>JAVIAB010000088.1:11781314-12381314 GCA_032433765.1 Megaustenia siamemsis
GTTGTATTATTAGCGAATGTGTGAGACATATTGGACAGGACTGGTGATGGAAAGTACAAGAGGTGAATGTATAATTTACACAAATTACACGGAGTTGATACCAGAGAAAACATAAACAGAAATCAAAAGCAGAGTAACTCAAGTCAAAATAGCATTTAAGAATTTGAAAACGTCTTGTACAACGTGTCTGTGTCAATAGAAGTGAGAAAGGAAGATCATCGGTGTTTTACACAGCAAATTCTGACCTATGGATGCGAATCATGGACAGTAGACACAATTATGAAAAGACGATTAGAGGCCACAAAGATGAAATTTCTCAGAAGAAAGTTGAGAGTTCTCTGGACAGCTAAAAAGACCAAGGAGGACATTCTCAAAAGGTGAATACAAAAAAGGAGCTCATAAAAATGTCAGAAAAACAATCGACATTTTTCGAGCACATCATGAGAAGAGGAAATTTGGATTATTTGGTTACAAATAAAAATACAGGGAAAGAGAGATGGCGGACGACAAAAAGAGAAAATACTGGATAGCTTGGTACCATGGCAGAGAAAGCATTCAACAACAGACTAAATTCTGTGGATAGAAAATTGTGAAAGCAGTCAACAACAGACTAAAATTCTGTGGATAGAAAATTGTGAAAGCAGTCAACAACAGACTAAAATTCTGTGGATAGAAAATTGTGAAAGCAGTCAACAACAGACTAAAATTCTGTGGATAGAAAATTGTGAAAGAACGATCGACTACATCAATCGGTATTGGCGTCAGATAATGATGGCGATATCTCAACCTCATATTTTATTAGTAGGTTATTTCTGAACATAATATTTTAATTAGGTGATATCAGAACCTCATATTTTATTAGTAGGTTATTTCTGAACATAATATTTTAATTAGGTGATATCAGAAACCTCATATTTTATTAGTAGATTATTTCTGAACATAATATTTTAATTAGGTGATATCAGAACCTCATATTTTATTAGTAGGTTATTTCTGAACATAATATTTTAATTAGGTGATATCAGAACCTCATATTTTATTAGTAGGTTATTTCTGAACATAATATTTTAATTAGGTGATATCAGAACCTCATATTTTATTAGTAGGTTATTTCTGAACATAATATTTTAATTAGGTGATATCAGAACCTATATATTTTATTAGTAGGTTATTTCTGAACATAATATTTTAATTAGGTGATATCAGAACCTCATATTTTATTAGTAGGTTATTTCTGAACATAATATTTTAATTAGGTGATATCAGAACCTCATATTTTATATTTTTTGATAAGTAGTAGGTTATTTCTGAACATAATATTTTAATTAGGTGATATCAGAACCTCATATTTTATTAGTAGGTTATTTCTGAACATAATATTTTAATTAGGTGATATCAGAACCTCATATTTTATTAGTAGGTTATTTCTGAACATAATATTTTAATTAGGTGATATCAGAACCTCATATTTATTAGTAGGTTATTTCTGAACATAATATTTTAATTAGGTGATATCAGAACCTCATATTTTATTAGTAGGTTATTTCTGAACATAATATTTTAATTAGGTGATATCAGAACCTCATATTTTATTAGTAGGTTATTTCTGAACATAATATTTTAATTAGGTGATATCAGAACCTCATATTTTATTAGTAGGTTATTTCTGAACATAATATTTAATTAGGTGATATCAGAAACCTCATATTTTATTAGTAGGTTATTTCTGAACATAATATTTTAATTAGGTGATATCAGAACCTCATATTTTATTAGTAGGTTATTTCTGAACATAATATTTTAATTAGGTGATATCAGAACCTCATATTTTATTAGTAGGTTATTCTGAACATAATATTTTTAATTAGGTGATATCAGAACTCATATTTTATTAGTAGGTTATTTCTGAACATAATATTTTAATTAGGTGATATCAGAACCTCATATTTTATTAGTAGGTTATTTCTGAACATAATATTTTAATTAGGTGATATCAGAACCTCATATTTTATTAGTAGGTATTTCTGAACATAATATTTTAATTAGGTGATATCAGAACCTCATATTTTATTAGTAGGTTATTTCTGAACATAATATTTTAATTAGGTGATATCAGAACCTCATATTTTATTAGTAGGTTATTTCTGAACATAATATTTTAATTAGGTGATATCAGAACCTCATATTTTATTAGTAGGTTATTTCTGAACATAATATTTTAATTAGGTGATATCAGAACCTCATATTTTATTACATGATATCTTAACCTTATATTTTATTAGGTGATATTCTTAACCTTTATATTTTATTAGGTGATATCTTAACCTTATATTTTATTAGGTGATATCTTAACCTCATATTTTATTAGGTGATATCTTAACCATTTTCACTCTTATTGATTAAGACTGTATCATCAACATACCTGTTTGTTGCCAGTACATATTCTTTATTATTCTAGATCACTGCTGTCTACGTTTATGCGCTCTAACATTTTGATTATTTCTTGGTGCTTTACTTTGTCAAATGCCTTGGTGTAATCTATGAAACATAGGTATAGATCTGTTTTCACCTCTATGGCTCTTTCTACTAAAGATCTTATGATGTATATAAGGCATTGCTCGTTCCTTTACCTCTAACAAAACCACACTGTTCATGACTAATTTCTGGACTGATTTTGTTTCGCACTCTTCGCATGATGGTTCTAAGTAATATCTTTGCCATGTGACTCATAAGGCTTATTGAGCGATGATCATTGCATTCAATCGCACCAGATACCTTTGGTAGGGTTATGAATATTGATTTGATCATGCCGTCTGGTATATATCCGCTGTTGTAGATATCATTCAATATTTATTATTTATATTCTAAAATCAGCCATGGCTTTAGTCTCGTCTTTAGTTATATTATCTGGTCCAGGAGCTTTTCCTGCTTTCATATTGCGCAAGGCGTCTTTCACTTCTTTGAGTATTTCTAGTCTTCCCCGATTATCCTTACTATCTGCTTCTGTTCATCATCATAATGATCTTTAATATATTCTCTTCATCGTTTCCTTATCCTTTCTTGTTCAATCAACAGTTATTTTTCCTTTTATCTTAGAAGACCAATTTTTGATTGCGTTTTTCATTCTGTTAAATCTTCAAATTGTATATAACTTTGGCATCTCCTTTTTGTTGCATTTCAATCTCTTTGCCTCTCTGTTTTAGCCATGCTTCTTTTTCTTCAATGCATTTTAGTACAATTTCTTTATTGAATCTTTTATACTCATCTTTGCTATCCTTATTTTTCTTCTTGTATCCATTAGCATCAAAATGAATCTGTCATCCATTTCTTTCTTGAAATTGTCCTCACTGGTGGTATGAACTCTTTTGATGTTTGTTGGAGTGATTTTTTTAGCATTTCCCACTGTTCATCAATGCTTTGTATCTTCTCTCTCTATTGCCTTGTATCGGTTCTGAATTGTGACGTTATATTTGCCTTGTAACTTCTTGTCTGATATGAGTAAATCTAAATTTAACTTGATATTTAATTGAGGCTCTTTTTGCTGTTTTTAATTTTAATCTAAGTTTTCCCACAACTGGTACATGATCACTATTTCAATCTACCCATGATCTATTATTCAGACATACCAGACTATTTCTAAATCTATTGTGCTTCTAAATCTGTTTGTTATGATTATGTAAGTCGATTTGATTACTTACATTATCTATTGGACTTTTCCATGTCCACACACGTCTTGGATATTGTTTAGACAAGGTGTTACTTATCATAATGTTGTGTACTTTTACCAAATTAATAAGTTATTTGTCATGAAGTTATATTAAAAAAACAGATGGTTTTTATTTTGTCTTATTTGTGGTATATATAAAAACACATATGCCACAAATAAGACAAAAAAGAAACCATCTGTTTATTTTATATAGCTTCATGACAAATAACTTATTAATTATAAAAAAATATAACAAGGAGAACTCTACACCCATTGATATAAAAAAAAGAAGTAAGACAAGGATGCATCCTATCACCAAGCTTGTTCAATCTATACACTGAGCAAATCTTTAAAAACATCACAGAGATGCCAGGCCTAAAAATTAATGGAAAGATAATCAATAACCTAAGATATGCTGATGGTACTGTACTACTAGCAGAAAATCCTAAAGATCTACAACAATTACTTAATGAAATAAACATGACAAGCAAACTATATGACTAGATATGAATATCATAAAGACTAAAACTATGATTATAAACAAAGAAATTCTCAAGACCTACAATTAAATATCAAAGTTGAAGGAATACATCTGGAGACAGTCCAGAGCTACAACTACCTGGGACACACCAGTGATGGAAAATGTACAACTGAAATAAACAAAAGAATAGGTATGGCAACAATTAATTTTAATGCCATGAAAAATATACTAACATCAAAACAAATAATACCAGGGCTAAAACTAAGACTAGCAAAATGTTACATCTTCCCAATATTCATGTATAGTGCAGAAACATGGACATTAGACAAGAAAACAGAACAGAAAATTGAAGCCTTTGAAATGTGGATTTATAGAAGAATAGGTAGAACTGGATGGAAAGAAAAGAAAACAAACGATGAAGTTTTAAAACAATTAAAAATGAAAAGAGAACTACTAAACACAATTAGAACAAGATAAATGAAATTGTTGGGTCCTGTTAAAAGACACAACAGCCTAATAAAAGTAATCTTGGAATGGAAAATACAAGGTAAAAGAGGCAGAGGCAGACCAAGACTAACATGGACGAGTAACATCAAAAGATGGACAAGTCAACCCATGACAATCTGCACCATCAAAGAGACAGATTGGAATGGCGCTCCATGGTAGCCAACCTTCGTTGCGGAGACGGCACTCAGTGATGATGATAAAACACCGAGATATAATTGTACTGGTGTAATGTAAATAATAGAATCTTCACAGCTTCAACTCTTCTATATTGCATGTTCATTTATAAAAACATAAATCTGCCAGCAAATTAACCGTTTTGTTCAGCAAAGTGCTGCACATTTGTGTTCCTTACGTTGGCTTATCAAAATCCTATAAATGGTTCAATTACTGTAAAAAAAATTTTTTTAAAGGGGCTCAGTAATTGCTGCATTGAGAAAAACTCAAAGGAACTAGTCACTTTAAGAAACCTGTATAATGTACATTATTTGAATTTATACTTGTATAACGTCATGTGCAGTGTAAGATCACATGCACACACAAAATCATGTGAATACGTCCAGGGGTTTCAAAATATTGATGAAGTTTGAGGGTACGTGTTTTGGAACGGACTATAACAAACATAGCTCTAACATCATAGACCCCATACGTGTGCAGGAGCCATTACTTAGTTGTAAATTATATGTTCACAATGTCATAAACAGTTTTATGCGTTCAAATAGTGAAACAATTGATACACATCTTCGTCGTCCGCCCTTAAAAGGGCGTTAAGTGGTGTGGATTCATTATGTTCTGATTTGCAGTAAGACTGTGATACCTGAAACCTGTTGCCCTTCGACCCAACACATCCGACTTAAGCACACTAGTTATGAATACCGGGTTGCCTGCCTTCAATCTCGATATCTACTCACTTGGCAGACTAGACTGGTTTTTCCCCTTCTAGAGGCACCTTTCAGTGGCGGAACAGGGTCTGGATAGTGTGGTTCAGCGATCCTAACACAAGCTTAATTCGCTGGCAAGCTTTCACTCTTGTTGCCGAACAGGGTCTTAGCGTTAGCTTATAGCGTTATATAACTTTCTCTATTTCCGTTATTAACTACACTTGTTGTTAACATAAAATATGTAACTTTCTCATAATTTCGCCGTTAACTACACTTGTTGTTAACATAAAATATGTAACTTTCTCCTAATTTCGCCGTTAACTACACTTGTTGTTAACATAAAATATGTAACTTTCTCATAATTCCGATGTTAACTACATTTGTTATTAACAACTTTCTCATAATTTCGCTGTTAAGTACATTTGTTATTAACATCAAAGATATTAATTTCTCCTAATTCTGTTAGGAATTAGCCCCCATAAACACTGCTGAAACCCATTCTTTTTCAATTCCCCTCAACATTCCTTCAATAAACACCGACACACACTTCTTGCTGTATTCACCACAGTATTGCACCATTCCTTCTGAACTCTGAGTGTGATTGTTTTTCCCATATAGTCAATGTTAATAACAAGTGTAGTTAACAACGGAATTAGGAGAAACTTATATCTTTAACGTTAATAAAAAGTGTAGTTAACAACGGAATTAGGAGAAACTTATATCTTTAACGTTAATAAAAAGTGTAGTTAACAACGGAATTAAGAGAAACTTATATCTTTAATGTTAATAACAAGTGTAGTTAACAGCGGAATTAGAAGAAAGTGTTATCATTAATGTTAATAACAAGTGCAGTTAACAAAGGAATTAGGAGATAGTTTATCATTAATGTTAATAACAAGTGTAGTTAACAACGGAATTAGGAAAAACTTATATCTTTAATGTTAATGACAAGTGTAATTAACAGCGGAATTAGGAGAGTTGTATCCTTAATGTTAATAACAAGTGTAGTTAACAGCGGAAGCAAAGTGAAGCAATATCATTAATGTTAATAACAAGCGAAATATGTCACACTACAGTGTCACATTAGTAAACATTTAAAAACATGTTTATCTTCAAATAAACATGATTTTAATAAAATATAATTGAGATAACAGTGAATAAAATCTGTAACGTCTCTATGTTCCTTTGTAGGGACTAATTGAAACCTTTTAATTTAAATATCAAATTAAAGATTGAGTGGGAGCCGTGATGGCTCAGTGGTTAGTGAACTGGACTACAAAGGACAAGAGGTAGGGTTCGATCCCAACCGACGGCTTCCGGTTCACCCAGCCTTTAATGGGTACCGGATTTTTTTCTGGGAAAGTAAAGCGGCACGGGCGTAATACTGACTCCATTACCCCATAAATCATGTGCCGAAGGTCAGTAAAATGTATGGTCACTAACACCATATCCCATATACGCCACTTGGCCTGACGGGGGTACTTTACTTTTTTATTTTTTTTAAAGATTGAGTGGGATATAATAAGATCAGGACGTCTTAACCAATAAATCCTAGTTATATTTACAAGGGTAGAACTGAAAATGCAACTTTAAGATTACAACTACCAGTTGTGCCCGCGGATCCTCAAAAGCATTATCTTCTGACATGGCCATGAACATTTCACTCTAAAACCTCAATTTCATGCCCTCCAGATATTTCTTTTTGCTATGTTTGAGAATTATGCTTTTGAAATCCGTGTTCTAGAAATATATATTTTATTGAATTAAATAATTTAGCTTGTTCTTAACTGATAAAATGGCAGAAAAGGGGCAAGTTGACATTTTATAAAGATTAAAGAACATTCGCGATGTACATAATCGGATTGAGGACACCAAACTGGCGCTGATGAAGGTCAGAATGTGCTTGCTATTGCTATAGAAATTGAGACCTCATTTGAAGTCGATTTAAAATTCTAACTATGATACAGCGTTTGTTATCTTCATGTTATTTACGCAAGGGCAACAACACGACGAATGACAATGTTCTTGACATGAAATCAAATAAGTAACGACTTATAAGTGAATGGTTCAATTTTTATTAGACCGTCGTCTATACAAGTCTGATCATTTTAATGGAGTACATCTAAGACATTTTTATTCTAAAGTTCTTCATCTGATGCGCTCAAGAGGTTAACACCGTTAGTTTTTTTGAGGGATCTCTTTATAGTTATTGTCTAGGAAACTTCTCAAATGTATTTTTGTTTGTATTAAAATATAATAACTAGTCTTGCTTTACACTTGCTATTCTATACATATGTCTTGACTTACTCTATATTATTTTTAGTCTATAGTATTTTATTATTTACCTATTTACCATCATTCTCTGCGGCACAAAAGCTTCTAAATCTAATTTGGAATACTTCTGAAACTTGGAATACTTCTGAAACTTGGAATACTTCTGAAACTTGGAATACTTCTGAAACTAAACTACGTCTTCCTGACTGATTTATCTGGATCTTCCTCTCTTTGATAAACACTAACTGTGTGGAAGTCCAAAACAATTCTATAAACACTCACGTCTGCCTTAAAGCAGTAGCGACCGTAGCCAAGTTTGCCTACCTACTTTATATCTGTCTATCTATATATATATCTTGTTCTCTATCACTAATTCTGCAAATCAATCGTAAAAGACAAGCTTTCCCTATGGAAGACTTTGTGTGAAATTTTGCATAAGATTCCATCTTCACATTTTAGTTACCATATGAGTTTTAAAATATTGGCCTAGCATGTCCTCTAAGAGTGACATCTCTCTCTTATAAACTTATCATGTCCTCCTAGAGTGACATCTCTCTCTTATAAAACTATCATGTCCTCCTAGAGTGACATCTCTCTCTTATAAAACTAGCATGTCCTCTTAGAGTGACATCTCTCTCTTATAAAACTAGCATGTCCTCCTAGAGTGACATCTCTCTCTTATAAACTATCATGTCCTCCTAGAGTGACATCTCTCTCTTATAAAACTAGCATGTCCTCCTAGAGTGACATCTCTCTCTTATAAACTTATCATGTCCTCCTAGAGTGACATCTCTCTCTTATAAAACTATCATGTCCTCCTAGAGTGAGATCTCTCTCTTATAAAACTATCATGTCCTCCTAGAGTGACATCTCTCTCTTATAAAATTATCATGTCCCCTAGAGTGACATCTCTCTCTTATAAAATTATCATGTCCTCCTAGAGTGACATCTCTCTCTTATAAACTAGCATGTCCTCTTAGAGTGACATCTCTCTCTTATAAAACTAGCATGTCCTCTTAGAGTGAAATCTCTCTCTTATAAAACTAGCATGTCCTCCTAGAGTGACATCTCTCTCTTATAAAACTATCATGTCCTCCGAGAGTGACATCTCTCTCTTATAAACCTAGCATGTCCTCTTAGAGTGACATCTCTCTCTCTCTCATAAACCTAGTATGTCCTCTTAGAGTGACATCTCTCTCTCTCTCTCTTATAAACGAGCATGTCCTCTTAGAGTGACATCTCTCTATTATAAACCGAGCATGTCCTCTAGAGTAACATCTCTCTCTTATAAACCTCATGTCCTCTTAAAGTGACATCTCTCTATTATAAACCGAGCTCTTAGAGTGACATCTCTCTCTTATAAACCTAGCATGTCCTCTTAGAGTGACATCTCTCTCTTATAAACTAGCATGTCCTCTTAGAGTGACATCTCTCTCTTATAAACCTATCATGTCCTCTTAGAGTGACATCTCTCTCTTATAAACCTAGCATGTCCTCTTAGAGTGACATCTCTCTCTTATAAACCTAGCATGTCCTCTTAGAGTGACATCTCTCTCTTATAAACCTATCATGTCCTCTTAGAGTGACATCTCTCTCTTATAAACCTAGCATGTCCTCTTAGAGTGACATCTCTCTCTTATAAACCTAGCATGTCCTCTTAGAGTGACATCTCTCTATTAAACCTAGCATGTCCTCTTAGAGTGACATATCTCTCTTATAAACCTAGCATGTCCTCTTAGAGTGACATCTCTCTCTTATAAACCATGCATGTCCTCTTAGAATGACATATCTCTCTCACAAACTTATCATGTCCTCCTAGAGTGAGATCTCTCTCATAAACTTATCATGTCCTCTGAGAGTGACATATCTCTCTCATAAATTTATCATGTCCTCCTAGAGTGACATCTCTCTCATAAACTTATCATGTCCTCTAAGAGTGACACATCTCTCATAAACATATCATGTCCTCTAAGAGTGACATATCTATCTCATAAACTTATCATGTCCTCTAAGAGTGACATATCTCTCTTATAAATGTATCATGTCCTCCTAGAGTGACGTCTCTCTCTCATAAACTTATCAAGTCCTCTAAGAGTGACATATCTCTCTTATAAATGTATCACGTCCTCCTAGAGTGATCTCTCTCTCATAAACCTAGCATGTCTTCTAAAAGTGACATCTCTTTGTCATAAACCTAGCATGTCTTCTAAAAGTGACATCTCTCTCTCATAAACTTATCATGTCCTCTTAGAGTGACATCTTTCTCTCTCATAAACTTATCATGTCCTCTTAGAGTGACATCTTTCTCTCTCATAAACCTAGCATGTCTGCTAAGAGTGACATCTTTCTCTCTTATAAACCTAACGTGTCCCTTCTCCAGTTCTTAGGTTGTTTATCAACCTGATTTCTGGACAACATGTGCTATCAACCGTTTGGGGAAAAGTCAAGTATAGTTTAATTCTGTACCTTTATCTTTCCAATAATAGGCAACATTTTCCATTTCTAAAAATTGTCTGTGATTTCTCTATTTATATTACTGCTCTTTCTAGTTTGTTAGGAGTAACTACTAACATGTCCAACTCAAGCTATATCTTCTATTATATTTCTAGTCTATGTACTATACAACTATATCAATTCCTTAGGTTGCGCGATTACTCAACAGAGAGCTAAATATTGAAACACTCTCATCATCATCATCATCATGTGCCATACCGATTGCATTGGCGATCATGTCCGTCAACAATTCTGGGAACTTTCAACATTTTTCTAAGAAATCCCATCTCTGTGGTCTCTAATTGTCTTTTCATTTGTTTGTCTACTGTCAATGATTCATTTCCATAGGTCAGAACTGGCTCTACATAGCATCGATGAACTCTCTTTTTCACTCTATTGACATAGAGTTGATGCATAAGTCGTTTTTTTTCATTTTCTAAAATGTTTTGGCCTGAAATATTCTACTTTAGAAATACTATTATTTCTTCCTCTTCGCCTTCTTCCTTTGCTTATTATTCTTCTTGTTCCTTCTCTCCTACTTCCCCATTTCCTCCTGCTCTTATTTCCTGTTCTTTTTATTCATTTCACACATCCTTTGAAGCGTTGAGGGAGGTGCACAGTTCCAATTATTGTTTTTTTTTTCTGACAGTCGCAACCCTTGCTGTTTGATGTTGATGTAAAATTTATTTAATGCTTTCCCTTCATTTCACTCTCGGTCTGGCCTCGGGCTCTGCCTCCAAATCCTTTTCTTCTTGATGCTTTTGTGTTATTTATTTTACGTTATTTATTCCCAGTATATGATGAAATAATAATGAACTAGAAGAAATGATAGAGAAATAAAGCAACAAGAAAGGCATCAGGCGATACAATAAGAAAACATAAATAATTTTCAAATCGAAGAAACAATCGTCACCATAATGCACAATAAAATTAAGCGGGACAAAACTTCAACATGTGCAGAACATGAAATGCTTGAGCACAATAATAACATCTTGTGGAAGATAAAATAAAGTTAAAGTACGAGGCTTGAATCGGCGACTTTTCACCCATATGTACTCGGCCGCCTATTCAGAAATATTCGGAGACTTCTGGATTGTGCCGCTTGAAACATCGAAACTCACGATGAGAGGCGGCATTCCTCATCTTCCCCAGAGTACTACCCAAGTACTTTTTTCTGCGACCGGCTGGGTCGACGCGAGGGGGGGGGGGGCATTTTTTTTTTTTAAACACGAGTACAAATCACACCGCTTCCAGCTGGAATCGAACACCGGCTGTCCGAACTTCGGTAGCCCAGTCTGGTGGTTTTCACAAATAGGCTACCGAGGCCCCAAATGATGGAAGATGTACAACAGAAATAAAGAGCAGTACAGTACGGGCCAAAGTAAACTTACAGGAAATGAAATATCAACGGAAATAAGAAATAAAGACGTGCAGTGTTAAGTGTAATAAGTTTTGTGATATGGACAGCAGTTCAAGCATATTTATTTGATAGCGAGAGTTAGTATCAAGAACAGGGACGCGTCGCAAGATAGAATATGAGCCCTGTAACGAGATTTGACATAGGAAAGATATTCGGTGGAGACTAAAATAACAACTAAGCTAAAGTAACTGACAATTAAAGCAACTAAGCTAAAGCAATTGACAACTAAAACAACTAAGCTAGAGTAACTGACAACTATAATAACTGACAACTAAAACAACTAAAGTAACTGACATTTAAAACAACTAAATAAAGTAACTGAAAACAACTAAAGTAAGCTAAAGTAACTGACATCTAAAACAACTAAATTAAAGTAACTGACAACTAAAATAACTAAATTAAAGTAACTGACAACTAAAACAACTAAAGTAAATGACAACTATAACAACTAAATTAAAGTAACTGAAAAACTAAAACAACTAAATTAAAGTAACTGACAACTAAAACAACTAAATTAAAGTAACTGACAACTATACAACTAAACTAAAGTAAATGACATCTAAAACAACTAAATTAAAGTAACTGAAAAACTAAAACAACTAAATTAAAGTAATGACAACTAAAACAACTAAATTAAAGTAACTGACAACTATAACAACTAAACTAAAGTAACTGACATCTAAAATAACTAAACTAAAGCAACTGACAACTATAACAACTAAACTAAAGTAACTGACAACTATAACAACTAAACTAAAGTAACTGACAACTAAAACAACTAAAGTAAATGACAACTAACAACTAAATTAAAGTAACTGAAAAACTAAAACAACTAAATTAAAGTAACTGACAACTAAAACAACTAAATTAAAGTAACTGACAACTATAACAACTAAACTAAAGTAACTGACATCTAAAACAACTAAATTAAAGTAACTGAAAAACTAAAACAACTAAATAAAGTAATTGACAACTAAAACAACTAAATTAAAGTAACTGACAACTATAACAACTAAACTAAAGTAACTGACATCTAAAATAACTAAACTAAAGCAACTGACAACTATAACAACTAAACTAAAGTAACTGACAACTATAACAACTAAACTAAAGTAACTGACATCTAAAACAACTAAATTAAAATAACTGAAACTGAAAACTAAAACAAATAAACTAAAGTAACTGACAACTAAAACAACCAAATTAAAGTAACTGACAACTAAAACAACTAAGCTAAAGTAACTGACAACTAAAACAACTAAAGTAACTGACACCTAAAACAACTAAAGTAACTGACAACTAAAGTATCTGACAACTAAATCAACTAAAGTAACTGACAACTAAAACAACTAAAGTAACTGACAACTAAAACAACTAAAGTAACTGACAACTAAAACAACTAAAGTAACTGACAACTAAAACAACTAAAGTATCTGACAACTAAAACAACTAAAGTAACTGACAACTAAAACAACTAAAGTAACTGACAACTAAAACAACTAAAGTAACTGACAACTAAAACAACTAAAGTAACTGACAACTAAAACAACTAAAGTATCTGACAACTAAATCAACTAAAGTAACTGACAACTAAAACAACTAATGTAACTGACAACTAAAACAACTAAAGTAACTGACAACTAAAACAACTAAAGTAACTGACAACTAAAACAACTAAAGTAACTGACAACTAAAACAACTAAGCTAAAGTAACTGACAACTAAAACAACTAAAGTATCTGACAACTAAATCAACTAAAGTAACTGACAACTAAAACAACTAATGTAATTGACAACTAAAACAACTAAAGTAACTGACAACTAAAGTAACTGACAACTAAAACAACTAAAGTAACTGACAACTAAAACAACTAAAGTAACTGACAACTAATAACAACTATGCTAAAGTAAATGACAACTAAAGTAACTGACAACTAAATCAACTAAAGTAACTGACAACTAATAACAACTAAACTAAAGTAACTGACAACTAAAACAAATAAAGTAACTGACAACTAAATCAACTAAAGTAACTGACAACTAATAACAACTAAGCTAAAGTAACTGACAACTAAAACAACTAAGATAAAGTAACTGACAACTAAAACAAGGAAAGTAACTGACAACTAAAACAACTAAGCTAAAGTAACTGACAACTAATAACAACTAAGCTAAAGTAACTGACAACTAAAACAACTAAGCTAAAGTAACTGACAACTAAAACAAGTAAAGTAACTGACAACTAAGACAACTAAGATAAAGTAACTGACAACTAAAACAAGTAAAGTAACTGACAACTAAAACAAGTAAAGTAACTGACAACTAAAACAACTAAGCTAAAGTAACTGACAACTAAAACAAGTAAAGTAACTGACAACTAAAACAAGTAAAGTAACTAACAACTAAAACAACTAAGATAAAGTAACTGACAACTAAAACAAGTAAAGTAACTGACAACTAAAACAAGTAAAGTAACTGACAACTAAAACAACTAAGCTAAAGTAACTGACAACTAAAACAAGTAAAGTAACTGACAACTAAAACAAGTAAAGTAACTAACAACTAAAACAACTAAGATAAAGTAACTGACAACTAAAACAAGTAAAGTAACTGACAACTAAAACAAGTAAAGTAACTGACAACTAAAACAAGTAAAGTAACTGACAACTAAAACAACTAAGATAAAGTAACTGACAACTAAAACAAGTAAAGTAACTGACAACTAAAACAACTAAGCTAAAGTAACTGACAACTAAATCAACTAAAGTAACTGATAACTAAAACAACTAAGATAAAGTAACTGACAACTAAAACAAGTAAAGTAACTGACAACTAAAACAGAGGCCGTGGTTCACAGCGCCTGCACCAGCAATATCCTTTTGCATGGTAAGGAATCATGGACGAAATATACAAAGCAAAAGAAGGCTAAATGAATTTCTTATGAGATTTCAGCGCAAAATATCACCTGGAAGGACAAAGTGGCAAACGTTGAAGTCCTCATTCGCACAGGCCTCCCGAACATCTACACTCTGCTCAAACAAAGTAGGTTACTGTGGCTTGGCCACGTACACCGACCGAATGAAAAATGACCGCATGCCAAAAGATATACTTTATGGACGACTAGCAGATGGCAAAAGAACAATGGGCCGCCTAAAAGTTCGATTTGTAGACGTATGCAAACATGACATGGAGACTGAATATAAACCTTGCAGCCTGGGAAAACATAGCTGTAGACCGCAATCTTTGGAAACACACTCTAAAGCTCCAACACAAACAAAAAGCAGACAGATTCATAAAAAAGGAGATTACATAGTGAAAGGAAAGGAAAAACTAACATTTTTAGGGACGCTGCAAAATCTATAGTCAACTATGACTGACAGAGGCTACTAACGGTAATTGTACTAATTAAAGTAATAGTATTAATAATAAGTAGGAACAATGGTAGAGGTAGCATAAACAGTAAATACAAATTTAAGATATATATATATATATATATATATATATATATATATATATATATATATTTATATTTTAATATATTTGAGTACTAACATTATTAACAGTAAACAATCCCGTTACTATTATTGTTATTAGTGGTAGTCTCTTCGTTCTTCCAACAATCTTCTTGCAGGAAGATTGGGGACAATCAAAGGCTAAGGAAAGCAAACCTGAATAAAATGCTGGCTGAAATCGGATGCACTGAGCCACTGGCGCTGAACACAGTGCAACATCTTAACAAGTTCGCTTAAACAGACAGCTGACTTTATAAGAGAGTCTGGAATCCTACTCTGATTGAGTCTTGATCGCAGAGAGAGAGAGAGAGAGAGAGAGAGAGAGAGAGAGAGAGAGAGAGAGAGAGAATAAGTGGTAGTAGTAGTTAAGTAGTAATTGTTGCAGAAGTATCAGTAGTAGTAGCAGCAGTAGAAGTAGTAGCAGCAGTAGTAGTAGTAGCAGTAGCAGTAATAGTAGTAGTAGTAGTAATAGAAGTAGTAATATTAGTAGCAGTAGCAGCAGTAGTAGTAGCAGTAGTAGTAGAAGTAGTAGTAGTAGTAGTAGCAGTAGCAGCAGTAGTAGTAGTAGCAGCAGTAGTAGTAGTAGCAGTAGCAGTAATAGTAGTAGTAGTAGTAATAGAAGTAGTAATATTAGTAGCAGTAGCAGCAGTAGTAGTAGCAGTAGTAGTAGAAGTAGTAGTAGTAGTAGTAGCAGTAGAATCAGTGGTAGTAGTAGCAGTAGTGGTAGCAGTAGCAGTAGTAGTAGTAGTAGCAGTAGCAGTAGCAGTAGCAGTAGCAGTAGTAGCAGTAGCAGTAGTAGCAGCAGTAGCAGTATCAGCAGTAATAGTAGTAGCATAGTAGCAGCAGCAGTAGCAGTAGTAGCAGTATCAGTAGCAGTAGTAGCAGTAGCAGTAGTAGCAGTAGCAGCAGTAGTAGCAGTAGCAGTAGTAGCAGTAGCAGCAGTAGTAGCAGTAGCAGTAGTAGAAGTAGTCGTAGTAGTAGCAGCAGTAGCAGTAGTAGTAGCACTAGCAGTAGCAGTAGTAGTAGTAGTAGCAGTAGTAGTAGCAGTAGCAGTAGTAGTAGTAGTAGTAGTAGTAGTAGCAGAGCAGTAGTAGCAGTAGCAGTAGCAGTAGTAGCAGTAGCAGTAGTAGCAGTAGCAGTAGCAGTAGCAGTAGCAGTAGTAGCAGTAGTAGCAGTAGCAGTAGTAGTAGTAGTAGCAGTAGCAGTAGTAGTAGTAGTAGTAGTAGTAGTAGTAGCAGAGCAGTAGTAGCAGTAGCAGTAGCAGTAGCAGTAGTAGCAGTAGCAGTAGTAGCAGTAGCAGTAGCAGTAGCAGTAGTTTTTAGTGGTCGTAGCAATAGCAATAGTAGTAACAATTATAAAAGTATTCTCCTTCTTCTATCCTTCCTCTGCTGTCGTTGGCGTCGAGGGGAGAAACAATCTGCGATTCTTTGCTCTTCTGTTGGCCTCTTCTGATGTTATTCCTCCGAGTGACTCTAGTATTCCCTCAAAGTATTGTTGAAGAAAATACTCCGTATACCATAGAAGGAATTCAAGAATAGTATATAAATAACAGAAATGACAAACATCCAGAAGTATCATTTATAATCAAGAGAAGAGGAATGGCAAGAAACAGAACGGATTGGAAACTGTTGGTTGAAGACCTATGCTGTACGAGGAGTTGAAAGGAAGAGGAAGAAGAAAAGTATCTTCTTATACTCTAAGAGACAGTTATCGAACCTTTTTTGTTACTCTTGACCGAACGGAATTTGTCCGACAGGAAATGAATCAGCATTCTCTGGATTCTGCCTTTTGTGTGCTATTACGTTACACCTATAGTCTCAACAGAAGAGACGATTCACATAAAATCCATGTTGACTTTATGAATCCCCATGACAACAAGCCATTATATCGCATTCTATTTTGATAACGACTATCTCGACATACCTTAACACGCGGATGCTGTGCTAATAACTCCAGTGTTGAGCTCCAGTTATTATCAGTCATGATTATCTTTCTCTTCAAAAGGGCAGTAGAGTCGTGTCTTAACGTCAGACATAACGATTATTGATTCCTGAAGAGAAGAGGTACTTAATCCCATATTGTATTCTGTCTGGGCTTCTTTTCTTAGTGTTTGTTGTCCTGTGGCACCCAAATGAGCTACTGACCTAACGCGCATATACGAGACAATGGCATATTCTTCATTCTTCTTCTTATTTCCTTCCTCATTTGCCTTTCAGAGTCGAGGGGAGATATAGCTTGCGATCTTTTGGCCGCTGTTACTGTTCTGTTTCCTTTTTATTTTTCAAATAGTCCATTAATCCATCTTTCTCATGGTCAGCCCTTGGATCTTGTGTTCACGTAAGGTTTGTTGAATGCTCATTGTGTAAATTTGTGACCTATCATGTGGCCAAACCATTTTATTTGTTGTTTTTTTTATGTACTCAAAGGCGAACATTCTTCTGTTTAAATTTCTACTAACTCAACTTTATCATTATTCTCACGACAGCTTGGTTTTAACTTTTAATCCTTTTTAAAAAAATATAATTTAGCAAAATGTTTATAAAAACGTTGAAGCAGATTATTAAAACTAAGCCAAATTTATGTTTAAGTTTTACATTATGATTTTACTAAAAAGATCTAAACTGATTATTAATAATTTTCCCCCCCAAAACATATCTAGCTATTTTTATTGATTGTTGAAACTGGGAATGAAAGATTTCATTAAAATACATTTTTTCACCCGAAGAGACTAAATAGAAGGATTATTATAATGATTGCGGAATATATTTTTAGAATTTCTTTTTCTGTTATAGACAGAAAACATTCATTTTTCGATCACAGAAAACATTGATTTTGCTTTTCTATTGAGCGAAAAGATGGACCCAATGGATAGACAGGTATAATGTTTGAAAAGTGAAGTCATGAGTGAGTTATGGCAAGCTCATTGTGGCTATGACACCCAGATGCATTTATATTTAAAAAAAATATTGTGAATAACCCGAGCAGTTAAAAAAAGATTAACGACCATAAAAGAGGTCAAGGATACAAAGAAATTAATTACTGATACAGGAAAAACAAAAACAAATTAATTATTGACACAAAGAAGACAAGAAAATTAATTATCTACGCAGAAAAAATAAAAGGGTTTATTTAATGTCACGGAAAAGACAAAATAAAAGTTAATATTTAAAAAATTGTGGAAACAAAAAAAAAAATTAATTACCGACACAAAATGAGCAAAGAGAAGTAACTATCGTAAGAGAAGGCATAAAAAAGTGGTTAATTACCGACACAGGGACAACAAAAAGCATTAATTACCGACACTGAGACAACAAAAAACATTAATTAACGACACTGAGACAACAAAAAACATTAATTACCGACACTGAGACAACAAAAAACATTAATTACCGACACTGAGACAACAAAAAACATTAATTAACGACACAGGGACAACAACAAAAATTAATTACCGACACAGGGACAACAAAAAACATTAATTACCGACACAGAGACAAAAAAAGAATGTTAATTACCGACACAGACACAAACAAAAACATTAATTACCGACACAGAGGCAACAAAATCATTAATTACTGACACAGCGACAACAAAAACATTAATTACCGCCACAGAGACAACAAAGAACGTTAATTACCGACACAGAGACCACAAAAAACATTAATTACCGACACAGAGACAACAAAAAACATTAATTACCGACACAGAGACAAAAAAAAGAATGTTAATTACGGACACAGAGACAACAAAAAACATTAATTACCGACACAGAGACAACAAAAAACATTAATTACGGACACAGAGACAACAAAAAACATTAATTACCGACACAGAGACAACAAAAAACATTAATTACCGACACAGAGACAAAGACAACAAAAAACATTAATTACCGACACAGAGACAACAAAAAACATTAATTACGGACACAGAGACAACAAAGAATATTAATTACGGACACAGAGACAACAAAGAGCGTTAATTACCGACACAGAGACAACAAAGAGTGTTAATTACCGACACAGAGACAACAAAGAGCATTAATTACCGACACAGAGACAACAAAGAGCGTAAATTACCGACAGAGAGACAACAAAGAGCATTAATTACCGACACAAAGACAACAAAGAGCATTAATTACCGACACAGAGACAATAAAAAGCGTTAATTACCGACACAGAGACAAAAAAGAACGTTAATTACCGACACAGAGAAAAACAAAGAACGTTAATTACCGACACAGACATAACAAATAACGTTAATTACCTACACAGAGGCAACAAAAAACATTAATTACATACACAGAGGCAAAAAAAACATTAATTACATACACAGAGACAATAAAAAGCCGTTAATTACCGACATAGAAACAACAAAGAATATTAATTACCGACAGAGAGAGAATAAAAAAACATTAATTACTGACACACAGACAACACAAACATTAATTTCCGACACAGAGACAACAACAAAACATTAACTCCCAACACAGAAATAAGAAAAACATTAATTACCGACACAGAGACAACACAAACATTAATTTCCGACACAGAGACAACAAAAACATTAATTAACAACACATACACAACAAACAAATTAATTATCGACATAGAGTCAACCAAATGTTACCGACACAGAAATAACAAAAAAGTAATTACCGACACCAGAAAGAACAACTATCGGCAGAGGAAAAAAAAAAGGTTAATTATCGCCACTGAAAGTACAAAAACTTTAATTACCGGCATAGAAAGAACAAGACAAGTTCATTACCGGCACAGAATGAATAAAAAAAAAGTTAAATACCGGCATGGAAAGTACAAAAAAGTTAATTATCGGCACAGAATGAACAAAACAGTTAATTACAGACTAAGAAATGAAGAAAAAGTTAATTATCAACATAGGAAGAACAAAACAAAAAAGTTAATTACCGACGCAGAAAGAATAAAAAGTAGTTAATTACCGACAAAGGAAGATCAAGAAAGTTAATTACCGACACAGGAAAAACAACGAATGTTAATACAGACACAGGAAGAACAACAAATCTTAATACAGACACAGGAAGAACAACAAATGTTAATACAGACACAGGAAGAACAAAAATCTTAATAGAGACACAGGAAAAACAACAAATGTTAATACAGACACAGGAAGAACAACAAATCTTAATACAGACACAGGAAGAACAACAAATCTTAATAGAGACACAGGACGAACAACAAATGTTAATACAGACACAGGAAGAACAAAAAATCTTAATAGAGACATAGGAAGAACAACAAATGTTAATACAGACACAGGAAGAACAACAAATGTTAATACAGACATAGCAAGAACAACAAATGTTAATACAGACATAGGAAGAACAAAAAATCTTAATAGAGACATAGGAAGAACAGCAAATGTTAATACAGACATAGGAAGAACAACAAATGTTAATACAGACATAGGAAGAACAACAAATGTTAATACAGACATAGGAAGAACAACAAATGTTAATACAGACATAGGAAGAACAACAAATGTTAATACAGACATAGGAAGAACAACAAATGTTAATACAGACATAGGAAGAACAACAAATGTTAATACAGATATAGGAAGAACAACAAATGTTAATACAGACATAGGAAGAACAACAAATGTTAATACAGACATAGGAAGAAGAAGAAATCTTAATACAGACATAGGAAGAACAACAAATGTTAATACAGAGACAGAAAGAACAACAAATGTTAATACAGAGACAGAAAGAACAACAAATGTTAATACAGACACTGGAAGAGCAACAATTGTTAATACAGACAAAGGAAAAACAACAAATGTTAACACATACTGGGAAGAGCAACAAATTTTAATACAGACACAGGAAGAGCAACACATGTTAATACAGACATAGGAAGAACAACACATGTTAATACAGACATAGGAAGAACAACAAATGTTAATACAGACATAAGAAGAACAACAAATGTTAATACAGACATAGGAAGAACAGCACATGTTGATACAGACATAGGAAGAACAACAAATGTTAACACTGACATAAGAAGAACAAAAAATGTTAATACAGACAGGAAGTACAACAAATGTTAATACAGACATAGGAAGTACAACAAATGTTAATACTGACAGGAAGAACAACAAATGTTAATACAGACATAGGAAAAACAACAAATGTTAGTTTCATAGGAAGAACAAAAACGTTAATTAACGACATACATAAACAAAAACACAAAAAAGTCAGTTACTGATACAGGTGGAAAAATGCATAATTGCCAACACAGAAAGAACAAAAAAAATTATGAATTTGTAACCATGTAACGAAAAAGGGGACAGCTGGAATATGTTGTGACAACAGAATAATTCGATGAAGAAGATGTTGAGAGAAACAGAGAAACAAGGTATACTGGAGAGTTTAAGAGATAGAAAGTTCTAAGAGCTAAAATAACATACAACACCAGGCATGACACGTGATGATAGTGATTGTGATATTGAGAAGTGGGAAAACTGTTCACACACATTTTGTGCGGTGATCCAGTGAGTTATCAGGCGATGAATGTTATCAGAGAAATACAACTCTGCAGTCTATGACGTAAGAAGAGAAAACCAAAGCGCGGATAACAAGGCTTGTGATTTAATTTTGTGATAAATAAACACTTCATGTACAGAAATATTGAATATTTGTTCACTGGAAACCGGTGGCGGATCCAATAACGCGTCGCGCTTCAAACCAGGAGACCGTAGGTTCAAGCACCGTTAGAGTCAAAGGTTTTTTTTCTCTTACAGCCCAGGAAATTACAACTCAGACCCAAACACTTAGTCCATAGAAATTAGGTTAAATACAAAAATAAAAATTGTCAAATCCAATGTTAAGTCAATCCTATTATATGGTTGTGAAACATGGAGAACAACAAAATTGGCAATAATGAAGATACAGACTTTCATTAATGGATGCTTAATCAGAATAAAAGGATGGAAATGGTAGGACAACATCACTAAAGTAGAATTATGGAAATGTACCAGTCAAATACCAGTGGATTAGGAGAAGACGATGGTGCTGGATAGGATACACACTTCGGAGGCCAACTGAGAGTATTACACAACATACCCTTTTTTGGAATCCCCAGGGGGAAAAGACAAAGAAGAAGACCAAGAAATTCCTGGAGAAGACAGACAGACGCAGAGATGAAGATGATGGGGAAGACTTGGAATGAACTTAAAAGAATGACAAGAAACAGAACGACTTGGAAAGTGTATGTTGAAGACCTATGCTCCACAGGGAGCTGAAAGGCAGAATAATAAACACTTCGTGGCGAAAGACAGGCGGCCTATATTCTCCGGTTGTATATTCCACACTACAGCAGCCTCTGACAGACCCCAGAAACGGGATAATGCCGTAAAGAAAAAAAAAGGAAAAGTGCCCTCCCCTGCGTCGCTAGGCGTATGGGAAACATGGTGTTAGCGACCACATCTTTCCTTGACCACGATATATTTTTGGCTGATGTGGTCGGGCATCACGTTAGGAGGCAGGCTTTTTTTTTTTTTGCTCTGGCACCCATTTTTAAATGCTGGGTGAGCCCCAGGTCAGCCTGAAAAAAATAAATCCCCCACTGCTGGCAATCGAGCCCTGACCCTTTTGGTCATAAAGCGAGTTCTCTAACAACTCAGCTTCCTAGGCTCCCTTGTAAAAAGACAGTTCTTTAATTATCTGAATAAACCTTTTGGTAGAAACTTTGGTTGTTTCCTTGTTGATTGAATATTTAAACTTTGGTTGTTTCCTTGTTGATTGAATATTTAAACTTTGGTTGTTTCCTTGTTGATTGAATATTTGAACTTTGGTTGTTTCCTTGTTGATTGAATATTTAAACTTTTATTGTTTCCTTGTTGATTGAATATTTAAACTTTGGTTGTTTCCTTGTTGATTGAATATTTAAACTTTGGTTGTTTCCTTGTTGATTGAATATTTAAACCTTGGTTGTTTCCTTGTTGATTGAATATTTAAACTTTTATTGTTTCCTTGTTGATTGAATATTTAAACTTTGGTTGTTTCCTTGTTGATTGAATATTTAAACTTTGGTTGTTTCCTTGTTGATTGAATATTTAAACTTTGATTGTTTCCTTATTGATTGAATATTTAAACTTTGGTTGTTTCCTTGTTGATTGAATATTTAAACTTTGGTTGTTTCCTTGTTGATAGAATATTTAAACTTTGGTTGTTTCCTTGTTGATTGAATATTTAAACTTTGGTTGTTTCCTTGTTGATTGAATATTTAAACCTTGGTTGTTTCCTTGTTAATTGAATATTTAAACTTTTATTGTTTCCTTGTTGATTGAATATTTAAACTTTGGTTGTTTCCTTGTTGATTGAATATTTAAACTGTGGTTGTTTCCTTGTTGATTGAATATTTAAACTTTGATTGTTTCCTTGTTGATTGAATATTTAAACTTTGGTTGTTTCCTTGTTGATTGAATATTTAAACTTTGATTGTTTCCTTGTTGATTGAATATTTAAACTTTGAAAGTTCTTGAAATTATTATTTTTTTTTTTAAAGTTAGCCTCTTTATTACCATTTTTACAGTATTTCTCTGTATTTGTTAATTCCCTCGCGACACCAAACCCTGTTATGTTTTCTTGAAAAGTCCACAAATACGTCAAGAAACCAAAGCAGACAATCAATCAACAGGCACGGATGTTTACATAAAAAAACACAACGGATGCATGTATTATCAAAAAAGAAATTTCAAAAGCTATTAAAAAAATAAAACAGCCACGACATAAATTCCAATAGGGCTAATTATAGCAACAGGAAAATAAGAAGAATGAAATTCCCGGAAAACCAGCAACTAGCCTGACATTTTCAGCTTTCCGAGCAGGAGTAGTTGTAGGTTTAATGAAGTTAGCTGTCTATAGATCCTTTAGTTGAAAACGTCACACTAATACTTGCTATATTGTTTCCAGGTTTATTTTCTGCCCGCAGGCTTTAGTAAATCTATCGCTGGCTGTGGTTATAGTGAATGTTTAACATGTACCAGAGTTTAGCTGAGTAGGTTTAAAAATAGAAGTTTGGGACTACAAGGGGAGGGGAAGGGGTGATTAACCTTGTAGGCTGTAAGTAAAAGTAAGTAAAGTACCACCGTCACGCCAAGTGGCGTATAGGGAAATATGGTGTTAGTGACCTTATATTTTACAGACCTTCAGCACATGATTTTTGGGGTAATGTGGTCGGTATTACGCCCGTGCTGCTTTACTTTCCCCCCCAAAAAAAAAAATCCGGTACCCATTAAAGGCTGGGTGAACCCGGAAGCCGTTGGTTGGGATCGAACCCTACCCGTTGTCCTTTGTAGTCCAGTTCACTAACCACTGAGCTATCGCGGCTCCCTCCTTGTAGACTGTAAGACACAGAAATAGTTGTCAGTGGCCAGTGGAAGTTCATCTCGTGAGATCCATAGTTAAAGATTGGTAACATGATTAATACTGAAAGCCGGGTGTCTTTGTTAGATATTGTAAAGAAGCTCACCAGATTTCGAAGGAGACAGACGCATTCAGACAGGTTAAGAGTATAAACAATCATTGGTCCGTCTTGAGCAGTGCTAAAAATCTACAGGTTCGGAAAGAAGTTAGAGAGAGAGAGACGCATTAGCAGTTTGTTAGCGGTATACATTTCATAAGGACGAGATTAAGTAGTGTTTTAGAGTGCAGTGTATTTGAGATTGTTGTTTGATAAGATACCACGTTAATAAATTCCCGGAGAGCTGGACGGTTAGAGCCAGTCTTCTGACATATGATAACTCCCGAGTATCCGTTATTGTATGCCCCCATGGTATGTAGATTTTGAGGACAACATAATCCTTATCACTGGCAATGTGAACATGATGCAAGAAAACGTAAATGTCTTGTCATTAATGGCTAGAAAAATAGGACTTGAGATCAACCAAGAAAAGACAACTAATAAAAAATTATTTCATTTAATATAAAATAATAGGTATCACCCTAAGTTTGTGACGTCTCCAGCTATGCGAGCTATTGACTGCTGATGTTACTTTACCTTAACGAAACTGTCCAAACTTTCAAATCTGAAAATGCACAACATTTGGAAGATTCCTTTCAGCCCCCAGGCTTTACTAATACTATAGATAACTATGTTTGTACGTATGTACACATATTTCGTTTGCATGATTGTATGTATTTGTGACAAACCACTGCCATACATTTTTCTACAATACACTCGTTATTAACGCTGTGTGAATGTCTCAGCTTTACAATATGAAATGTGACTACAGTTCACCGGGAATTTGTTATTCTCTTATCTTGTATTGATTAAACAATTTGTCCAGTCATTTGTCCAATGCCATTTGTCTTGTGAATTATGGCTTGTGAGATGCTGCCAAGAGAAGGGTGGGAAATTATAATACAGTGGGTATTTGATATCGAAGGTGGAGTAAGAAGAGCAGGGTGGAATTTTATATGTAGGGGTAAAGTCGGTGTCGTTTTCATACAGACGGTATAAAGACGAATATGGTGGAATTTTCATACAGAAGTTATAAAGATGAATACGGTGGCGTTTTCATACAGACGGTATAAAGACGAATATGGTGGACTTTTCATACAGAAGTTATAAAGATGAATACGGTGGCGTTTTCATACAGAAAGCAGAGCAATGTAAATGCCATGGACATTTCATACATAAAGTATAGTAAGACGAGTACGTGGACATTTCATACATAAAGTATAGTAAGACGAATATGTGGACATTTCATACATAAAGTATAGTAAGACGAGTGCGTGGACATTTCGTACATAAATTATAGTAAAATGCGCACGTGAACATTCTAAATAAAAGACAAACAATAATGTGGACATTTCATTCAAAAGTCATTTTTTTTCGGAAAGGAATGTTAGATGCTGAACCTACAACCATCAGCGACCTTTGACCTTTCTTCAAGGTAATATCTCTTCATGGTCAGAGCTGCCTATCATAAGAAAAAAAAACATGACCACCCTTAGGAGTCCTTCGTCATATTCCTTCCTTGAGGTCAGATTGTCGCTAGAATTTTTATACTCCTCCTGCGTGAATTTTTAGTAGGCGCCCCCCCCCCCACCCCCACCCAACGTTTGTTAGCCCACGATGAATTATCTCCATCATCATCAGGTACCATGCCTGCTGGAGTAGGTGACCACCTCTCTCCACATCACTTGGTCCCTCAAACATGTCATAGTTCAAACATGTCGGTGATCTTTTGTTATGCCATTTAGATAAGCTGTTCAATATTTCTTTCCTTTTTCCCCCTCTGCTCTTATTTATATTCATTCTACCTGTTGTTATAGTATTCTGAAAGTCTTCTTTTTGCATGACATGTCCAATAAATGTTAGATTGTCTCTACCTTATGATGACATTTCTGGCTTCTACAGCTCATTAAAAAAATTCTTCCTTTGTAATTGTTGCTGTTCTTTGGAAATCATGGCATTCTTTTGATGAACCACATCGCAGCGGTCTCTATTGTTCTTTGTGTTGTTCTTTGTGTTGTCCTTTGTGAGTCCATGACTCGCTTCCATATAGCAGAACAGGTTTAAAGGAGCACTTAAGGGCACGTTGTCTAACGTTAATTGACAATTACTTGTGACATGGGATGTGAATTATCCTGGAACGAATTCGGTGTTCTCAGTCTGGGATGCTCAAATAGTTTATAAATGACTTCACGTTAACTCTTGTTAAGGGCTGAAACGACTGACAGGGAAATGACCCGTATCTGGGGGCAGTCGCTAACTGTTCTCCTGAGGTCGAACGGGTTAACAACACGATGTATGTCTAGGCAGATATTAACAGATCGTTGAGTAAATTGACACATATATACTGAAACATGGGGTTGAATATCATCATCAAGTACCGGGCCTGCTGGCGTAGGTGATCATGTCCCTCCACAACTTTCGATCACGACAGTTATTTATCATTTCTGTTGTTGACCCTCTGTCAAGCCATTCTCTTAAGCTGCCTGGTGTCTTTTCTCTTTGCTTCTCTCTATCTCTTCGTCCCTCAATTTTCCCAGCTGTTACAATATATTCCAGCTGTTCTCTTCTCATTCTTCTTCTTCTTCTACCTTTTAGCTCCCAGTGGAGCATAGGTCTTCAACAAACACTTTCCAAGTCGTTCTGTTTTTTGCAATTCTTTTAAGATCATTCCATGTCTTCCCCATCATCTTCATCTCTGCTTCAATCTGTCTTCTCCAAGAATTCCTTGGTCTTCCTCTTTGTCTTTTCCCCTGGGGATTCCAAAAAGGGCCTGTTGTGTAATACTCTCAGTTGGTTTCCGTAGTGTGTGTCCTATCCATCGCCATCGTCTTCGCTGTATTTCTTTATCCACTGGTATTTGACCGGTACATTTCCATAATTCCACGTTTGTGACTTTGTCCTGCCATTTCCATCCCTTTATTCTGCGCAAGCATCCATTAATGAAAGTCTGTACCTTCGTGATTGTCAATTTTGTTATTCTCCATGTTTCACAGCCATATAATAGAACCGACTTAACATTGGAGTTGAAAATTTGTATTTTTGTATTTAGCCTAATTTCTTTGGATTTCCATATGTTTCCCAGTGCAATGAAGGCTCCTCTTGCTTTTGATATCCTTATTTTGGTATCGTTTTCTGTTCCTCCCTCTTTATCTATATTACTGCCCAGATATATATAAGATTGTACGTCTAGTAGAGGTATTTCTCCTAGTTTTATTTGGTTATTGCCAACTGCATTAATTCTCATAATGTTGGTCTTATCTCTATTAATCTTTAGTCCTAGCTGTTGTGATCTCTCATCTAATATACTCATTTTATCTTGCATCTGTTGGTGGCTGTGTGATAGGAGAGCTATGTCATCAGCAAAGTCTAAATCATCAAGTTGTTTGGTCAGTGACCACTGGATCCCATTTCTGTTGTTTTGAGTTATTTTCATAATCCAATCTATGGCCAGTAGAAAGAGAAATGGAGACAGAAGGCATCCTTGCCTTACTCCTGTTCTTATTTCAAATGCTTCTGTAAGCTGTCCTTCATGCACCACACTACATTTTGTTCCTTCATACATTGTTTTTATCAGGTTAATAAACTTTATGGGGATTCCATAATGACTCAGCAACTTCCAAAGCATTCTTCTGTCTAAACTATCAAATGCCTTTTCGTAATCTATGAATCCAATATAAAGTGGGGATTTTAGTTCTAAACTTTGTTCAACTATTATACGTAGAGTAGTTATTTGATCAGCACATGATCTGTTCTTCCTAAAACCTGCTTGTTCATCTCTCAAGTGTTTCTCTATAGCCTCTTTTAGTCTCTCCAGAATGATTCTGCCTAATATTTTTCCTGGCACTGATAGTAGCATAATTCCCCTATAATTTGTGCACTCCTGTAAACTTCCTTTCTTTGGTAGTTTGATCATATAACCTTCTCTCCAGTCTTTAGGTATTTCTTCCCTCTCCCAAATTTTATCCAATAGATTATGTAACATCTTGGTAGAGGTGATAATATCTGCTTTGATGGCTTCCGAAGGAATTTCATCTGGTCCTGTGGCTTTACCATCTTTTAACAGTTTGATGGCTTTCATTATTTCTTCTTTGCTTGGTTTTCCGCAGTTAACGTGTAATTCTTCTTCTGCTGGTAGTATATCTGGAGGATTATTTGAGCCAGGTCTGTTCAAAAGTTCTTCAAAGTGCTCCTTCCATCTCTCCATTTGTTCCTTTATATTACTAAGCAGATTTCCTTTCTTATCTTTGATAAAGGCGTTGATCTGTTTGTATTTTCCACCTAATTTCTTTGTGCTGTTGTACAGTTCTTTCATATTCCCTTTATTTGCTGCTTCTTCTGCCTCTTTAGCTAATTCATCTATATATTTCCTCTTATCCCTTTTAATGCATCTTCTCACTTCTTTGTTCACCTCTGTGTAAGCTTCCTGTGTCTTGGCTTTATTACTTCTTGTTTTGCTTTTATTTATGTCTGCTTTCTTGTTCTTTCTTTCTTTAATTTTATCCAGGGTCTCTGCTGTCATCCATGCCTTATTCTGGCGTTCTCTTTTCCCCAGTGTTTCTTCGCATGTCTCTTTCCATATATTTTTTACCTGTTTCCAATGATCTTCTATATTTATTGTATTTTCTAGTTGTTGGAGGACTTGGTATTTGTTTGATATTGTGACTGCGAATTTATCTTTAATTCCTTGTTCTTTAAGAAACCCTACATTGAAATACGTTCTGCCCTTATTCGTTGTAGTATACCTTTTTAATTTAATTTTAAGTTTGGCTAACAGCAGATGATGATCAGAAGCTATATCTGCCCCTCTATATACTTTTACATCCTGTAAGGATGACTTAAACTTATTATTAATACATATGTGATCAATTTGATTTTCCGTTCTATGATCTGGTGACACCCATGTAGCTTTGTGTATTCTTTTATGTTGGAATATTGTTCCTCCTAGGCTCATTTGATTAAGGGCGCAGAAATTCACAAATATCTCTCCATTCTCGTTTATATCTCCAAGTCCATGTTTTCCCATAATCTCTTCAAAGCCTCTGTTGTCTGATCCTACCTTAGCATTTAGGTCTCCCATCAAGATTATAATATCCTTGGCTCGTCTTGCATCCATCTGGCATTGTAGCTGTTTATAAAAATCATCTTTAACTGAGTCATCTTTATCGTTGGTTGGTGCATAGCATTGTATAATGTGTAATTTTATTTTGTTTTTGGTTGTTCTAAATGTTGCTCTCACCAGTCTTGGTCCCACTGCCTCCCATTCTATTAGTGTCTTCTGTGCATTCTTTGATAGCATTATAGCTACCCCTTCGCTATGTTGTGCTCCTGGTTCCTGGTGTCCTGATGATAAAATCATCTCCCCTGTATTCAATTTTATTCTCTCCGCTCCCAGCCATCTTGTTTCACACATTCCCAGAATATCTATCTTGTAGTTGTTCATTTCTGCTGCCACTTGTGCCGCTTTTCCCTGTTCGTTAAGGGTACGAACATTCCAGGTGCCAATTCTGGATGATTTCCTGGTAGACAAAGGGTGAGTCGGCAACCCGGACTCCTTATGGCTTTCTCCGGATTGCGTCATACGTCTCTTAGACAGAGAGCCCTTCTCTTTCCTGGTTGACGGATTTACTTTATTTTTCTTTGACTTGTTCATGTTTGTGAAGTTTTTTCGGCTTATTTTTTTACAGTATGGGATAGCCAGTCCCATGCCTAACCCTCCTTTCTCGCCTCTTACGAACATGCCTGGTAGGGTACAGCGCCGCTATTCTTTACTTCCCTTTCGGGCCCCGGCAGCGCACGGGCGTCTCTTCTCATTACATGGCCAAAAAAATGATGATTGTTTCTTCCTAAAATTGGAAATTAGCTGTCTTCTTGCTTTGGCCTCTTTCAGAACGTTTTCATTACTCCTCTTAGTTGTCCATTATATTCTCAACATCATCATCGAGTGCCGTCTCCACAACGAAGGCTGGTTACCATGGATCGGCATTCCACTCTGTTTCTTGCTATGATGGTGCAGGTTGTCATAGATTGATTTGTCCATCTTTTGATGTTACTCGTCCATGTTAGTCTTGGTCTTCTCAACATTCTTCTGTAAAACCACATTTCTACAGACTCCAGTGATTTTCTTGTCTGTTGTCATATTGTCCATGATTCACATCCATATGTTAAGACTGGCTGTATATAACATTTAAGAACTCTTTTTCGTGTTTCTATTGCCAAAAATGGATTGCATAGTATCTTCCTTATTATTCTGGAAAGCTGCTTCTACCTGAGCCATTCTGCATCTCACCTCTTTTGTGCATCTTCCGTCTCAGGTTAACAAAGTTTCCAAATATTTAAACTAATTTACCTGTTTTAATATTGCTCCACCTGTCTTTATTTTGCACTGAGGTGATGTCGTGTTCTTTGTTGATTCTAACGATAAATTACCTTATACATGAAAACCTGCAAGCTTAACAGAACTCTGAACCCAAACATTGGGAAATCTAACTCACGGTTGTTTGCTGTTATCTCAAAGTAGTATTTTAGTTCTAATCTTAAACATGTGATATGTGTGAACGAAGATATGGGGAACAGGCAAATAACTGTAGTGCTGCGGTAAAGCTGGTAACAATGAACCAGTCTACTGCTGGCTCCTTGTTACCAGCTTTACATCAGCACTGCAATTATTTGTCTGTTTCTCTACTCAATTGATGCTGCTGCTACTTTATGTTTGTCTAATGCCACCCATTTTCTGTAATATAGTTAGACTCATCACCGTAGCTTCTCGTTCTCTCAACTATTTAGATAACCTATTGTCATAGGAGTGTTCTTGTACTTGTAAAGCTATCGCCATACCTGAAGGGAGTGTACGTTACACCCCACTACTGGTCCCTGAAGGAATATATCCCGAGGAAACTGCATTCCACTCATTCTTGATATTTTCTTGGAGTGGTTCTAAACTCAGTCGCTGGACAAATATATATATATATATTTTTTTTCTTTTTCGTTTGCCAACTTTTACCTCTGACGAAGTCCCTATAGACTAGGAACTGAATTTTGCGTGTTACTATATTTTTCTCTGGCAGCCGTGTGCACAGAGGTTCCTCGCCGCACAGGTACTCATATTTATTTTTCTGTCGATGAGTAATTGACGTTTCAAGTCGGGCCTCGCTGCTGAGACCAGGGGTGGTTGCCGCAGAGAGAAATCATAAATAAAAATCCCAACCGGTGTAGACGGGATTTGAACCCACAACCTCTCTGTCTCGAGGCCGGCGACTTGCCTCTAGACCAACCAGTCCTCTGGACAAAAATATGAATATTCTAGAATAGTTAATGTCTGTACTGTTGACATTTTAGTCCAAAAGTATTGATAAGAATAAATATTTCAAAGTTTGACAAATTTAACAATTTCGGGTATAAAATAACCATAATTTAATCATAAATGTTACACAAATTTAACTTATAGCGTCTCTAATGATTATAATTAACGTACTACAACAGAAGTATACTCTAATCATGTTTCAGAACTGAGAAAAATGTCCAAGAGGACTAAAATATAATCAACCAACAGCTTTGATTTATTAAAAACAAGAGAAAAAGCTGAACAGTATAGACATGTATTGCCTCCATAAACTGAACAAAAAGCAAATAACAGAAGTCAGTAAGTCACTACAGTTTCTAGACTTGCACCTTATATCACACAGATGATTGTTACCGATACTTTAGTTGATTTGCTGTTTGTGCCTTACCAAGAAAGCAAAATAAATTTGTTTCTTCTATTAAACGAAATTCAAAGTAATTAGAAGATAGTGTATCTTAGATTTAATAACTTTTGTGGCTAAATATTGAATATAGCGTAGCCCGAAACTCAAATTTGCCAATATTTTTATCTTTTAATTGGGAGAATCATTCCACTAATATCTAATTCAGTAGTATTAACTTTAACTAAAATACTTAACTTTTTGTGCATAGATAGCCGCAAATTGAAACCACTTCCATAAAATATCAATTTTAAGAGTGAGGGGAATGTATAAGGCTAGGACATCTTCATCCATAAATGGCGCAAATTTCTACGAATCGAACTAAAATGCAACTTTTAGATAAAAACAAACAGTTGTGATGAGTACTCAAGGGAGGGAAGCTGGGACTTGTTAGTAGAATGAAGAACAACAACTCTGTCCTAGGAAATATTGTTGTTCTTAGGATCATCATCACTGCACACCGGACTAACCAATTGATGCTCTGATATCCCCCTCAAGAAAACCCGAGGAGAATCCTGGCCCACGTGAACGAACTCTGTAGCACGGCCTGGGATCCACAGTGTGGGTTGGTTTTTTGCTGACAGTTGTTCCCGGGCAGAGGCCATATTTACGGTCTACTATTTTCGATTTAAACTACCAAGGGATCTTTAACGTGCACGAGTGCACACAGGACATTCTGTTTATGGTCTTATTCGAGAGTGATTGATTTCAGATCTCACTACTAAAGAGATCAGGGGAGGGTAATGTCAGAAAGAAACCACAGATTAACAACAACAAAAAAAATAGAAAAGAGCCCCGTCACGCCAAATGGCGTATAGGGAATATGGTGTTAGTGACCCTAATTTTTCCAGACCTTCGGCACATGATTTTTTGGGGTAACGTGGTCGGTATTACGCCCGTACCTCTATACTCTGGCTGTAAAAAATCCGGTACCAATTTAAGGCTGGGTGAACCCGGAAGCCATCGTTCAGGATCGAATCTGACCTCTTGTTCTTTGTACTCCAGTTCACTAACCACTGAGCTATCGCGGCTACCGAACCACGAATTAATGTTTCCTAATCTTGAAAACTCACCTCCACCTATGGTGGGTTTTGAACCCGGCTCCTTCCTGTCTTGGGATCGACGTTCTACCTCTAGACTACCCAGCCCCCAGTAAATATTTGGTGAAGAACGTGAGCATAGGGCTCGGACTTTAGGATGACAAGCAGTTTGACACAAAGATTGTGGCCAGTATTCTCATTCAGCGATTGAGCTGATTGTGGTCAGCAACCCATAGCTGATCGCATTCCTTCTGGATCGGCGAACAACAGAGTCGATCAAGACCCTGTGTCACTGCCCAACTTTGCTCATGGACACAAACTATCCAGTCTAACCACGCGATTTAGGAATAAAAAGGAAAGGCAACCTAATACTAAAAAATGCCGTGCTGAAGTCGGATGTGTTGGGCCGAAAGGCACAAATATTACAACCTAGCTGCAAACCTTAACACAACGGATCTACGCCCACTTAACGTTCTTTTAAGGGCGGATGATGGTGGTGAGGAATACTCAGTCCTTTAGTTTGTAAAATAAACACAATATTGTATAGAGCAGCTAAACTAGTTGAGACACGATAAAAAAAACTACAACGTTTCGGCAACAGCCTTCATCAGGTAGGAAACAAAAATATACAATGATCAACACGATAGGCAAATACCACTCTGAGATCGAACAAAAAATAGAAACATAAACACGAAAAATAAAGTGCAAGAGGTTGGGTGTCACGTACACTGCTACAAGGTATGGGTACAGCTTCACAAAATAAGGAAGAAAACAAAATCACGAACTTTTAGTCTACACACGAGACTTAAAAAAAGGATCTCAAAATTGAAAATAGCGTCAAGAAACAGAGGTCAGAATTACTAGTATTATATTGAAAATGTATATAATATAATATTTTATATTAAAAAATATGAGTACCTCCGAAGACGGAGTTACCTGCCTGTGTGACGATGGATCTTTGCGCACACGGCTGCAGTAAAAAAACGGATTAACATGCACATTTCAGTTCCTAGTCTCTATGGAAATTGAGGCCTTTGTAATGTGGATTTATAGACGAATAGGTAGAATTGGATGGAAAGAAAAGAAAACAAACGAGGAAGTTTTAAAACAACTAAAAATGAAGAAAGAACTACTAAACACAATTAGAGCAAGAGAAATGAAATTTTTTGGTCATGTTAAAAGACACAACAGTCTAATAAAAGTAATATTAGAAGGGAAAATACAAGGTAAAAGAGGTAGAGGCAGACCAAGACTAACATGGACGAGTAACATCAAAAGATGGACAAGTCAGCCTATGGCAATCTGCACCATCAAAGCAAGAGACAGAGTGGAATGGCGCTCCATGGTAGCCAACCTTCGATGCGGAGACGGCACTCAATGATGAGTCTCTATGGACTACACTAGAGGTAAAAGCTGGCGAACAAGAACAAAAGTGATCATCTGTTGATCGATGAGACCGAGTTTTATTCTTTCCCATATATCCTCATTTCTCATCTTCTCATACGATCTAATGTTCGCAATTTTCCTGACATAATTGTATTATAAATGTTTGTAATTGTCGCTCAGTTGTTTATTAGATTATTCAATGCAGCAGGAGGTCGATACAGCAAAGCTCTGTATAAAGAGTTTCCTATTATTTATGTGTGTAAAATGTTGCAAATGCACACATACTTTAGATAGGAAACTTAATGTCTTTAAAATAAATTTCGTCGGTTCTGAAACAATAGCTGGAAAGAATACATTTGAAACGAACAGATAAAGATGAATCAAAACAATAATACGTGTCGAGCTTTATAAGAAGAAGGCATTGGAAATACACCGGTCATGTGCTGAGAATGAATGAAAAAAGTCTTCCTCGTCATACATTCATGTGGAAACTATCTGGTTGAAGGAAACAAGAAAGACCACAGAATCACTACGCAGAACAATTACTAGGTAGCGCTCAACGAAGGGTCGAAGAAACAACCAAGAATTACAAGAACTAGAGGCAAATCGTCAGTCGTGGAGAACTTTGACTTCTGTCATATGTGCCGTCATGTGCCCGAGAAGAAAGGAAATGAATGAAAAATGTATTATTATTAATATTATATTATTTACTAAGACGAAACTTAAATGCGATGAGAAGATATTCGATCATTTTATTGGTAGAATAAATGACCCGGGTTCGTGGTTTCAATATGTGAAATAATTAAACAGAGAAAAACTGGTCAGAAACATAAACACACAGCAAATACATTGGAACAGACAGACGTATCTAGGCACGTACATTCTTAAGTAGGCACGCGTATTCAAAGAATACACACACAAATTAACACACATCTACCGAAACATACATACACACATAGGTATGAATATAAAACAGCTCACAGAACGACAAACGCTACACACACACACACTCAAACCGATGCAGACAACCCAGACCATAAATGCATCCCGATAAAATCACAACTTTCCCCTATAACAGACCCTTGCTAGAGTGCCATAAAGACATGGCTTTGTGGTCGTAAAACAGGGGCGACAATGTCAGTGAGGGTACGCGTTTACTTCCCCTCATTAACACCAGGGCGTATAACAACAAGCACACGTCAATCTCATTCAAACGTCCTGCTTAAGGCCTCTACGTCACAAACGGGCAGTAACCACGACGCCATTGAGAAAGCTCTCATACAGAGGTTCCCAAAGTGGCGAGAGCTGTCCGAAACTCCTTCAGCTATGAACTTTAATTAAAACTGTGAGCTGTCAAATCGTGGAGAATCGTGGAGCGTAAAGAAACAAATGAAAAGACGATAAGAGGCCACAGTGATGGGATTTCTCAGAAGAATGTTGAAAGTTCCATGGACAGCTAAAAAGACGAATGAGGAAATTCTCAAAGAGGCCAACACAAAAAGGGAGCTCCTAAAATACATCAGAAAGAAACAATCAACATTTTTTCAGGCACATCATGAGAAGAATAAAGTTGGAATACTTGGTTACAACTGGCTCTTGCAGTACCTTAAGATCTACTATTACAGTGAAGTGAGATCTGCTATTACAGTACGCTATGATCTATACAACAGTACTCCAAGATCTATTACAATAATCATCTGCAGTACTTAAGATCTATTATTACAGTACTTTAAGGTCTACTATTACAGCACTTTACGTTCTGCTACTGCAGCGTGGTCCACCCTACGGCCTCCGAGACCAATGTTGGTGGCCTGCGGACCTCTTCAGCGGTTTTCATTACTTGAATATAAACCATCAGATTGTTAATTTTAAAATTGTGATATTGAGAAAATAAATGTCTTTTCTTCAGGTTCTGTAATTTCCTTGGTATAAAGCTCTCTGTATTTGCATAACAGTGTAGCCCCTACTTCATGAAATGTAACAGGTGATAACACTCTCTACTAGACCAGACATCCCAGCGGCTTTTACGGAGACTGTACAAGGAAAGTGTTTACTTACCATCTTTCAGAAGCCTCATTCTCGTGAAGGTATGAATATGGAATTCGGTGGCTGGCATGGGATTACTAGTCCTAGGTGCAAAATTCCCTTTGCAGTCTCTCCAGTTAATGCGCATTGAAGTGTAAAAATATTTCACCTTCGGGCCACAGAGACCGTTTAATCTTGGCGACTCCAAAGACAATGAAAATCGGTTGATTGGCTGATTTTGACAAACTGCTAGTCGCTGGAACAAAACTATAAACTTACTGGGAGGGGCTATCTGAAGGTGTAGATAAGATTGATAAATAAGAGTGATCACCATCAGGGTTTATCCATAAGTGTGGGCGCTACCAGAAAGAAATCTACAAAAGAAAATTTGATTGAAGTTGTCAAAGGGGTATTAAATTTGTCTTTAAGTTCTCAGTTTTGAGTTAAAATCTTTAAAGAATACTAATTGAAGCCAACGGATTTTTTAGTTTTAGTTTGATCAGTTCATCATCATCATGTGCTATACTGGTTGGCGTAGGCGATCATGTCTTTTCACAATCTTCTATCTATCGTGCATCTTATCAGTTCTGTTGTTGACTGTTTTCCATGCCATGACATCAAGCTATCCAGTATTTTCTCTCTTTTTCGTCCGCGATCTCTCTTTCCCTGTATTTTGCCAGTGCAGTCGATTATAGCGTACTGTAATAGCAGATCTCACATCACTGTAATAGTAGATCTTAAGGTACTGTAAGAGTTGATCTTAAAGTACTGTAATAGTATATCTTAGAGTACAGTAATAAAATACCAGAACTTAAGGAAGACATAATAGGAATAATGAAAAAAGGTCAAAACAGACACATAGAGAAAGCGCATAGCAGATAAACACACAAATGACAACTACCTACAGGACTCCTGGTCACACATATACACAGATGGCTCTGCTACAAACGCCACCAGAAATGGAGGGGGAGATGTGTTCTTGAGGCTGAATAAACAGGAAGAGATCAACAAATCAATAGCTACTGGAAAATTCTCAAAACAATTATAAAGCAGAAACTGAAGCCCTCAAATACGCTGCAAAACTGGCTATCAAACATAAAAATAACATGCACAAGAAATTTGTGATATTGACTGATATAGTCCTAACAGCTCTAAAAACCAGCAGGAACAGTGAGCTAGATGACTTAAGAACAACCCTAGACCAACTGTGCAATAACTTCCAGAGAGTGATCAGCCAGTGGATAACCATCACACTGTAATATACACGGAAACGAACGCGCAGACAAATTAGCTAAAGAGGGAGGAAGATTACCACAATAGAATCATCTGGTCAGCTACGATGAAGCCAATTCCATCATAAAAGGCCAGTACCATGAAAAATGGAAACAAGAACACTCAAAGTATAATGAGAGGGATGGATACCTCCAACTATCAAGGAGGGATCAAGTCATCTTACTTCGCCTACACACTGGTCACAACAGAATGAGAAACCACATGTTTACCAAACTCAAAATAGGAACTACCAGCCAATGCCACTGTACAATGGATAACATGACAACAAAACATGTTCTACAGGATTGCCCCCACAGTACACAGACCTGAGAAGGACAAAGTGGTCCACACCCACCACCCTGTAAGAGAAACTATACGGGGCAACCGAATCATTTAGACAGCTGCCTTCATAAAAAGTCCGGAGTCCTAGTCTGAATGACGTCATGATCGCAGAAGAAGATGAACAGGAGTACAGTAAAGTAGATGTTATGGTGTATTTAATAACAGATTTAAAGTACTTGAAATTTAACATTTCATAAATTACCGTAATATTAGAACTTTAAGTACTTCAATAGAATATCTTAAAATACCGTTAAAGTAGATCTTAGAGTTCTATAGTAGTAGATCTTAGGTTGACGTGATGATAGTTTCTTTCAAACTAACAGACTCACCACCACGATAATATGTTTAAATTACAGACGTGTGTGCATTCCATAGACATTCTGTACTGAGAGACGGCCACTTGCAAAAGGAATCAAAGAAAAACCTATCTTTTTCTTTAAAGACGTCTGCAAACGTGACATGAAGGAGGTGTATACGATCATTTTAAACTGGAAAGAGCGTGTGGGATCTAGTGGAGACTGGCTATAGTCTGCAGGAAGTTCAACTCTACTTAAGATAAGCTACCGAGTCCGGATGAATAAAAAGCAAGGGACAATAACATCTGACAAAATCCACATACAAAAATTAAATGCATTCTCTCTCAAGTGGAAGATTACCACCATTTGTCTGTCCGTTCTTCCCTTCTTTCCTTCCTTTCTTTACGTTCCTTCCTCATTTGCCTTTCGGCATATATATATATATATATATATATAAATGAATATCCTAACATCACTAGAACATGACTTTACGTCTGCCATGTCGATGTTACGATTTATCAGTGTCTTTAAGTGTCTATGTCCAAAATACCAATCTCAAAATGCATGTATGTTATGACCCATCATCATCCGGAGAGTGCCGTCTCCGCAACGAAGGTTGGCTACCTTGGAGCGCCATTCTGCTCTGTCTCTTGCTTTGATGGTGCAGGTTGGCATAGGCTGATTTGTCCATCTTTTGATGTTACTCGTCCATGTTAGTCTTGGTCTGCCTCTGCATCTTTTACCTTGTATTTTCCCCTCCAGGATTACTTTTAGAAGGCTGTTGTGTCTTTTAACATGGCCCAAAAATCGCATTTGTCTTGTCTGAATTGTGCTTAGTACTTCTCTTTTCATTTTTAGTTGTTTTATGACTTCATCGTTTTTTTTTTCTTCCATCCAATTCTACCTATTCTTCTATATATCCACATTCCAAAGGCTTAAATTCTCTGTTCTGTTTTCTTGTCTAATGTCCATGTTTCTACACCTTAAAGGAATATTGAGAAGATGTAACATTTTGCTATTCTTAGTTTTAGCCCTGGTGTTATTTGTTTTGATGTTAATATGTTCTTCATGACATTAACATTACTTTTTGCTATGTTATGGCTAGTCTATGCATTATCTTGTCTACGTTCAAACATGTAATTGCGTTGAATTGATGTGCCCTAATAGCCGATGACCCCATTCATCTATTATGCGACTAGTCAATGCATTATCTTGTCTATGTCTGGACATATCTTTGCTTTAACTTGTATATATCTCAATTAACGATATCCTCATTTATCAATTATACGATTTCCCCATGCATCTGCTTGTCTATATCCGGACTACTTTTCATTATAAATGCCTTGAAGTGGAAAAACGTATGTCTAGGCTGTCGCTAATGTTACATTTCCTTTCAATCTATCTTCTATGTTCCAATAATTCATTGCAATTCACGTTAACTATGCATTTTAATGATTTCTCAGTCAAGAACACCAGCAACAGTTTTGTTAAATTCTCAGTCAAGAACACCAGCAACAGTTCGGTAAATACTTTGTCAGGAACATCAGTAACAGTTTCGTAAATTCTCAGTCAAGAACACCAGCCACAGTTTTGTTAAATTCTCAGTCAATAACACCAGTAACAGTTTGGTAAATTCTAAGTCAAGAACACCAGTAATAGTTTCGTTAATTCTCAGTCAAGAACACCAGTAATAGTTTCGTTAATTCTCAGTCAAGAACACCAGTAACAGTTTGGAAAATGCTCAGTCAGGAACACCAGTAACAGTTTAGTAAATTCTCAGTCAAGAACACCAGTAACAGTTTAGTAAATTCTCAGTCAAGAAAACCAATAACAGTTTAGTAAATTCTCAGTCAAGAACACCAGTAACAGTTTAGTAAATTCTCAGTGAAGAACATCAGTAACAGTTTAGTAAATTCTCAGTCAAGAACACCAGCAAAAGTTTAGTAAATTCTCAGTCAAGAACACCAGTAACAGTTTAGTAAATTATCAGTCATGAACACCAGTAACAGTTTAGTAAATTCTCAGTCAAGAACACCAGTAACAGTTTAGTAAATTCTCAGTCATGAACACCAGTAACAGTTTAGTAAATTCTCAGTCATGAACACCAGTAACAGTTTAGTAAATTCTCAGTCAAGAACATCAGCAACAGTTTAGTAAATTCTCAGTCATGAACACCAGTAACAGTTTAGTAAATTCTCAGTCAAGAACACCAGCAACAGTTTAGTAGATTCTCAGTCAAGAACACCAGTAACAGTTTAGTAGATTCTCAGTCAAGAACACCAATGGCAGTTTAGTAAATGCTCGGTCAAGAACCCCAGTAGCAGTTTAGTAAATGCTCAGTCAAGAACATTAATAACAGTTTAGTAAATTCTCAGTCAAGAACATCAGTAACAGTTTAGTAAATTCTCAGTCAAGAACATCAGTAACAGTTTAGTAAATTCTTAGTTAAGAACACCAGTAACAGTTTAGTAAATTCTTAGTCAAGAACACCAGTAACAGTTTAGTAAATGCTCAGTCAAGAGCACCAGTAACAGTTTAGTAAATTCTCAGTCAAGAACACCAGTCACAGTTTAGTAAATTCTCAGTCAAGAACACCAGTCACAGTTTAGTAAATTCTCAGTCAAGAACACCAGTCACAGTTCAGTAAATTCTCAGTCAAGAACGCCAATAACAGTTTAGTAAATTCTCAGTCAAGAACACCAGTAAAAATTCAGTAAATTCTCAGTCAAGAACGCCAATAACAGTTTAGTTCAATTCTCAGTGAAGAACAGCAGTCACAGTTTAGTAAATTCTCAGTGAAGAACATCAGTAACAGTTTAGTAAATTCTCAGTGAAGAACATCAGTATAAGTTTACTAAATTCTCAGTCAAAAACACCAGTAACAGTTTACTAAATTCTCAGTCAAGAACATCAGTAACAGTTTACTAAAATCTAGGTCAAGAACATCAGTAACAGTTTACTAAAATCTAGGTCAAGAACACCAGTAACAGTTTACTAAATTCTCAGTCAAGAACATCAGTAACAGTTTACTAAAATCTAGGTCAAGAACATCAGTAACAGTTTACTAAAATCTAGGTCAAGAACATCAGTAATAGTTGACTAAAATCTAGGTTAAGAACACCAGTAACAGTTTACTAAAATCTCAGTCAAGAACACCAGTAACAGTTTACTAAAATCTCAGTCAAGAACACCAGTAACAGTGCGATGTTCAAATAAATGTGAAGTGTATGCGATCATTCTTCAAGGATATCGTGTCTCATATTCTCAATGTGAAGTAACCCATCAATAGACTAACAACAGATTATTGGTGTAGCGGATGTAAGAAATTACTGGCTGCAAAACTCCATGGATAGAATAATTAAGAATAAAGTAGAACTAATAATTATTATAGTGGTGTAATTGATGGATATGATAGATGTACAACAGAGGTGAGATGGTAGAATGTACAACATAGGTGAGATGGTAGATGTACAACAGAGGTGAGATGGTAGATGTACAACAGAGGTGAGATGGTAGAATGTACAACAGAGGTGAGATGGTAGAATGTACAACAGAGGTGAGATGGTAGAATGTACAACATAGGTGAGATGGTAGATGTACAACAGAGGTGAGATGGTAGAATGTACAACGGAGGTGAGATGGTAGAATGTACAACATAGGTGAGATGGTAGATGTACAACAGAGGTGAAATGATAGAATGTACAACAGAGGTGAGATGGTAGAATGTACAACATAGGTGAGATGGTAGATGCACAACAGAGGTGAGATGGTAGAATGTACAACAGAGGTGAGATGGCAGATGTACAACATAGGTGAGATGGTAGATGTACAACAGAGTTGAGATGCAAAACAACTCAGACTAAAATAACTTCTAAAAAAAATTAGGAAGAAACTGTACAATCCATTTTTGACAATGGAAACAACAAAAAAGAGTGTTTAAATGTTATGTAGAACCAATCGTAATATGTGGATGTTAATTATGGACAATATGATAAAAGACAAGAAAATCATTGCAAGCTGTAGAATTGTGGTTTCACAGAAGAATGTTGAGAATACCATGGACAGCTAAGAAGAGTAATGAAAACGTTCTGGAAGAGGCCAAAGCAAAAAGAGAGCTTATTTCTAATATTAGGCAGAAACAATCATAATTTTTTGGCCGTGTAATGAGAAAGGAACAGCTGGAATATATTGTGACAACTGGGTACATTGAGGGACGAAGAGATTGAGGGAAGCAAAGAGAAAAGAAACCAGACAGCTTAAGAGAATGTCTTGACAGAAGATTAAAAACAGAAATGACAAATAACAGTCCAGACCAAGTGTTGTGGAGATACAGGATCACCTACGCCAGCAAGCACGGTACACGATGATGATGATGTGAGGACTGGTGGGGTGAAATTAATACAAATAAGGGAGATAAGAAGGTAGGTTTATTGAGCCCAATAGAGGAGTTCGGAGAGAGTTTACATAATCAAGATAAGGTGAAAGAAAAGTTTACTGAATCACCACAATGTGCTGAGATGAGCTTATTGAATCACAACAATGTGCTGAGATAAGCTTATTGAATCACAACAATGTGCTGAGATGAGCTTATTGAATCACAATAATGTGTTGAGATGAGCTTATTGAATCACAACAATGTGCTGAGATGAGCTTATTGAATCACAACAATGTGCTGAGATGAGCTTATTGAATCACAACAATGTGCTGAGATGAGCTTATTGAATAACAACAATGTGCTGAGATGAGCTTATTGAATCACAACACTATGCTGAGATGAGCTTATTGAATCACAACAATTCGTTGAGATGAGCTTATTGAATCACAATAATGTGCTGAGATGAGCTTATTGAATCACAACAATGTGCTGAGATGAGCTTATTGAATCACAACAATGTGCTGAGATGAGCTTATTGGATCACCACAATGTGCTGAGATGAGCTTATTGAATCACAATAATGTGCTGAGATGAGCTTATTGAATCACAACAATGTGCTGAGATGAGCTTATTGAATCACAACAATGTGCTGAGATGAGCTTATTTAATCACTACAATGTGCTGAGATGAGCTTATTGGATCACAACAATGTGCTGAGATGAGCTTATTTAATCAAACTTTGGGTTAAGATGAGTTTATTGAATCAAACTTTGGGTTAAGATGAATTTATTGAATCAAACTTTTGGTTAAGATGAGTTTATTGAATCAAAACTTTGGGTTAAGATGAGTTTATTGAATCAAACTTTGGGTTAAGATGAGTTTATTGAATCAAACTTTGGGTTAAGATGAGTTTATTGAATCAAACTTTTGGTTAAGATGAGTTTATTGAATCAAACTGTTGGTTAAGATGAGTTTATTGAATCAAACTTTTGGTTAAGATGAGTTTATTGAATCAAAACTTTGGGTTAAGATGAGTTTATTGAATCAAACTTTGGGTTAAGATGAATTTATTGAATCAAACTTTGGGTTAAGATGAGTTTATTGAATCAAACTTTGGGTTAAGATGAATTTATTGAATCAAACTTTGGGTTAAGATGAATTTATTGAATCAAACTTTGGGTTAAGATGAATTTATTGAATCAAACTTTGGGTTAAGATGAATTTATTGAATCAAACTTTGGGTTAAGATGAATTTATTGAATCAAACTTTGGGTTAAGATGAGTTTATTGAATCAAACTTTGGGTTAATATGAGTTTATTGAATCAAACTTTGGGTTAAGATGAGTTTATTGAATCAAACTTTGGGTTAAGATGAGTTTATTGAATCAAACTTTTGGTTAAGATGAATTTATTGAATCAAACTTTGGGTTAAGATGAGTTTATTGAATCAAACTTTGGGTTAAGATGAGTTTATTGAATCAAACTTTGGGTTAAGATGAGTTTATTGAATCAAACTTTGGGTTAAGATGAGTTTATTGAATCAAACTTTGGGTTAAGATGAGTTTATTGAATCAAACTTTGGGTTAAGATGCGTTTATTGAATCAAACTTTGGGTTAAGATGAGTTTATTGAATCAAACTTTGGGTTAAGATGAGTTTATTAAATCAAACTTTGGGTTAAGATGAGTTTATTGAATCAAACTTTGGATTAAGATGAATTTATTGAATCAAACTTTGGATTAAGATGAGTTTATTGAATCAAACTTTGGGTTAAGATGAGTTTATTGAATCAAACTTTGGGTTAAGATGAGTTTATTGAATCAAACTTTGGGTTAAGATGAATTTATTGAATCAAACTTTGGATTAAGATGAATTTATTGAATCAAACTTTGGGTTAAGATGAGTTTATTGAATCAAACTTTGGGTTAAGATGAGTTTATTGAATCAAACTTTGTGTTAAGATGAGTTTATTGAATCAAACTTTTGGTTAAGATGAGTTTATTGAATCAAAACTTTGGGTTATGATGAGTTTATTGAATCAAACTTTTGGTTAAGATGAGTTTATTGAATCAAACTATTGGATAAGATGAGTTTATTGAATCAAACTTTTGGTTAAGATGAGTTTATTGAATCAAACTTTTGGTTAAGATGAGTTTATTGAATCAAACTTTTGGTTAAGATGAGTTTATTGAATCAAACTTTTGGTTAAGATGAGTTTATTGAATCAAAACTTTGGGTTAAAATGAGTTTATTGAATCAAAACTTTGGGTTAAGATGAGTTTATTGAATCAAAACTTTGGGTTAAGATGAGTTTATTGAATCAAAACTTTGGGTTAAGATGAGTTTATTGAATCAAAACTTTGGGTTAAGATGAGTTTATTGAATCAAAACTTTGGGTTAAGATGAGTTTACAAAACTAAAATTGTTTTGATGACGATTTGACAGAATTACAGGTCGGCGATAATTATTTCTAGGACACGGAAACTACCAGCATGGATTTTCTGATTAAATTTGAGGCCTGAATAAACTTGTTTGGTCATGAATTGTGAGAGGTGGAGACTCCAGGATATACAGAGGTTGAGAGGCGACACAAGTTGAGAACCTTTGCGTCAGATGAAGATCATTCACTTTTTTTAAGCAGGAAAATATGGACAGCAATTACGAGATACGCATATTTTACAGCAGAACAGCAGCTGGTTGATTGCAGGCCGTACTATATTACATAGCTCGACGTTTGATGCCTGCATTGTTTCCATTCTGGTGTAATATAATTCTAAGTTTGTTGATTCGTTGCCATGGTGACTCTTACATTTGTGCAGCACAGACGGGGCAAATCTTTGTGCTTGTAAAATGATCTCTGAGATTGTTGAACGAATGTTATTGGTGTGGTCTTTCTATATAAGTTGATGGCGTTTTGGTGTGCTCTTTCTATATAAGTTGATGGCGTTTTGGTGTGGTCTTTCTATATAAGTTGATGGCGTTTTGGTATGATCTTTCTATATAAGTTGATGGCGTTTTGGTGTGGTCTTTCTATATAAGTTGATGGCGTTTTGGTGTGGTCTTTCTATATAAGTTGATGGCGTTTTGTTGTGGTCTTTCTATATAAGTTGATGGCGTTTTCGTGTGGTCTTTCTATATAAGTTGATGGCGTTTTGGTGTGGTCTTTCTATATAAGTTGATGGCGTTTTGTTGTGGTCTTTCTATATAAGTTGATGGCGTTTTGGTGTGATCTTTCTATATAAGTTGATGGCGTTTTGATGTGATCTTTCTATATAAGTTGATGGCGTTTTGATGTGATCTTTCTATATAAGTTGATGGCGTTTTGATGTGATCTTTCTATATAAGTTGATGGCGTTTTGATGTGATCTTTCTATATAAGTTGATGGCGTTTTGGTGTGATCTTTCTATATCAGTTGATGGCGTTTTGGTGTGATCTTTCTATATAAGTTGATGGCGTTTTGGTGTGATCTTTCTATATAAGTTGATGGCGTTTTGGTGTGATCTTTCTATATAAGTTGATGGCGTTTTGATGGGATCTTTCTATATAAGTTGATGGCGTTTTGGTGTGGTCTTTCTATATAAGTTGATGGCATTTTGGTGTACTCTTTATATAAGTTGATGGCGTTTTGGTGTGATCTTTCAATATAAGTTGATGGCGTTTTGGTATGATCTTTCTATATAAGTTGATGTCGTTTTGGTGTGATCTTTCTATATAAGTTGATGGCGTTTTGGTATGATCTTTCTATATAAGTTGATGTCGTTTTGGTGTGATCTTTCTATATAAGTTGATGGTGTTTTGATGTAATCTTTCTATATAGGTTGATGGCGTGTTGGTGTGGTCTTTCTACATAAGTTGATGGCGTTTTGGTGTGATCTTTCTATATAAGTTGATGGCGTTTTGGTGTGATCTTTCTATATAAGTTGATGGCGTTTTGGTGTGATCTTTCTATATAAGTTGATGGCGTTTTGGTGTGATCTTTCCATATAAGTTGATGGCGTTTTGGTGTGATCTTTCAATATAAGTTGATGGCGTTTTGATGTGATCTTTCTATATAAGTTGATGGCGTTTTGGTGTGATCTTTCTATATAAGTTGATGGCGTTTTGGTGTGGTCTTTCTATATAAGTTGATGGCGTTTTGGTGTGATCTTTCTATATAAGTTGATGGCGTTTTGATGTGATCTTTCTATATAAGTTGATGGCGTTTTGATGTGATCTTTCTATATAAGTTGATGGCGTTTTGATGTGATCTTTCTATATAAGTTGATGGCGTTTTGATGTGATCTTTCTATATAAGTTGATGGCGTTTTGGTGTGATCTTTCTATATAAGTTGATGGCGTTTTGGTGTGATCTTTCTATATAAGTTGATGGCGTTTTGGTGTGATCTTTCTATATAAGTTGATGGCGTTTTGGTGTGATCTTTCTATATAAGTTGATGGCGTTTTGATGGGATCTTTCTATATAAGTTGATGGCGTTTTGGTGTGGTCTTTCTATATAAGTTGATGGCGTTTTGGTGTGATCTTTCTATATAAGTTGATGGCGTTTTGATGTGATCTTTCTATATAAGTTGATGGCGTTTTGATGTGATCTTTCTATATAAGTTGATGGCGTTTTGATGTGATCTTTCTATATAAGTTGATGGCGTTTTGATGTGATCTTTCTATATAAGTTGATGGCGTTTTGGTTTGATCTTTCTATATAAGTTGATGGCGTTTTGGTGTGATCTTTCTATATAAGTTGATGGCGTTTTGGTGTGGTCTTTCTATATAAGTTGATGGCATTTTGGTGTACTCTTTATATAAGTTGATGGCGTTTTGGTGTGATCTTTCTATATAAGTTGATGGCGTTTTGGTATGATCTTTCTATATAAGTTGATGTCGTTTTGGTGTGATCATTCTATATAAGTTGATGGCATTTTGATGTAATCTTTCTATACAAGTTGATGGCGTTTTGGTGTGATCTTTCTATATAAGTTGATGGCGTTTTGGTGTGATCTTTCTATATAAGTTGATGTCGTTTTGGTGTGATCTTTCTATATAAGTTGATGTCGTTTTGGTGTAATCTTTCTATATAAGTTGATGGCGTTTTGGTGTGATCTTTCTATATAAGTTGATGGCGTTTTGGTGTGATCTTTCTATATAAGTTGATGGCGTTTTGGTGTGATCTTTCAATATAAGTTGATGGCGTTTTGGTGTGGTCTTTAAATATAAGTTGATGGCGTTTTGGTGTGATCTTTCTATATAAGTTGATGGCGTTTTGGTGTGATCTTTCTATATAAGTTGATGTCGTTTTGGTGTAATCTTTCTATATAAGTTGATGGCGTTTTGGTGTGATCTTTCTATATAAGTTGATGGCGTTTTGGTGTGATCTTTCTATATAAGTTGATGGCGTTTTGGTGTGATCTTTCAATATAAGTTGATGGCGTTTTGGTGTGGTCTTTAAATATAAGTTGATGGCGTTTTGGTGTGATCTTTCTATATAAGTTGATGGCGTTTTGGTGTGATCTTTCTATATAAGTTGATGACATTTTGGTGTGATCTTTCTATATAAGTTGATGATATTTTGGTGTGATCTTTCTATATAAGTTGATGACATTTTGGTGTGATCTTTCTATATAAGTTGATGGCGTTTTCCTGCTTTCCCAAAGCAGTAGTGCTTGGTTTCTTTTGTGAAAGAATGAGTGATTGTCTTGTAGGGTCGATGACAAATGAAATGTATAAAAATGCGAAGCTGCAGTAAAGCTAATTGTAAGGAGAAATGGACAAAAAAATATAGAAACAAATAGAAAAAAAAATGGTTGTTTGAAGCTTTACGTAATACGTGGACGACACAGATTATAAAGTTTTGGTTCAATAGGCCTTCAGCAGGAACAAACAAACAACACAAACACAGATTTGTCTTTAATATAATAAAATAATAAAATATTAAAATAATAAAAAGATAATAAAATAATAGTTTATTATTATTTGTTATTTTAAATACAATTCTGTGTTTGTGTTGTATGATTGTTCCTGTTGAAGACCTATTGAGCCGAAACGTTGTTTTAATTTGTGTCGATCACTTATTAGGTAAAGCTTTAATCACACCGTTTTTTCTATTATATATATATATAATATTTCTCTCTGTCTTGCTGCATATTGAAGCTAAGCATAAAATATAGAATATTAAAGAGGAATGCTTTCTTGAAGCCAGTGAGAGATCATGTTATACAGAAACATTATAGATAAAAAGTTATTACTCCATTGTACAATTCAATGATTTCTGAATTGGTAAAACTATAGAATTAGGTTACTAAGCAGCGATAGACACACGGGCAAGATATTAAAAGACTCTAAACATTGAAAAAGAAGGAGTTTATAAATACAATCTTACAGATGAAATTACAATACCACGGTCACGTCAAAAGACACACCATAATGGAAAGAGCAATAATGGAAGGAAAGTTCAAGGAAGGGAGCCGCGATAGCTCAGTGGGTAGTTAACTGGACTACATAGGACAGGAGGTAGGGTTCGATCCTGATCGACGGTTTCCGTATGCACCCAGCCTTTAATGGGTTCCGGATTTTTTTAAAAGGGAAAGTAAAGCAGCACGGCGTAATACCGACCACATTACCCCATAAATCATGTTCTGAAGGTCTGTAAGAAATTTGGTCACTAGCACCATATTCCATATACGCCACTTGGCGTGACAGGTCACTAACACCATATTCCCTATATGCTACTTGGCGTGACAGGTCACTAACACCATATTCCCTATATGCTACTTGGCGTGACAGGTCACTAACACCATATTCCCTATATGCTACTTGGCGTGACAGGTCACTAACACCATATTCCCTATACGCTACCTGGCGTGACAGGTCACTAACACCATATTCCCTATACGCTATCTGGCGTGACAGGTCACTAACACCATATTCCCTATACGCTACTTGGCGTGACAGGTCACTAACACCATATTCCCTATACGCCACTTGGCGTGACAGGTCACTAACACCATATTCCCTATACGCTACTTGGCGTGACAGGTCACTAACACCATATTCCCTATACGCCACTTGGCGTGACGAGGGTACCTTACTCTACTTATGATACGGAAAGGATTTCCAAGAACTGTCCTGGCAGTTGATGTAGTTAGGATCATTACCACAGCACATCGGACTAATCCATAGGTTCTTCGATATCCCCCTGGAGAATCTCGAGAAAATCTGAGGATAATTCTGACTCTCGTGCACGAACTCCGTAGCACGTCCTGAGATCTACGATGTGGTTAGGCTTCTGCTGACAATGTTGCCTAAAAAGCGACTACTTTTATGGGCCTAATCTTTTCGAATTTAACTGCAAGGTCTATTTAACGTGCGCGAGTGCACACGGGACTTTTTGTGTATTGTCGTTATCCGAGAGGGCTAGATATCGGATCTTACCACCAAAGAGATCAGGGGAGGGTAACGTCATAAAGAAACCACGGATTTATTTTTTTTCTTTTTGAAAAATCACCACTTCTAGAGGACTTTGAATTTTGAGGCCGGAGTCGTAACTCTACTTACTAGCTCCTGGCAGGGATATATCCATCTCTTGTAATGTCGTATATAGTTTTGCCTGTAGTGTTGTATCTATGGGCAAATTGGTTTTCCTTAGTGTGCTATATTCAATACAATCTTTTAGAATGTGATCAGCAGTCTTGATTGCCTGACTATATGTACAAGTGGCTGAGGTTCCAGTCTTGAATTTTGTATATATATATATATATATATATATATATATATATATATATGTATATATATATATATATATATATATATATATATATATAACTATGGTGTCGAATCGAAATACAATCCATGGAGAGAACACGTATATACAAGAAAGGAAATCAATGGAGTGAACACGTATATCAAAGGAATGAAATACACGGAGAGGTCACGTATATCAAAGGAATTAAATACACGGAGAGAACACGTATATCAAAGGAATTAAATACACGGAGAGAACACATATATACTAGAAGAGAATTCAAAGAAACTATAAAGCATAATTAAAAACATAATTAAACAACATTAATAGAAATGTAATTATAAACTAATTTCTAGAAGTGAACACGTATACAGTCAACAATAATACAAATCCATAAGTTGGATGAGACAAAATAAAAAAAGAATATATCGATGATATTGTAACAACTGGAAAAATCGACGGACGAAGAGATAGAGGGAAGCAAAGAGAAAAGAGGGGGGCCTCGGTAGTCTAGTTGGGAACAAAACCCGACTGTGCTACCGGCGTTCTAACAACCCGTGTTCGATTCCCGCTGGAAGCAGTGTGATTTGTACGTGTGGTTGGACAAACAAATACCCACGCGATCGACCCAGCCGCTGGCAGAAATGGTTACAACGGTAGTACTCTGGGAAGGTGAGGAATGCCGCCTCGCATCGTGAGTTTCGATGTTTGAAGCGACACTATCCAGAAGTCTCCGAAAACTTCTGGATAGGCGGCCGAGCACATATGGGTGGACACTCGCGTGATAAGACGCCGGTTCAAGTCTCGTACTTTAGAGAGAAAAGATACCAGACAGCTTAAGAGAATGGCAGACGGTCAACAACAGAAATGATAAATAACTGTCGTTATCGAAAGTTGTGGAGAGACATGATCACCTACACCAGTAGGCACGGTACTTGATGATATCGATAAGTTGACATAGATGAAATAACAATCTATACCAGCAGACACAACTAGATCGCTTCGTGTTTACACTGAATTGTAATTTTCACAAACCTCTGCTGTTTAATTGAACTCTCCATATTTTTCTACTTTTGACATGTAATCTATTTCTTCATCGCCTTCTTCTTCCTTATCTTCCTCTTCTTCTAATTTTATTTATTATTTTTTCACATTTTTCCCTCTTATTAATTTTAAATTTTTCTTTCCTTCGCTTTTTTATTATTTATTTTTACTCTCAACATATCCCTCCTTTATTAAATCTCCCTTCCTTGTTTCTCATTTACTTCTTTTTTTTTTAAATTCTTCCATTTCTTGTGAAAGTAAAGTAAAGAGCTCCGTCCGTCAAATGGCGTATAGGAAATGTCAGTGACCATAATGTTTATAGACAATCGGCACATGCTTTTTTGGGGTCATGTGGTCGGCATTACGCCCGTGCCGCTTTACTTTTAAAGACAAAAATCCGATACCCATTTAAGGCTGGGTCATCCTGGAAGCTGTCGATCATTGAACCACTGAGTTATTGCGGCTTTTCTTGTGTTACATTTATATTTACTATTCTTTATTTCAGATCAGGTAAAGTCTAACATATATGTGATTACGTTTACATCACGCTTTCATTACTGAACAGCTGTTGACGTCTCAACTTTCACGTTATAACGGTGAAACATGTTGGTTCGTTATGTATGTAGTGTGGTGTAAGTGAAACATGTTGGTTCGTTATGTATGTAGCGTGGTGTAAGGGAAACATGTTGGTTCGTTATGTATGTAGCGTGGTGTAAGGGAAACATATTTGTTCGTTATGTATGCAGCGTGGTGTAAGGGAAACATGTTTGTTCGTTATGTATGTAGCGTGGTGTAAGGGAAACATATTTGTTCGTTATGTATGCTGCGTGGTGTTAGGAAAACATGTTTGTTCGTTATGTATGTAGCGTGGTGTAAGGGAAACATATTTGTTCGCTATGTATGCAGCGTGGTGTAAGGGAAACATGTTTGTTCGTTACATATGTAGCCCGGTGGTAAATGAAACATTTTGGTTCATTATGTATATAGCTCGGTGTAAGTGACACATGTTACTTCATTGTATAAGTAGTTTGGAGTAAGTGAAACAATGTGCATCGTTATGTATGTAGCCCTTGCTAAATGAAACATATTGCTTCGTTATGTATGTAGCCCTTGGCAAATGTAACATATTGCTTCATTATGTATATAGCCCTTGGTAAATACAACAGAACATTGATGAGAGAGGCAAGACCAGCAGGAGTTGGCTCCCTCAATGAGATAGAACTGCTTGCACAGAACAGAGACAGATGGCGAGATTTGATAAAATATCTTTAAAAGAAAACTGCTAGAACAAAAATTCATATAGGAGAAGGTGTATCTTGGTCTACGCCCTATGGGTCGGTTACGGCTCGAAAGGTCAATAGAATAGATAGAAATACAACATATTGCTTTATTATGTATGTAGCCCTTGGTAAATGAAACATATTGCTTCATTATGTATATAGCCCTTGCTAAATAAAATATATTGCTCCATTATGTATGTAGCCCTTGGTAAATGAAACATATTGCTTTATTATGTATGCAGCCCGCTGTAAGTGAAACATGTTTTTGTTTCGTTATGTATGTAACTCGATGTAAGTGAAACATATTGCTTCGTTATGCTTGTAGCCAAATGTAACTAACTTCAAAAAATATATATGTTTTGCTATTGTCTACCCTAATCTTCCCACTTTAGAAGCTTAGTTTGATATATTTTCTAAACCTGTTGGGAGGGACACATTAATCTGCACATACAATGTGAGCCTATTCAAAAAAGTAATCAATACTTTGAGTGTCTAGAAGCACAACTGCACGGGAAATAGCTCAACATCTCAAACCTCTATCTCAGGAAAGATAAATCGACTGCGCATGACACAAACAATGGTCATGGGAAAGATGATAAATAGATGAATATCACGAACAGCACATTCAAGGATGATAATTGGGCAAGCAGAGATTATGTTAAGCGAGGAATATTGCTAAAGTCTTAAATGTAAAGACAACAAACAAATTTATAGGCTTGCAATGGTCTCAGTTGAGATAGACGATTTGATTGCTATAGCTAAAAGATCATTCCTCATCATCATCAACAACACCATCATCTTCTACATCAACATTACCATTAGCATCATCTTCTTTTAAATCATCACTACCATCATCTTCATCTTCGTATACTTTATCATGGGGGAACTAGTGAGTCTCGAGGCAAGACGCGGCACCGAGACAGAGAGGTTGTGGGTTCAAATCCCGGCTACACCGGTTGGGATTTTTATATATGATTTCTCTCTGCGGCAACCACCCCTGGTCTCAGCAGTGAGGCCCGGCTTGAAATTACTCATCGACGGAAAAAATGAGTATCTCCGAAGACGGAGTTACCTGCCTGTGCGGCGAGGGACTCCTGTGCACACGGCTGCCAGGGAAAAATGGATTAACATTTAACACGCAAAATTCAGTTCCTTGTCTCTAGGGACTTCGTCAGAGGTAAAAGCTGACGAACGAAAAAAAAACACTTTATCATCACCATCACATTCATCTTCCTTCTCTCCTTCGCCATCGTGATCATCACCATCAACTTCTTCCTCTTCTTCACAATCATCAGTGTCATCATCTTCTACTTTATCACAATCGTCATCAACTTCCTCGTCTACTACGTTCACTCCAGTATCCTCAGAAGATTAGAAGAAAAACAAGTAATATTTAATTTAGTTGATAAGAGAAGGTTGGTATGTAAGAGCCCAAACATGTTTTTACCAGTGTCTTTTTCAGTTCTTCTTTTCGTTTCCGGTTGGCAAGGCTCTGTACAGTTCACCACAAGTTGCGGGTATGTTCACAGTCTTTAACTTTGTTCTATATGTATACGATGCGTTTGTTTTATGTTCACAGTCTCTAGCTTTGTTCTATACGTGTACAATGTGTTTGTTCTATGTTCACAGTCTCTAGTTGTCCTGTTTTATATGTGTACAATGCGTTTTTCGATGTTCACAGTCTCTAGCTTTGTTCTATATGTGTACAATGCGTTTATTCTATGTTCATAGTCTCTAGTTTTGTTCTATATGTGTACAATGTGTTTGTTCTATGTTCTCCCAATAAGCGCTTTGGATAAACCAGACCCCCTTTCCCATCTTTAAACTCCTCAGTATCTCAATGTATACATCCTAGTCCCAACCATTCACTTCCTTTTCTCTTAAAGAATGAAGAACAAACTTGGCGATGTTTGTATAGAGTAAGGCCTCACTCAGTGCTAGAGATTCCATGTTTTTGTACATTGCCCGATTGTCCACGATTTGCTTCCATATAAAATGGAAATGTACCTTTTTAATCCATATCAACATAATGCGTCTTCGCAAATTCGGAACATCAAAGAATGTTGTTAATGTGGGTTTGATTTGACCACTCATGATTGGTAGGAAGCATCATGTGCTACATGTGATATCCGGCTGTTAGCGTCTTACTACCATGAAAATAAAAACAGGCAACAAACAGACTGAGGATAGGAGCTTGGTATATCATGACACTATGACGAGTTTAAATATAACATGCGATATCGTGTTTTAAAATAATTACGTGAAATAATGACAAAGGGTAATTAATAAATTTTTCTCATTAAATATACGTATTACATTTTCATTTTATGAGTCTATAAATTGGATGCTCGGTGTCTGCAGAGGTAGACACACACACACACACACACACACACACACACACACACACACACACACACACACACACACACACACACACACACACACACACACACACACACACACACACACACACACACACACACACACGTATATATTATATATATATATATAGAGAGAGAGAGAAAGAGAGAGAGAGAAAGATATATATATATATATAGAGAGAGAGAGAGAGTGAGAGAGAGAAAGATATATATATATATAGAGAGAGAGAGTGAGAGAGAGAAAGATATATATATAGAGAGAGAGAGAGTGAGAGAGAGAAAGATATATATATATATATATATATAGAGAGAGAGAGAGAGTGAGAGAGAGAAAGATATATATATATATATATAGAGAGAGAGTGAGAGAGAGAAATATATATATATATAGAGAGAGAGAGTGAGAGAGAGAAAGATATATATATATATATAGAGAGAGAGTGAGAGAGAGAAAGATATATATATATATAGAGAGAGAGAGAGAGTGAGAGAGAGAAAGATATATATATATATAGAGAGAGAGAGTGAGAGAGAGAAAGATATATATATATAGAGAGAGAGAGAGATCTTAGTACGGTGATAAGAACAGAATACGTGTGGATTTTCGCCTTCCTAGTTGTAGAGAGGAATGAGGCTTTCTTACAGAAATCGCATTTGAGACCATGCACTAGTAAAACAAGAATAGATCAATAAAGTGGTATCGACACTAAGACGGTTTGTAGAGAGGAATGAGGCTTTCTTACTGAAATCGCATTTGAGACCATGCACTAGTAAAACAAGAATAGATCAATAAAGTGGTATCGACACTAAGACGGTTTGTAGAGAGGAATGAGGCTTTCTTACAGAAATCGCATTTGAGACCATGCACTAGTAAAACAAGAATAGATCAATAAAGTGGTATCGACACTAAGACGGTTTGTAGAGAGTCGCTGATCAGAAAAAAACACAATAGCTGATAAGTGAAAGTTTGACTTAACATAGAATCGTCTCAGTTCGCCAAGCTGACAACCACACACACTTTGAGCGACTATTCTCAGACCGAGTGTCTCATCAAAATGATAGACGGATGTGGATAAACATGGGAGCTCTCAAGGATGACGAAAGTCTCAACCGCGATCTGATCGTGAGCACGTTTGAAGCGATACCCAACGGGAAAGCGTTGATTAACACCCCCTGAGAATAAAAACTGTCTAACCGTTATGTTTCTTCTCGGCAATGAATTCAGGAGTGTTACGATTGGTGTAGAGACCCTATTCTATTCATAGATTCAGTGTCACTGCAGTCAGCGCATCCTGATATCCACTCTAACGCCCGTTCCAGCATTTCTCGAAGCTTATGAAGAATGATGTAAAATGTTGAATACAGATTCATCTGCTTCTCCCACTAAACTCACCGGATTAACAAGATCTCCTTTTCCACCTTTAGTCTCCTCAGTCCCTTAATATATTCATCATTGCCCCACCCAGTCTCTTCTTCTTCTCCTAAGGAATGAAGAACAAACTTTGCGATGTTCTCTTTGTCCAGAGTAAGGCCGCTCTCAATGCCAGAACTGCTTGCAAACTTATCAGCTATTTCATTGTCATTTCATTGAAGTTCTTACAATGAGACTTGTGTACTAACCGAATTGCTTGTAGATGTGTTGATAAGCTGTGTCCAGTGGGCCGTCTGGTCCAACCCAAGCAAGAACCAAAACACAACGCGAAGTACCACTAGTTACGACAGTAACGGAAGCGAGGCTCCCACATGAGCAGAATGCTAGAGTTATTGTTCTTGAGTAGATCTATGATATGTTCACCATTATCAGACACTCCAGATCATGATAGTCAAGATGATCAATCAAGTCAAGGTGATCAATCAAGTCAAGGTGATCAATCAAGTCAGGGTGAACAATCAAGTCAAGGTGATCAATCAAGTCAAGGTGAACAATCAAGTCAAGGTGATCAATCAAGTCAAGATGATCAATCAAGTCAAGGTGATCAATCAAGTCAAGGTGAACAATCAAGTCAAGGTGGTCAATCAAGTCAAGATGATCAATCAAGTCAAGATGATCAATCAAGTCAAGATGATCAATCAAGTCAAGGTGAACAATCAAGTCAAGATGATCAATCAAGTCAAGATGATCAATCAAGTCAAGGTGAACAATCAAGTCAAGGTGAACAATCAAGTCAAGGTGAACAATCAAGTCAAGGTGAACAATCAAGTCAAGGTGAACAATCAAGTCAAGGTGATCAAGTATTCAAGTTATAATAATCATCATCCTCCTCCTTGTTATCAATTGGCAGCTCAAACAAGTAATGGCACAAGTGTGATCATCTTTAATCAGTAGTAGTAGTTGCTACAATAACCATATTCCCATTACGTTTCAGGAGCAGTAAAAGTAAAAAGTAAAGTGCCCCCGTCACGCCAAGTGGCCTATATAGAATATGGTGTTAGTAACCATCAATTTTACAGATCTTCAGCACATGATTTTTGGGGTAATGTGGTCGGTATTACGTCCGTGCCGCTTTACTTTCTCAGAAAAAAATCCGGTACCTATTAAAGGCTGGGTGAACCCGGAAGCCGTCGGTTGGGATCGAACCCTACCTCTTGTCCTGTGTAGTCCAGTTCACTAACCACTGAGCTATCGCAGCTCCCTTTTCAGGAGCAGTAGTTGCCACAATAACCATATTAACATTAGTGGTTGTTGTAGCATAATTTAAACTCTTCTGACCAAAGAATGCATTGGACTTAAGCTCGTAAACCAAAACTCAAACTCTTGCATGGAAATACAGATATGTCAATAGATACATTAAGGACATATATACATATACACATCGTCTTTCTCAGAATGCAGATTAATTTTCCCAAGAGCGCTATCAAGATTATTTAAACGAGACGCAGTAAAATAACATGTCATTGAAGACTGCCGTTACCACGAAGTGGACAGCACTCAATGTTGCCGTTACCACGAAGTGGACAGCACTCAATGTTGCCGTTACCACGAAGTGGACAGCACTCAATGTTGCCGTTACCACGAAGTGGACAGCACTCAATGTTGCCGTTACCACGAAGTGGACAGCACTCAATGTTGCCGTTACGACGAAGTGGACAGCACTCAATGTTGCCGTTACCACGAAGTGGACAGCACTCAATGTTGCCGTTACCACGAAGTGGACAGCACTCAATGTTGCCGTTACCACGAAGTGGACAGCACCCAATGTTGCCGTTACCACGAAGTGGACAGCACTCAATGTTGCCGTTACCACGAAGTGGACAGCACTCAATGTTGCCGTTACCACGAAGTGGGCAGCACTCAATGTTGCCGTTACCACGAAGTGGGCAGCACTCAATGTTGCCGTTACCACGAAGTGGACAGCACTGAATGTTGCCGTTACCACGAAGTGGACAGCACTCAATGTTGCCGTTACCACGAAGTGGACAGCACTCAATGTTGCCGTTACCACGAAGTGGACAGCACTCAATGTTGCCGTTACCACGAAGTGGACAGCACTCAATGTTCCAGGTAAGGCCATGATAGACATGGTTTCTGCGACTTCGTATAAGCAGTAGATTCGATGAGAAGTTTTGTGTAGACCAGAGTCTCTTTTCTGTTATATGTGCAATAGTAGGTGTGACGTCAGACAGCAGCAGAGCAGGAAACTGTCAGCGACTCATAGCTGATGGTTTGTGCCAGGATCAATGAACCATAAACATCCAGCACTCCTCCAGCTCTTCACGGTGCCTCTAGAAACAGACTAATCCGTCTATTCTGGCCAAGCGAGTCGGGATCGAATGTGGAAGGCAAATCGGTATCCAAAAATTTCGTTCTGGAATCAGATATGTTGGACCGAAAGTTGCAATTATTAGATTTCTGCTGCAAATCTCAACACAATACATCTACACCCACTTAACGTTTTTTTTTTAATAAGGACGGATGACTAAGCGGTCATTTAATTTGATTAATAGTTATCAGGTGAACGGTAGAACAAAATATGTCAACATATCGTGAACATTCAGGTTCTAACGCAACAGGACGCCAGCGAGTCATGATCTAGACGGCCCGCTCCTCTCCTAGTGTTGGGAAACTATAAAGGGCGGAAACAAAGGCTTGATGGGTCTTTTACTGATGATCAGATTGTTGCGAAGCTCTGTATGAAGAGTTTCCGACCACTAAACAATAAATTGTTGAATGTTAACACCTCTTCGTCCGTCGTAAAGTGAATGGGAGTTACGATTGGTGTAGAGACCCTATTCTATTCATGGATTCAGTGTCACTGCAGTCGGCGCATCCTGATATCCACTCTAACACCACGTCCCAGCATTTCTCGAAGCTTATGCAGAATGATGTAAAATGTTGAATACAGATTCATCTGCTTCTCCCACTAAACTCACCGGATTAACAAGATCCCCTTTTCCACCTTTAGTCTCCTCAGTCCCTTAATATCTTCATCATTGCCCCACCCAGTCTCTTCTTCTTCTCCTAAGGAATGAAGAACAAACTTTGCGATGTTCTCTTTGTTCAGAGTAAGGCCGCTCTCAATGCCAGAACTGCTTGCAAACTTATCAGCTATTTCATTGTCATTTCATTGAAGTTCTTACAATGAGACTTGTGTACTAACCGAATTGCTTGGAGATATACTCTACTTAGACCGTACCACTCCGGGCTACTAGTCTCTTATAATCCCTACTACACATTCGTTCACACCATTATCATTCACGGCGGCCTGACACACTGTGTTGTACATTTCCTTATCTAGCTAGTACCCGTCTCTTCTCATCCGTATCACAGCTTCGTCATTCACACCCTCGGTCGAAATATTTTCCCTTTCCTCCTTTTTTTCTCCCGCACCGTGGCTTGGTTTCCCCATACATTCTCTCTCTCGTCTGACGCCCAGTCGTGTGTAGATCGGAGCGTCATTCTAGTCCTCCAGTCTTTACATTTCATTTAATTAATTTCTTTTTATGTATGATTTTCCTGTAATATAGTACGTTATCGGGGGAGCCGCGATAGCTCAGTGGTTAGTGAACTGGACTACAAAGGACAAGGGGTAGGGTTCGATCCCAATCGACGGTTTCCGGATTCACCCAGCCTTAAATGGGTACCGGATTTTTTTCTGGGAAAGTAAAGCAGCACGGGCGTAATACCGACCACATTACCCCAAAAATCATGTGCTGAAGGTCTGTAAAATATAGGGTCACTAACACCATATTTCCCTATACGCCACTTGGCGTGATGGGGGTACTTTACTTTTTTACTTGTTATATTACTTTATCTTCTCTTTTCATTTCACTTTCTATTCTAAATCCACTAGTTTTGATTACTCTAGAACACGCAGTTTAGTAATTCTTCATTTTTTGTATCTGCTTCTGTGTTCGTGTTTTCTGAAGAAGGCCGCATGTAGGCCGAAACGTTAAGATTTTGTTTTGTTCCTTTTTTGTAAACCTGTAACGAAGCTTTGTAGGAGTGTAGGTTACATCCAGCCATTGTAACACTCCTATATCCACAGCCGAGAAGAAACACTCTTTCCATAGTTTTTATTCTCTTCGATGATAATCACCTCTTTGCCGTGGAGTATCGCTTCCAAAATGTCAGATCGTTGTTGCAATCTGAGTCATCCGTGAGCTCCCATGCTTAATCACAACCATCTATAATTTGGATAAGACAGTCCGTCTGAAAATGACTGCCGAAGTATGTAACGTTTTTATCTTGACGAGCTGGAGCGGCTGTGGATAAAATTACGTTAACCGTCTACGGTTCGCAATGTTGAACACATAACAAACTTTGGGTGAATTCGGGATTTCCCTTTCAGCCACCTAAAACTATATATGGATGTGGTTTAACCTTAGTGAGTTTATGTATTATTGCCAGTGGGTGGATCCGTTCACCGAGAATTCTTATCCAGACTTTTGAGAAGCTGAATGTCTCGATTGGATGACCTTGTGACCTGCATCAACCTCAGCATCAGAATCTCACTATCTCTAATACAAACTACCACAATGTAACAAGAAACATGCACAAAGTAACAAGAAACACGCACAATATAACAAGAAACATGCACAAAGTAACAAGAAACACGCACAGTGTAGCAAAAAACATGCACAGTATAACAAGAAACACGCACAATATAACAAGAAACATGCACAATATAACAAGAAACATGCACAATATAACAAGAAACACTCACAATGTAACAAGAAACATGCACAATATAACAAGAAACATGCACAATATAACAAGAAACACGCACAATTTAAACAATATCAAACAACAACATAAGAAACAATTACGTATATATAATAAGAAACAAAATAGAGCCAATGGATGAAGCGTAATCACCGTGAATATGGTGAATATGGCAAAATTAATAAATGATAAAGGTAAAGGTAAAGGTAAAGGTAAAGGTAAAGGTAAAGGTAAAGGTAAAGGTAAAGGTAAAGTACGAGACTTGAATCGGGGTCTTAGCACGCGAGTTTTCACCTATATGTGCTCGGCGGCCAATCCAGAAGTGTTAGGAGACTTGTGGATAGTGTCGCTTGAAACATCGAAACTTACGATGCGAGGCGGCATTCCTCACCTTCCCAGAGTAACTACCCTGGTACCCATTTCTGCCAGCGGCTAGGTCGACCAACTATGAGTACAATTCACACTATTTTGAGCGGGAATCGAACACGGCTTCCAAATCACACCTTAGCAAAATTAACAGAACACAGAACCAAGCTGCCCTTATCATCACCGGTGCTATGAAATCTACACCTATCAAGACTCTAGAAACAGTAACAGGTTTACAACCCTTAGATCACAGACGGGTCACTGAAGTATTGCAACAAGCGGAGAAATATAGAAGGCTCCTTAGCCACCCCATGCACCAAAAAATAATTGGTTCCGGAATTGTACGACTAAAGAGGAGCAACTTCGCTGCAATCGCCAATGAACTAACTACTGGAGACCCAGTACTTTCCCAAACAATACCGAAACCCTTGGGCCCATCTGATATGTCTCCTCATGGGAAACATAAAATACCAGAACTTAAGGAAAATATAACAGGAATCACTAAAAAAGGAACCCAATCAGACACAGAAAGAAAACACATAACAGAAAAACACATACACGATACCTACCCACAGGACTCTTGGTCCAACATATACACAGATGGCTCTGCTACAAATGCCACCAGAAAAAGGAGGGGGAGGGGGTGTTCTTGACGCTGAATAATCAGGACGAGATCACCAAGTCAAAAGCTACTGGAAAATTCTCAAACAACTTTAAAGCAGAAACGGAGACCATCAGAGATGCTGCAACACTGGCTACGCAACACAAAAATAACATGCACAATAAATTAGTGATTCTGACTGATGCACTGTCAGTATTATCAGCTCTAAAAAGTCCCAAGAACAATGATCTATATGACTTCAGAGCAACCCTGGACCAACTATGCAATAACTTCCAGAGAGTAGTCATTCAGTGGATACCATCACACTTTAATATACATGGGAACGAACGCGCAGACAAATTAGCTAAAGAGGGAGGGAGATTACCACAAGAGAACCATCTGTTCAGCTATGATGAGTCCAAATCCATCCTCAAAGGCCAGTACCATGAAAAATGGAAACGAGAACACCCAAAGCATAACGAGAGGGACGGATGCCACCAACTATCAAGGAGGATCAAGTCATCATTCTTCGCCTACGCACTGGCCACAATAGAATGAGAAATCACATGTTCACCAAATTCAAAATAGGTACAACCAGCCAATGCCACTGTACACTGGACAATATGACTACAAAACATGTTCTACAGGATTGCCCCAGTACACAGACATGAAAAGAGCAATGTGGTCCACACCCACCTCCCTGGAAGAGAAACTATATGGGGCAATCGAATCGCTTAAACAGAAAGCTGATTTCATGAGAGAGTCTGGAATCCTACTCTGATTGAGTCTTGATCGTAGAGAGAGAGAGAGAGAGAGAGAGAGAGAGAGAGAGAGAGAGAGAACACGGGTTGTCCAAACGTCGGTAGTCTAGTCGGATGGTTTTCCAAACTAGGCTACCGGGGCCCCTAATAAATGAGATATTATTTACGCAATATATGATAAGAACTAATAAATGACGTATAATTTAAACAGATCATGACAAGAAAAAACTAAAGGTGTACAATTCAAAGAATTTCAAACGTGAATAAATGAAGGAAGTATAATGATCTACAATGGTCTACAAAAGATTCTATACAAACTGCCAAAAAAGTTTAGAAATCAACACCGGTCGATTGGTCGTTACCTCTACAATTTTAATATTTTTACAAATTGATGAATAGAAGTACAGATGAAAGTATAACAGACAAACCAGAAATAATTAGCTTTATTATTTTTTTAGGAAATTAGAGACCGTCAGATAAGGTTTTGCTGAAGCTGAGCACTATTTATCAGATGGACAGCGCGAAATCCAGACAAAGAAAGCTGTCTCTGACTGATCTATTTGTAGGTGAAGACAGCTTTTTTTAAAATCATGTTCTGGAAAGAGACGAAAGTATATCTTATCTATAGACTTGTCTAGACAGGACAGAATGAGTATGAAAGCAAGGTTGGTGAGGAAAAAAGATAAAGATAAGAAAATTTCGAAAGTTAAGACAGATAAACGGGAGAAAATTATGAACAGAAAATTCTAACTTCATGTCGGGAAGATTTAATGTGATATTAATAAGCTTCATCAGAAGCCAGGAGTTAGTGCCATGTTGTCGCGTATTGATCAGCCGTGTGTACTGTTAGTTTAATGCGATTCTATAACTTAACTTTGCTGTCAGCTCTGCCTGGATCTGGCTGTCATTGTTATAGGTCAGGGGTCTTCATGTTTGTTGAGGCAGGAGAGGTGTACAATATATGGTGGGAACCTCTCATTGAAACTAAAAATACGAAAATAAATGATTTTGTTGCTAAATAATAATCATCATCGAGTACCATGCCTGCTGGCGTAGGTGATCAAGTCTATTCACAACTCTCGATTTCGACAGTTATTTATCATTTCTGTTTTGACCTTCTGCCAAGCTGTCTCTCTTAACTGCAACTCTTAAGTTGCCTGGTATCTTTTCTTTTTAATTCCCTCAATCTCTTCGTCCCTCTAGTTTCTCAAATGTTACAACATATTCCAGCTGTTTCCTTCTCATTACATGGCCACAAAAATGAAGATTGTTTCTTCCAAATATTGGAAATTAGCTCTCATTTGTGCTTTTCTCCCTTTCAAAACGTTTTCATTACTCTTCTTAGCTGCCCATGGTATCTCAATATTCTTCTGTAAATCCACAATTTTACAGCCTGCAATGATCGTCTTGTCTCTTGTCCTATTGTCATGATTCACATCTATATGTTAAGAATGGTTCTGCATAACATTTAAGAACTATTTTTCTTGTTTCTATTGTCAAAAGTGGATGGCACAGTATCTTCTTCATCTTTTTGGAAAGCTGCTTTTGCTTAAACTATTCTGCATCTCACCTCCATTAAACATCTACCATTTGAGGTTAACATTGTTTCCAGATATTTCAATCCATTTATCTGTTTTAACATTGTTCACTTGTGTGTGTGTGTGTGCATGCATTGCGGTGAGATACCTAGAAGAAACTTAGAAAGATTGCCAATGTTTCTACTCAGCGCTAAAGGGTAAATTGAAATAGTGTTAAATGTGTGTGTCGCTTGTTACAGGAAGGTATCATATTTGTTGTGGTTAAAGACATCAAGATGTATATAAATACGAAGATGCTGTAAAGCTAACGGTTCTGTTTCTCACCTAGGTAAAGCTGTTACCTATACCACTTTTTCCCTTTGTTAAAAGAATTTCATTTCCATATTTGTGTTCCTTTTTCAAATACATTCATGTTTATAATTACATTTTTAGAGTAACTTCCCTCTCCGATAGTGTCTCCTTTTGACAGATCAGTGGATGATTGGGAGACCATTCTGGCAGCGACGTCGGTGGTGTACGTAGTTTGTTAAACTGCGCCCTTCTATACTTCTCTAAGTTGGGCTGAAGAGAGAATTAAAGAAACAACTATTAATGAACCAAATGTTGTCATAGCAACCAGGGAGGTGATTGCTGAAATAGCCTAGCTGGTTCATACATACAAGATCAATATGTGTTGTACGGTTGCAGTAGGTTTGATCTCCATAGACATTGAAGTCTCTTTATTAATAACGGCTCGAATTACTTGAGCTATATCAAAGGTAGACTTGATATGGCGGCTGTTTGAACGGTGAAGTAGTTTAACTCATTGAACTAAAATGTGATTGCGTTATGTATTCTGATAAAATATTAGAGAGGTCGAGGTTCCGTTGCCTCCTCTGCATATCCTCTGCTGCACTGTGGTGAGTTAAGAGTAAAGCCTTGAGTAGTTATCATTTCTCGAACATAAGCATTGGCAAACATCTAGGTTAACGACAAATACATAAATATTTATATTATCATCATCAAGTATCGGGCCTGCTGGCGTAGTTGATCATGTCTCTCCACAACTTTCGATCCCAGCAGTTCTTTATCATTTCTGTTGTTGACCTTCTGCCAAGCCATTCTCTTAAGCTGTCTGGTATTTTTTTCTCTTTGCTTCCATCTATCTCTTCGTCCCCTCTATTTTTCCAGTTGTTACAATATATTCCAATTGTTCTCTTCTCATTACATGGCCAAAAGATGATGATTGGCTCTTCCTAATATTGGTAATCAGCTATCATTTATCTTTGACCTCTTTCAGAACATTTTCATTATTCTTCTTTGTTAACCTCAGACGGAAGATGTACACAAGACGTGAGATGCAGAATGGCTCAGGCAAAAGCAGCTTTCCCAAAAAAAAAATGAGGAAGATACTATGCAATCCATTTTTGACAACAGAAACAAGAAAAAGAGTTCTTAAATGTTATGTAGAGAAAGTCTTAACATATGGACGTGAATCATAGACAATAGGACAACAGACAAGAAAATCACTGGAGTCTGTAGAAATGTGGTTTTACAGAAGAATGTTGAGAATACCATATATTTATATATTTTACATTAACAAGTTTCCTGTTGGGCCGAAAGGTGCACATTTCACAGTTTTGCTGCAAACCACAACAAAACGCAGATATGTCAACTTAACGTCCTTTTAACGACGGATGACGAAGACGTTTACTCTTCTAGTATTTGGGCGAACGCAATCAAGCAAGCAGGCAACACGCTTCTCTCCATAATAATAGTGAACAAAAGTAAAGTACTCCCGTCACGCCAGGTGACGTATAGGGAATATGGTGTTAGTGACCATACATTTTACAGACCTTCAGCACATGATTTTTGGGGCAATGTGGTCGGCATTACGCCCGTGTCGCTTTACTTTCCCAGAAAATAATCCAGTACCCATTAAAGGTTGGGTGAAAACGGAAGCCGTCGGTTGGGATTGAACCCTACCTCTAGTCCTTCGTTGTCCAGTTCACTAACCACTGAGCTATCACGTCTCCTTCTCCATAATAATATTTATTTATTATTATTTGTCTCCAGTCTGTAATTTCTCGATCTTTACGATAACGGTTAGTCATGAATTACTGACCACTTTCATATTATTTAATGGAATGACGTCTGAATGATGTTTACAGTTGTGTGAAGATTGATCATATATAGCGAAGCATTCTGAATACCCTCACAGAGGCAAGGACGCGCTGGTGATTCAGTCAAATGAACATGAATCTACAACCATGTTCAGACTGCACGAACATCTGGTCAAACATGGGGGGGGGGGATTGAAAGGTGCGTTAGGCGGGGAGACACAGACGAACAGATGGAGACAGAAATGGAGTTATCAGTCTTCACACAGTGGGGGGGGGCATACTGTGGAGGGGGGCATACTGTGGAGGGGGGCATACTGTGGAGGGGGGCATACTGTGGAGGGGGGCATACTGTGGAGGGGGGCATACTGTGGAGGAGGTCTGAGCATTTATGGACATGTTTGTTGTGCAATGAGGGGGTTGCGTCGAATAAACTGAGCTGAACTTTGAACTGAGCTGAGCTGAGCTGAGATAAGCTGAGCTGAACTGAACTGAGATGAGCTGAACTGAACTGAACTGAGCAGAGATGAGCTGAGATAAGCTGAGCTGAACTGAGATAAGCTGAGCTGAGCTGAACTGAGCAGAGATGAGCTGAGATAAGCTGAGCTGAACTGAGATAAGCTGAGCTGAGCTGAACTGAACTGAGCAGAGATGAGCTGAGATAAGCTGAGCTGAACTGAGATAAGCTGAGCTGAGCTGAACTGAACTGAGCAGAGATGAGCTGAGATAAGCTGAGCTGAGCTGAACTGAGCAGAGATGAGCTGAGATAAGCTGAGCTGAACTGAACTGAACCGAACCAAACTAAACTAAACTAAACTAAAGTTAAGGAAAACAGTTTGACAAAATTTATGTCAAAAGATGAGCCGGGACTTTAAGGTAACCACAAGAAATGTCGACAAAGCAGAAAAAAGCAAAAGCAACGAGGAAAGAAATCTACGATCACATTGAACTCATGACAAAGGAAGAAGTTAAACTACACATAACAAGATTCTACCAGTTCTGTATTTTCTAGACATAAGTTTATTCCCCTCATTTGTATCAGGAACTAAACTTGTAATCGTTTCACGCCACCTAGCAAAGTTCTAAATGGTGTTGTCCCTACTACTCTGTGTGAGAAGCTTTATAAATCTCTTCAATGATGTCTCTGATAATGGTTGTAGCTTATGTTCTAGACACGAAATCCTGTTTATTGTTTTTAAAATCTCGGCATATGAATTAATCCGAATTTTACAAACAAAATCCCTAATCATGATCTTCTTAGTCACCTCTCCTATTAAGTAACCCCTAACGTAAACACATTGAGATACAAACACATTTATGTTCAAATCACACAAATGATTTGAGACATAAAGCGTATATTTCTTATATTTTTATATCAAAATATTCGAAGATGATAATGGGAAAATCAATGTGGTTAACGAACTGTTCTTACAATCCAATTATCTCTAAAACAAAATCCGCTTAAGATTGGAATTGAAAAGACAATTAATGGCATTCAAAGTTTTCAGAGTTGAAGGGCATTCGGAATTAAACTGGCAGTGTCAAACCTCGATTCAGCCCGTCAGAGACAGAGACAAATAATAATAAATGAATATTATTATAGAGGGAAACTTCCGATGTGATAGATCAGTGAATCATTTCAGAGGTGAAGATATGTTTACAACACTCGGAAAAAATCACAAATAATCAACGTAAAAGAACAAAGAACAATGGAAGGTCCAAAGCAGGATCGAACCTGTACTCCGTGACGGGTTCGGTCCTGCTACGGACGACCATCTGTTGTTCTTTGTTTTTTTTTTTATGTTGTTGATTATTTGTGATTTTTTCCGAGGCCAGTAAACATATCTTCACCTCTGAAATGATTCGATGTCAAAGACGGGTTGTGTCAGCCACGGCGTAAGTTTGGTGCGGTAAAATAAACAACAGTACACACAAGAATAACGAAATATAAAGAAATAAGGTCAAATATAAAAATAAAAGATTTCAACTCCAATGTTAAATTAGTCCTATTATACAGCTATGAACAATGGATAACAAGAAAAATGGCAATCACAACGATATAGACCTTCAATAATTGATGTAAAATAAAAGGATTTAAATGGCAGGATAAAATCATTTATGCAGAATTATGAAACAGTACCAGTCAATTATCAGTGGACAAAAAGACATAACGAAAACGATGGCGCTGGATATGACACACACTTCGGACGCCAACTGAGAGTTTTACAAGACAAGCCATTTTTTTTTATCCCCTCGGGAAAAGACAAAGAGGAAGACCAAAATATTCTTGGAGAGGACAGGTGGAAGCAGAGTTAACGATGGTGGGGAAGACATGGGATGATCGGAACAAAGTGGCAAGAAGCAGAGTTAACGATGGTGGGGAAGACATGGAATGATCGGAACAAAGTGGCAAGAAACAGAACGGTTTGGAAAGTTTTTTTTTTCAAGACCTATGCTCCACAGGGAGTTGAAAGGAAGAAGAGGAAAAAAACACGTATAACGAGAACTGACCATGTGTCCATCTCATCGTGTGTCATGATGATGTTCTTACCCCTCCATCATAAAATAGGACAAAGAGTCAAGTTTGCATGATCACAAGACTGGGACGCTGAAGAGGAAGAAGCAGAAGAATAGAAGGAAGCAAAGGAAGAAGACTAGTATCTAACATTCTGTTAAACACTTTCAGTGATCTCAAAGTTAGTGAAAATTTGGTATTTTGATTGACGTTAACCAATTACCGATCGATATAACTTTATGCAAATTTGGAATTGAAATAGTAGTTATGGAGCTCGTGAATGATAACATGGAATTTCTTTGAAAAAGCGGGAAAAGACTATGGAATTAAAATTTTTAAAACAACGGCTGGTTAAATTCACCGTGGAAACTCTCTAGTCGAGTTGATAACACAAACAGTTGATACAATGAAAGCGTTTAGGCCGGTATAAATTGTGAGTCAGATTGTTGTTAGAATAAAAATAGAAAGATGCAGTCATCTATACAGACGGATCTGTAATACGACACCAAAGAAGTGCATGGGCATTTACAGCACGCTCGGCAGGCAGAACAGTCAAGGAAGACAGTGGTGCATACGTCATGACCACGAGTAGCATGACAATGGAGGCGATGGCAGTGACCAAGGCATTCAAATGGTTAGAGTCACAAGACTACACCCACGCATGTATACTGAGTGATTCGATGAGCATGATAAAAAAAAGTGAAGGCGGGCTCTGCGCGCATGCAATGGGTAGAGTCGTTGCAGAAATCCAAAATACGTACGGTCACATTTGCCTATGTCCCTGGATATTAGGGAGTACGGGGAAATGAAAGAGCGGACAGGTTGGCTAGCTGCGCTGTCGTTGGGGACGGGCAACCAATGGATCGGGTGGACATCATCAATGCCCTCCGAGATGTGGGAAGAGCACAGAACTTCGACAAACACAGATCCACGTCGCTTCTTCGGATGATGGAAATGGGAGTTAATATGGGCACAACCAGAAATGAGAAACTTAGCGGGCGTGTAAGGAGACTTATCAACCAACATAGAACTGGAGCCGTCAGTCGCTGGACACTGAGGGAATTGCTGAGGAGGGGATATGAGCACCTATGGACATGTTCGGAGTGCAATGATGATGACACGCAAATAACTCAATAACTCAATAACTCAATAACTCAACAGAATGCTGCGTTTTAGTGCTGCGAGGTTAATAAAGCGACGGTCTCACGACGTTGATTATGCAACTACCTTTACCACTGGACTGCTCGGATGAAGGCAGAATTCTCACCAGGGAATACGTCATAACAGCTTCAGCTAATGGAAGAGATTGGCAACAACTTTGATATCTGTACTAACGGATTTGCAAAAACCTATGTATCATCCTTAAACAGATTTTCAACACCATGACAAGCCCCGCTAATGGACTTATCATCAATATCCCTACTGATACTAGAGCTGTCTTCCCTTTACGAACGCCCCCACCCCATCAATACACACTTTAACAGTCGTCCACTTAATTAGTTGAAAAAAAATGCTGATTTTTTTTTATTTCTGCTTATTTTATTTGCATTTTCCACAACATGTCTATTATTATATTGCCTAAAAAGAAAGAAAAAAATTACAGGACCCAACTGTGGCCCGCGCGTCACAGTTTGAAGACCCCTGATGTAAACAATATAACAAAGACAAAAAAATGTCATCTCACGTAAAGCTAGCTAATCTTCCAACCGACTTTCAAGATTTTCTCTTTGTGTGTGGAGCATTTCATGTAATAAATTAATGTTTAATGAGTGTGTTATCATAAACAGTTGTTTTGTTTTTCGTATTCACTGTTATCGTGTTTGCTGAAACAACTGGTTAACGATTTATATATGAAGGTTTATTTAGAACAGAATTATGTGAAATCGTATATTTTATTTTCTTTCATTTACTTTACGCTTTTGTACTCTTCCAAAACAGGCTGTACTCTTTCTGAAGTTGATTGTACTCTATCAAAGGTCAGTGTACTCTATCAAGGAAGTTTGCACTCTATCAAAGGTGTTTGTACTCTATCAAAGGTGTTTGCACTCTATCAAAGGACTGTGTACTCTATCAAGTGCGTTTGCACTCTATCAAAGGTTTGTGTACTCTATCAAAGGCTTGTGTACTCTATCAAAGGTTTGTGTACTCTATCAAAGGTTTGTGTACTCTATCAAGAGAGTTTAAACTCTATCAAAGGTGTTTGCACTCTATCAAAAGTGTGTGTACTCTATCAAGAGAGTTTTAAACTCTATCAAAGATGTTTGTACTCTATCAAAGGTCTGTGTACTCTATCAAGAGAGTTTAAACTCTATCAAATTTGTTTGTACTCTATCAAAGGTTTGTGTACTCTAACAAGAGAGTTTAAACTCTATCAAAAGTGTGTGTACTCTATCAAGAGAGTTTTAAACTCTATCAAAGATGTTTGTACTCTATCAAAAGTCTGTGTACTCTATCAAGAGAGTTTAAACTCTATCAAATTTGTTTGTACTCTATCAAAGGTTTGTGTACTCTATCAAGAGAGTTTAAACTCTATCAAAGATGTTTGTACTCTATCAAAGGTCTGTGTACTCTATCAAGAGAGTTTAAACTCTATCAAATTTGTTTGTTCTCTATCAAAGGTTTGTGTACTCTATCAAAGGTTTGTGTATTCTATCAAAGGTTTGTGTACTCTATCAAAGGTTTGTGTATTCTATCAAAGGTTTGTGTACTCTATCAAAGGTTTGTGTACTCTATCAAAGGTGTGTTTACTCATCTAAAAGTGTTTATACTCTTTCAAAGATGATATGCTGTTCCAAAATTGTTTTTACACTCCTGATGGTGTTTTACTCCTCCAATATTGTTTGTACTCCTCCAAAATTGTTTGTACTCCTCCAAAATTGTTTGTACTCCTCCAAAATATTGTTTGTACTCCTCCAAAATTGTTTGTACTCCTCCAAAATTGTTTGTACTCCTCCAAAATATTGTTTGTACTCCTCCAAAATTGTTTGTACTCCTCCAAAATATTGTTTGTACTCCTCCAAAATTGTTTGTACTCCTCCAAAATTGTTTGTACTCCTCCAAAATTGTTTGTACTCCTCCAAAATTGTTTGTACTCCTCCAATAATGAAAATAAGTTTTCTTCCTCCACGTTATCTACTTCCTCTTTTAACGTACACAATTCCACAAACTAACTAACACACTTGTACTTATCTAAACACCCACTCTTATATACTACACAGATTCATTCTTGTTAACCGTAAGAATGGTACAGACTGTAACACTCTCTTCGGAAGTTTGGCACATCTTCAATAATTATAATCCTTTTTAGATACATATATTGATCTCTCCCAGCATGTTATTTTGTCATAAAAAAATTAGAGTCCCGTCACGCCAAGTGGCGTATAGGGAATATGGTGTTAGTGACCATACATTTTACAGACCTTCAGAACATGATTTTTGGGGTAATGTGGTCGATATTACGCCCGTGCCGCTTTAATTTCCCAGAAAAAAATCCGGTACCCATTAAAGGTTGGGTGAACCCGGCAGCCGTCGATTGGGATCGAACCTTACCTCTTGTCCTGTGTAGTCCAGTTCACTAACCACTGAACTATCGCGGCTCCGTTATGTTGCCATATTTACTTCAAAATAAGGTGGGCCGCTTCAAATTGCTTGGCATTATCTAATTAGTGGTAGAACCATTAAAGAAATGCCGAGTTCTGCAACGAGTAACACACCCTATTAGTTCTCTACCTTAAATACAGACGTTTATATTAGACTTAGAGGTACGACGTCGGCTTCACGACATGAGGGCCTAGGTTCAAAACCCTTCAGAAGCAGTGGTGAATTTTTTTTGTATATGAAAAATTAATCCGTGGTTTCTTCATGACGTTACCTTCCCATGGTCTTTTGTGTAGTGAAATCAGAGGTCTAGCCCTCTCGGATAATTACAACAAACAGAAGGCCCCATGTGCACTTGCGCACGTTAAAGAGCACATGGCAGTTAAAATCGAAAAGACCAGGCCAAAATTCCTTGGTCACAAGATATTCTTGGAGAAGACAGGTTTAAGCAGAGATGAAGATGATAGGGAAGACATGGAATGATCTTTAATGAATGACAACAAACAGAACGGCTTGGGAAGTGTTTGTTGAAGACTTATGCTCCACAGGGGAAAGGTAGAAGAAGACATGAAGAAGACCTGAAAAGATAAAAGAAGATATTTATAGTTATGCCAACTTCTCAAGACCTACAATTAAATATCAAAGTTGAAGGAATACATCTAGAGACAGTTCAGAGCTACAACTACCTGGGACATACTATAACCAGTAATGGAAAATGTACAACTGAAATAAATAAAAGAATAGGTATGGCAAAAAGTAATTTCAATGCCATGAAAATATACTAACATCAAAATAAATAACACCAAGGCTTAAACTAAGAATAGCAAAATGTTACATCTTCTCAATATTCCTGTATGGTGCAGAAACATGAACATTAGACCAGAAAACAGAACGGAAAATTGAAGCCTTTGAAATGTGGATTTATAGAAGAATAGGCAGAATTGGATGAAAAGAAAAGAAAACAAACGAGGAAGTTTTAAAACTACTAAAAATGAAAAAAAGAACTACTAAACACGATTTGAGCAAGACAAATGAATTTTTTTGGTCATGTTAAAAGACACAGCAGTCTAATAAAAGTAATATTAGAAGGGACAATACAAGATAAAAGAGGCAGAGGCAGACCAAGTCTAACATGGATGAGTAACATCAAAAGATGGACAAGTCAGCCTATGACAATCTGCACCATCAAAGTAAGACACAGAGTGGAATGGCGCTCCATGGTAGCCAACCTTCGATGCGGAGACGGCACTCAATGATGATGATGCCAACTTATGGGCCTTCCAGAAACGATACCTTCCCCTCTATTACACAGTTATTTATTAATGAAACTTTAGTTGATTCTATCATGTGTGTCTTTCCACGAATATAAAACAAACAACTTTCATCTATTATATTTTCAAAGTATTTAGAAGAAGATGATTCTGAAAATATGAACAGATGAAATTGCAGGTAAAAAATATTGGATATTGCCTCCCTGGAACTCTCGGATTTGCCGATCTTTGATTTTATTTGATACGATCATTTACTAATTAAAATATCATTCCAACATAAATTGTAACTTTATCTAAAAATGTGACATTTTGTGTGTGATGTCACGAAGTGAAACCACCTCCATAAAGTATCAATTTTAAAAATAAGGGGAATGTACAAGACACAGTAGGTCTTCATCCATGAACTATGCACAATTTCCTAGATTAGAACTAAAATGTCACTTTGAGATGAGAACAATCAGGCGTGACTACTGATCTTCTTTAGGTCATTCTGACAATGGCCATCATTTGTGGTTTATTTCAAGCAAATGAACACCATCATAGTTACCTCCCTTGGTTCCACACTTTCACTTCTATTCTGGAACCCAATGTATGATATCTCTGCTGATTGCTTCTAACTTTCTACGTTGTTCCAGCGGCCTATTCCAGCATTTAATTGTTACCCGTGTTAATTTATGTGTTGTTTTCTTCTCGCTTGTACTTGATGAGTGATCCCTGACTGCTTATTTGGATTGGCCACAATTGTGTAAGGTTTACTCCCAGCGCAGTTTGAAATCACAACCGTCTTGGTGCTGGCTTTCTTCTTGAGAAAATAAATCTGAATTGTAAATATCAAAAGTGAGAATAGAAATAAGAGACAAAAGGGAAATGAAGAAACTATATTATTTGTGTGTTCTGATAAAAGATCAGAAATGAGATGCGAAAGTTTTGTCATTGTGTCTTCTAGATATTATCTTCTTCAAGAGAAACACGAAGATTAAAAAAAAACAAAAAACAGGATTAGAAACCCGGTTCTGTTTCAAATTAGGTTAAATCATCATTTCTGTTCAAAAAGCCCCGAAAGATCATTTTAATTGAGTCTGTGTCTGTGACGTCATTCTTTAAATACGTTATTAAACCTCTCAACATGTTGACCTATATTAGGGGTTAGAAACAGAAGAGAAAAAAAAGAACGGAAGTGATTTGTTATCATTAATTAGGAATGTCCTGGAAATATTTTTACAGAACCCGATAATTCCGGAATAATCTTCACACAACACACTATCGTAAGACATCAGCTGGGTAAAGTCTGCGTAAGTAGGATGAGTAGAGAGCGCGGGGTTGAGTCATGGTAAGGTCATATCTTTCTCTTTCGGGGGTGAAATAAAAACTTAGACCTGAACACCTCGACTATACTGGGCAAGCGGCCTTTATTCGCCGGTGCTACAATTCATCTCGGTAGACCCCAGTAAAATGCAGCAAATATAACATTTTTAAGACTTTGCAATTAGTAGCCACCTTTTACGACTGAAGAGGACATCAATATTGCTGGGTTAAAGCCAAGATAGGTAAGTAAAGACCCTAGTGTTGCGCAGAGATAGTGTAGTTATTTTGTGCCGAATACATTGTAAGCTTTAGAGACAATGCAGCAGGAGGTCGACGGCTGGGAGTCATGACCCGAGCGGACCCACCTCCCTTAGAGTATCAAGAAGCTAAAGGACCGAAACACTTGTTTGACCTGGTGTCTGCTTCTGAGGATCAGATTGCCTCCTGCTGGAAAGCATTGTAAAAATATTTTCCTATTATTTATTATACTATTGATTGGTAAATATCAATCAATATAACAATCATCATTTTTTAGCCATGTAATGAGAAGGGAACAACTGGAATATATTGTAACAACTGGAAAAATCGAACGAATCAGAGATATGTTAAAGTAAAGAGAAAAGATACCAGACAGCTTAAGAGAATGGCTTGGCAGAAGGTCAACAACAAAAATGATAATTAATTGTCGTGATCGAAAGTTGTGGAGAGACATGATCACATACGCCAGCAGACACGGTACTGTATGATAATGATGATGATGATAACACCATCATTACGGATTTGTTTGTTTAGCTTTAATTCAGACAGCTGATGCAGGCTGTTGTCGATCTTTGGTGGTTTCTGCCAGACATTGCTTAACGGAGCAGCTGATATCATGGCTAATTTTGTTTACTGAATAAAATCTTTTCAACGTTTGCTCACTTTGACTTTAACGGTTAATATGAAGATAGTCGATTAGCCGAAACGTTTTTTTCTGGATTCAGGCAGAAGAATGTGGAGATGAAGTTAATTTCCATTGAAGACGTGCGATTAGTTGCAGGAGATGTTTGAAAATACGTTCGGACACAGGGTAACATTGACTTTCTTTAGAGCTCCTTACAAGCTGTGTTTTGTTGGATCTGACCCTCGAAATTTGAGAACACTTCCCACGTCTATCTAAGACGGAGTGTGTCAGCCACAGCGCAGGGTTAGTGGAAACATTAGGACAGTCAAGCGTATACGAGTACATAACATAGGGTCAGCTCGTCTTGTGTCATGATGTTGTTCTTACCCCTCCATTATGAAAAAGGACAAAGGGTCAAGGTCAAATTCGCATGATCATAAAACGTGAAGAAGAGAACCTTCAGAACAACCACTGCTTCCTCCTAATATTTGGTTTGTTCTTACTCTCGCAGTTTCAGAACTAAAGGAGTCACGATTGCTTCCACTCGATATTTTGTTGATATTGACTTTCGCAGTTTGAGAACCTTCGGAGTTACCATTGCTTCCACTTGATGTTTTCCTGGTTCTGACTCCCGCAGTTTGGGAATCTTCCAAGCCACTTTCGAATACCAACTGCAGAGGTGAGAATTATTTTTTTCTAAATCGAACCCGTGGTTTCTTCCTGGCTTTATTCTCCCCTAGTCTCTGCTTCGTAAGATGTAACGTCTAGCTCTCTGGGATAACGACTCAAACCAAGAGGTCCATGTTAACTTTGCACAAATTAAAGAACTCTTGGCAGATAAAATTAGAAAAGTCAAAGGCTATAAATGGCCACATTTTTACATTAAAAAAATCTACCCATGTCAGCGACATATGTGTCGGTCCGAAAGATGCAGATATCGCGACTCCGTCGTAAGATAGTGACACAACGCATCAGCACCTACTCCTACTTAAAGGCGTTTGACGTCTCCACCGTTTCTCTATTTTGTACTCCAATACCTCTACCGGAAATGTACGACCTCACAGCATTGCCTAGGTGATTGTTCCTCATTGAAGACCTTTTGAATCAAAACTTTGGTTTGTTTATCCTCGGTTTATCCTCAAAGCTAAAATATCCTATTTTGTACTGATCTATTTCCATGTATTCACATAGAAAATCCGCGGCAATCATCATACATTGAAAGTGGGAACTGGTTGGTCTCAAGGCAAGACGCCGGTCTCGAGACAGTGAGGTTGTGAATTCAAATTCCGGGTTTACCAGTTGGAGGTTTTATTTTGTGATTTCTCTCTGCGGCAACCATCCCTGATCTCAACAGTGAGGCCCGGGTTGAAACGTCAATTACTCATCGACGGGAAAAATATGAGTACTTTCCAAGACGGAGTTATCTGTTTGTGCGGCGAGGGACTCCTGTGCACAAGGCTGGTATAATAAAAACGGATTAACAAGCAAAATTCAGTTCCTAGTCTATAAGGATACCGGCAGAGGTGAAAACTGGTTAACGTACACAAATAAAAATACATGGGAAGGAACTATAACAGTGTTTCTTGTATCTAAACCAGTATTGCTAAATAGGTATTTTTGTTTCCGCGTCCATTACCCACCAGCACTGCTACATGGGTATTTTTCGGTGCATGTCCATTACCCACCAGCAAAACTACATGGGTATTTTTGTCTCTGCGTCATTACCCACCAGCATTGATACATGGGTATTTTTGTTTCTGCGTCCATTACCCACCAGCATTGCAACATGGGTATTTTTTTCCGCATCCATTACCCACCAGCATTGCTACATGGGTATTTTTGTTTCTGCGTCCATTACCCACCAGCATTGCTACATGGGTATTTTTGTTTCTGCGTCCATTACCCACCAGCATTGCTACATGGGTATTTTTTTCCGCGTCCATTACCCACCAGCATTGTTACATTGGTATTTTTGTTTCCGCGCCCATTCCCCACCAGCACTGTTACATTGATATTTTTCTGTGCATGTCCATTACCCACCAGCACCACTACATGGGTATTTTTCGGTGCATGTCCATTACCCACCAGCATTGCTATATGGGTATTTTCTGTGCATGTCCATTACCCACCAGCACTGCTACATGGGTATTTTTCAGTGCATGTCCATTACCCATCAGCATTGCTACATGTTAATTTTGTTTCAGCGTCCATTACCCACCAGCATTGCTACATGGGTAGTTTTGTTTCCGCATCCATTACCCACCAGCATTGCTACATGGATATGTTGTCCATTACCCACCAGTATTGTCACATTGATATGTTTGTTTCCGCGTCTATTACCCACCAGAATTGCTACATGGATAATTTTTTTGCATGTCCATTACCCACCAGCATTGTCACATAGAAATGTCTGTATGCATGTTCATTACCCACCAGCATTGTCACATATAAATGTATGTATGCATGTCCATTACCCACCAGCATTGTCACATAGAGATTTCTGTATGCATGTCCATTACCCACCAGAATTGCTACATGGATAATTTTGTTTGCATTTTCATTACCCATCAGCATTGTCCCATAGAGATTTCTGTATGCATGTCCATTACCCACCAGCATTGTCACATAGAGATTTATGTATGCATGTCCATTACCCACCAGCATTGTCACATAGAGATTTCTGTATGCATGTCCATTACCCACCAGCATTGTCACATAGAGATTTCTGTATGCATGTCCATTACCCACCAGCATTGTCACATAGAGATTTCTGTATGCATGTCCATTACCCACCAGCATTGTCACATATGTGATTTCTGTATGCATGTCCATTACTCATCAGCATTGTCACATAGAGATTTCTGTATGCATGTCCATTACCCAACAACATTTCTTTATGGATAATTGTGTTTGCATATTCATTACCCATCAGTTTTACCATGTATATTTTTGGGTTTACATGTACTTCCTCTTATTTTTGTTGTTGGCATTCCGTCCCAGTCATTATCTACAATGGTCGACACAACTTTCCTATATCTGAAGACAGTGCACTGATCCTTTCACATCTCCAAAAACAAGTTTGTGCAAACGTTCTCAATTTTCAAAATATTATCCACCCCAAACCTAAAATACAAAATTATAGAATTACTTTGGTAAAGCGCATGCGTGAATTCACAATTTCCTTTGCCTGGTTGCACTGTCTGATATTGATCCTAATTAGGTCAAAATGGGAGTTCCCTGCTTAAATCACGACTTTGAAACTTGAGTTCTGTTCTTGCTTGGTTTACTGATAAATTATGAAATTTTCAAGTCGACATATTTTATTTTATAATCATGTAAAATTAGAAATTGGTGGTTGAACTCATACTATTGCATCAAATTGTATTTCTACATCATTATCATTATTCTTACTGATGTATTTGATATAATCATCATCATCATCATCATCATCATCATCATCATCATCATCATCATCAGTCCTTTGCAGAACTTTGCATTCACAGCAGCACGTTTAAAATAATCTCTCTCTCTAGCCAGATCTCCCAATTATGTTGTCATGTTCATGGTCTCCTTGATTTCTTGAAACCACCTTCTTCTTGGTCTGCCCATGATTCGTCACCCAGGAACAAAGCCTCCCATTATTGTTCTTTCCAGCCCGCTGTGTCTCTTAACGTGGCCATGGTATTTCCATGTCATCTGTAGAATATATGGCCATTTTCGTCTTGTCAGACGGTCTAGTGGAGGCTATTGTGTATTTTCTTTAGGTTTTATTTTTGTCAAAAAGCTTCTCTCGTGGCTAATTCTACCAATGTTTGACAAACACACACGGCCACAGAATAAATAAGTCAGGCCCACTGATCCACAGGGTTTTCCATTCTTTTTCATGAGTCTTTTCTCTTCTAAGTTTTGCCTTAGCACAGTCTCAAATGATATTATACCATTCCTTATACATGCTCTCCATGATGTGAGATCACTTGCCAGATGTTCCCAGTCATTTTAACAGATGGAGAAGTCATTCAGAGATGATTTACAGATACCTCTATATCGTAGTTTAGGTCTGCCAATTTGTCTTTTTCCGTGTGTTAGTTCACCATATAGTATTTGCTTGGGAATGCGCCTTTCTTCCTTTTGCTAGAAGTCCCCCAGTCATCTTAGTCTTCGACATCTGAGCATCGACATGATTGTTGGAGTCTTAGCACGTTACAGGACAGTTAAGTTGGTTATTCTGTCCTGCCATTTGATGTGTATTATTCTGCGGAGACTTCGCATGTGGAAGACATTTAGTCTTTGTTGTGATTAGAGTTTGTTGTCCAGGTTTCAGATCCATATAGTAGTGTGCTAAGCACACAAATTTGATATATTAAGAGTATGGTCTTCAGTGTTAGTTTCGTGTTGTTCCAGGCTCTTTCTGTAAGTTTGCCGAAGGTCGTAGCTGCCTTACAATTCGGCTGTTTATTTCATCCTCAAGAGAAGTGGTTTGCGTAATTGTGGATCTAAGATACGTGAATTTCTGAACTGATTTTAGTGGATAAGTCTGTAGAATGGTGCTTGTTGAAACTCCCATTTGACATTATGTTTGTAGTTTGTTTTTTTTAAAGTCCAAATATGTCAAATTATTCTTCGTGTTTTACGTATTTCGCATTTATCAGGCTTTTATAATGATATAGTGATATTTGTTCCACTCTGTCTGACAACTGTATTTCGGCTCACACACATATCTTGACCTGATATACTTTCGCTTTTCAATCAGCATTGTCTTGGCTAGGCTGTAAACTGTTTAATGGGTGATTATAACAATGTGACACATTACCTTTGTTAGTTTCGGTTCTATGATCCCTACGTCAAAATAACGATACAGGTCCACAACTTGAATTATCACATGGGCAGTGTCTGGACGATTAAACCTTTTTATTACCATATTTCTTGTGGCTATATGTACATAATTACTTGATATTTCCTTGAATTCATATATTTTTGGTTGATAATGGAGCTAATCATAGCGATCATATCTCCTTTCCTCTCATTACATGACCAAACATTCTATGTTGCGACTATTCAATATTCTTGCAAGCTACGCACATCAAAGCCAGATCGTATTATCTTGTTACTATTTGCATTTCGCAACGTTAAGCTTGCACATTGACAAGAGACCCGTTATGTATTTTGAGAACGATTACTACCTCCTGCCATGAAAAAGCGGATGCTAGATCATGGTGCTAATAAAAATTGATTTCCTGTAATATTTAAAAAAAAATTAAAACTACACAAAACAAATAAATTTTGAGCGAAATGCAAGAATACATGAAGTGGTGACCAAATGTTAGCGCAATCTTTAATGACGAGGCTATTGGGGATTGAATCATATCTGAAGAGAGTTTATTTCAATCGACAAAAGCTTCTAGATTCATAAAGTAACAACGACCAACAGCAACACAAAAACACATTATAAACAAATGCACAGGAATCAATAACATCACATCAACAAACAACATCAAAGCAACAGATAATATAACAGTAGCAAACAACATTACAGCAACAAACAACATTACAGCAACAAACAAGATCACAGCAAAAAATAACATCACAGTAGCAAACAACAATATTGCAACAAACAATGTCAGAAAAGCAAGCAGCATTACAACAATCAATAACATCACAGAAGCAAACAACAATACAGCAAAAACAGCATCACAGAAGCAAACAACAATGCAGCAAAAACAACATCAAAACAGAAAACTACATTACAGTAAGAAATAACATTACAGCAACAAACAACATTACAACACCCAATAACATCAGATAAAAAAGCACAGCAACAACCAAACAACAACAACGCAACAAACAACAACACAGTAACAAACAAACAACATTGCAACAACAAAAAAACAACACAACAAACAACTTCAGAAAAGCAAACAACATGAGAGAAAAAACATAAACACAGCAAGAAAAAAACAATACAGCAACAAATGAAAACACAGCATCAAGCAACAACACAGCAAAACTGAAAAAAAACAAGAATACAGCAACAAACAAACAACATTACAACAATAAACAACATGACAGCAATAAACAACTTCACAGCAATAAACAACACCACAGCAAAAAACAACATCACAGCAATAAACAACATCACAGCAATAAACCACATCAATGCAATAAGCAACAACACAGCAATAAACAACATTATAGCAAAAAAAAAACACATCAGCAAACAACATTACATCAGCAAACAACATCGCTGTATCAAACAACATTACTGCAACATACAACAACGCTGTATTAAACAACATTACTGTAACAAATAATATTACAGCAGCAAATAACATTCATCATCGTCAAGTACCGGGTCTGCTGGTGTAGGTGATCATGTCTCTCCACAACTTTCGATCTCGGAACAATTTATCATTTCTGTTGTTGACCTTCTGCCAAGCCATTCTCTTAAGCTGTCTGATATTTTTTCTCTTTGCTTCCCTCCATCTCTTCGTCGCTCAATTTTTCCAGTTGTTACAATATATTCCAGTTGTTCTCTTCTCATTACATGGCCAAAAAATGATGATTGTTTCTTCCTAATCAAATAATATTACAGCAGCAAATAACGACACAATCACAAGTAACACCACATCAAACAAGATCACAGCAATTAAGTTATTAGTTGTGAACAAGTCCGCCAGTAGAAAACAACACAGATACGATGAGTCATCACTGGCAGGCTTTAGTTCGCAAAGTCCCCAAAAGCTAGTGTCTTTTTTTAGCACGTTGTCAATTTAAGTAATACCAACTATGAGCATGTATTTTCTTGACTTTGGCTGTTTTGCCCTCTTATCGAAACTCGATCCGTTCAACACACTTTTTGCCCTTGCAAAAACAGCAGAGTACATTAAACCATAATTGCAAAAAAATTGGTTTGAAATTTAGCATGAATAAAGAGGATGTTATGAATATTTAAAAAAAAAGACAGAATAGAATATCAACATAAAGAGAAATTATAAACCAATTAAATTCTATTCATGAAATCGGTTTCATTTGCAGACGTGACATCACTATATACACCTCCACCGCCAGTCCAAACATTTCTCGAAGCGTGTGCGGAACTGATTGTTCCTGCAAGGTGTTCATTACATCTGCTTTTCCCACTAAGCACTCTAGATCGCCAGACCCATTTCATTTTTCGACTTTTAGACACCTCAGTCTCTCAATATATACATCATTGTCCCACCCATTCTCCTTCTCTTCACTTAAGGAATGAAGAACAAACCTGGTTATGTTCTCTTTGTCAAGAGAAAGGTCACACTCAGTGCCATAGCTACCAGCTGATTTATCGGCTATTTCATTGCCGTGTACAACAGCTTGGACAGTACATTCAGGTTAACGCGCTCACTGTAGAGCCGTCCAAGAGCTTCATCCACTCCTGCCGCAGATAATGTCTGTCAATCTTCTGTATGATACCTTGCAAGTCAGTCACCAAGACTGCGTGATCCACGTTCTGTGTAAACAACGATGTTATCGCCGTCGCTGCTGGTTCTATCTTGACTCTCATGCTGGACACCGTCATGCTACACTTGCCAGGTTCCCCAGTCACTTCTCTGCCACTTCATAATGTCATCTGCAAAGGCAAGAGTGTGACCTAGTCCGACACTAAATCATGTGTGCTACCCGGCAAGTGTATATATTGAATAAAGCAGGTGATACCGGCGATCCTTAAGCAACCCCGGCGATATATATCTCGGCTCAAATGTCCACGTACCCAAAGATAGCGCCACTTTTCTTCGCATTGAAACTGATGCCACCCAGCGCACAAGCACATAAAACAGATAAAGCAAGAAAACGAAATCAGATACCTAGGCAGTTTTGCGACTTATGGGAACATAACAGGAGGAGAAATAAACTTAAAATGCAGACGTAAAAGACAAATAGTGTAAAGAGATATACCAACAAGTAAGTAAAAAAAAGTAAAGTACCCCCGTCACGCCAAGTGCCGTATAGGGAGAATATGGTGTTAGTGACCCTACATTTTACAGACCTTCAGCACATGATTTTTGGGGTAATGTGGTCAGTATTACGCCCGTGCTGCTTTACTTTCCCAGAAAAAAATCAGGTACACATTTAAGGCTGGGTGAACCCGGAAGCCGTCCGTGGTAGTCCAGTTCACTAACCACTGAGCTATCGCGGCTCCCATATACCAACAAACGCTAGGAAAACAATAGACTGAGAGAACATAAGAGATGGGTATATATAGTAACTCTCTGATACATGCATCCTCATAAAGGACAAGACATAATAACATTCAGGAACATCACAACAGAAAAGATCAACAAAAGAGAGGTCCCAAAACTATCTCTCACCTGTACAACAACAAACTGAAAGAGAAATGGGAAAGGAAAAATGGTGATCTTACACATTCTGCCAGAGTTCTGCTCACCTGCCTTCTTTTAGTAAATGCTTTCTGTGACACGGAACCGTTGGCATTCACTCTAGGTAAACAAAAAAGTAAAGTACCCCCGTCACCCCAAGTGGCGTCTAGGGAATATGGTGTTAGTGACCATAAATTTTACAGACCTTCGGCACATGATTTTCGGGGTAATGTGGTCGGTATTACGCCCGCGCCGCTTTACTTTCCCAGAAAAATCCGGTACCCATTTAAGGCTGGGTGAACCCTGAAGCCGTCGGTTAGGATCGAACCCTACCCCTTGTCCTTTGTAGTCCAGTTCACTAACCACTGAGCTATCGCGGCTCCCATTCTCTCTAGGTGTACAGATAATATTATCTGCTGTCTTCGTTTGTCGTTCAGGTTTGGTTTTGTGCTATTTGTTGTTTCTCTTTGGTCTCCTCTAATCAGGCGCTTTGCTTTCCTCAATCACCTCATTTATTCGTGATCAATGTTTGCTTCTCTGACGTGACAATATTTGCCTCTCTGACGTGACAATGTTTGCCTTTCTGACTTGACAATGTGTGCCGCTCTGACGTGACAATATTTGCCTCTCTGACGTGACAATGTTTAGGGAACAGGCAAATAATTGCAATGCTGCGGTAAAGCTGGTAGCAAGGAGCCAATGGTGGGGTGTGCTAAACACTCCAAGGTATGGTGACAGCTTTACAAATAAAGAACACAACACAATACTGACGTTTCGGCCTGTGGCCTTCTTCAGAATACATGGACAACGACAACAAGCGGTGAAGCACAATTACTACATGTTAGATGATAAAGTGGAGGGCGAGGAAAGTAGGATGCAAAAATAAGAAAAGAGAGAAATGAATTTTACATGATGAGAGGTATGATGGGCGTCAAAATATATAAAATAGAAAAAGAGAGAGAAAAATGTATAATAAATTGTACTTAGCTGAGCTCAGAGCAGGGAGCAGGAAAACTGTAATCCGTGCTGAAACCAGTCGGAATGACTAAATGACTAAAAGCGCAGAGAACGTGTATAGAAAGCAACACGTGACAAAGACAGGTCAGTAAAGAGGGCAAAAAGGATCAAATTTCGGGAAAACCAAAAAGGGGGGGGGGAAAGGGGGCATAGACGAGGATACTCCTGGGACACAACAAGCAATACATATAAATCACTCAACAATGGAAGTGAGAGATCACGCGAGAGGTTAAGAGAGGGGTGGAAATGTCCGACATATTCGATGAAAACCACCCCTCTATCCACATCACCTTCCACATCTCCACCTCCTCCGTATCTTTCCTGGACATCCTAGTCTCCTTGGGCACCTCTCATCTTCTCACCTCGGTCTTCTACAAGGCCACTGACTCCCATAGTTTCCTCCGCTACGACTCCTCTCATCCTACATCCTGCAAGAACTCTCTTCCCTACTCTCAGCTTCTCAGACTTCGTCGCCTTTGCCAAGACGACGAAGATTTCCTTCACAATGCCCACCTTATGCTTGATTTCTTCCGCCGACGTCTCTATCCTGAATCAGCTCTCCTCCCTGCCCTGCGTCGAGTTCTCCACACTTCACGTCAGTCTGCTCTTACCCCCTCTACTCATCCCCCCTCTGATAGAGTAGTGCTCGCTCTCACCCATCACCCTCACCACTACGCCGCTATTAGGACCATCCACCGCTACCTCCCTATTCTTCGATCTGACCCTACTACTCGTCTGCTCTTCCCTGACCCACCACTAGTGGCCTTTAGACGTGACCGGAACCTCCGAGACTTTCTTGTCAGGGGCCGTCTTCCTGCTGACCACTTCAGCCATCGAGGCACTATCCGCTGCAACCGGAGAGTATGTAAAACTTGTGACCACGTTCTCCAGACCGACACTGTCCTCTTCCCTAATGGTCCTTTCGAGATCAGAGAGGGATTCACTTGCACATCGCGGAACATCATTTATGCCATCATCTGTAAGCGATGCAAGTTGACCTACATCGGTCAGTCTGGTCGCAGAATCGGCGATAGGTGCCGTGAACACTTGAATGACATCACCCAAGAAGCGGACACTCCTGTAGCAGCCCACTTTAACTCGAGGGGCCATCGAGGTAAGACTGATGTCTTGGTAACTGGCCTAGTATCATGCTCCTCTGATCACCACAGTCGGCTCACTCTTGAGCACCGTCTGATCGCTCGTTGGGGCTGCCTCACCCCTCGTGGCATCAATGTATCCCTGTCCCTCTGAGGACCCTCCTGCCTCCGACTCCATCCTCCTACCTATGGACCTCTCTTCCTATTTCTCTTCTTGGGTCCTCTACTCCTCGTCCATCCCTGCTTTTCATATCCTCTTTGAGTAACCCCCATCTTGCCTTCTTCCTCCTAAACCCCCCCCTCTCCCTACACCTTTTTCTCTTCTGACTATCTTCATGTCCTTTACCTCTTTATCACTATATCACCTCTCCACCTGGACTGTACGTACGATCTCTCTGCCCACCTCTATTGTCCCTCGTCCTTCCTACCACCCCTCTGCTGATCTACTCCTAGCTCACCCCTCTCCTCTCTATTAACTTGTAGTCACTACTCATCTATACCTACTATTCCAGTATCCCCCTTATCCTGATGCCCACTTTCATTCCCCCCTTTGTTCTATCATTTCCCTACTTCTTTACCTCCTATGGTTCATACCTCTTGCACACCATCCCCTATTGCTCCACTTCTTCCAGACTTTCTCTTTTTCCATTCACTTCTGACCTACCGCCTCTCCCCCTATCCAGTTTTCACATACCTGCTTCTTATCCCTCCTCTCCATACCTCCTCCTCCAATACTTCCCTACCTCCCGATAGACTAACTTCCTCCGGACCACCCCTCTATCGCCCTTCTCATTATACCGGCTTTATTATTCTTCCTCACCGTATCTCTTCCTCCAGTATCCAATCCTTCCTTTCGTTGACCTACCTCTCAACTCGTTCAGTTCGAGGCCATCCATTCTGTAGAGTCCATCTCTCTCACCCACTGCCTAGTTTACTACTTTGTCGTGTCATTCTATTTCTTTCTCTTAACCTCTCGCGTGATCTCTCACTTCCATTGTTGAGTGATTTATATGTATTGCTTGTTGTGTCCCAGGAGTATCCTCGTCTATGCCCCCTTTCCCCCCCCCCCCTTTTTGGTTTTCCCGAAATTTGATCCTTTTTGCCCTCTTTACTGACCTGTCTTTGTCACGTGTTGCTTTCTATACACGTTCTCTGCGCTTTTAGTCATTTAGTCATTCCGACTGGTTTCAGCACGGATTACAGTTTTCCTGCTCCCTGCTCTGAGCTCAGCTAAGTACAATTTATTATACATTTTTCTCTCTCTTTTTCTATTTTATATATTTTGACGCCCATCATACCTCTCATCATGTAAAATTCATTTCTCTCTTTTCTTATTTTTGCATCCTACTTTCCTCGCCCTCCACTTTATCATCTAACATGTAGTAATTGTGCTTCACCGCTTGTTGTCGTTGTCCATGTATTCTGAAGAAGGCCACAGGCCGAAACGTCAGTATTGTGTTGTGTTCTTTATTTGTAAAGCTGTCACCATACCTTGGAGTGTTTAGCACACCCCACCATTGGCTCCGTGACAATGTTTGCCTTTCTGACTTGACAATGTGTGCCGCTCTGACGTGACAATATTTGCCTCTCTGACGTGACAACGCTTGCCCCTCTGACATGACAATGTTTGCCTCTCTGACGTGACAACGTTTGGCAATGGTAGCGGAAGTTTGGAATAAAGATGCCTTGTTTTGATGTTTGTATTTTTGTTTTTTGAAAGAGACACCGTAGTAGACTGGTTACGGTGTGCTTCTCATATGTAAATAGGACAGTCCCTAGCAGCAACACTGCTGTCACTGTTTGCCCTTCTGTTCGCCTTTGCTGCTGTTATGTTTCCCAGTGCTTCTAACAGTCCATCAATCCATCTTTTGCCCTTCTGTTCGCCTTTGCTGCTGTTATGTTTCCCAGTGCTTCTAACAGTCCATCAATCCATCTTTTGCCCTTCTGTTCGCCTCTGCTGCTGTTATGTTTCCCAGTGCTTCTAACATTCCATCGATCCATCTTTCGGTCATAAAGTCAACTTTCAATCAGGTGTAATCCGTTGATCTTTCTTCAAGCCAGATTTTATTTCGTTAAGATCTCAACAGATCACAATCTAGCGTGATGAGTTATGTAATGTGGTCGTCGGCTGGGCTTTGCATATCCAGTGTTATGATCATCGTGATCTGCAGATGAAGGCACTCGAGGAACAATACTCTGATCGAAGTTGGCGGATTGTGCTCTCCCCGGGTGCATGATACCATTATGATGGAGTCTGCTGTTTGTTTTTGTTCTCTCTGCATTCCTGTACTATCCTAACCCAATGAACCAGGACTATTGCGAAGATACGTTATTAGTGCTTGATAAGCTGTTCATTTACAGCCGTGTCTGTGTTCGTTAGATCATTATAAAGCTAGAGAATAACTGCATTACTGGTGGGGTTTCATAATAAAATGAAATGAGGACTAACGCAGTGCTAGAACTATGATTTATGGATCAGTGTCCATAAGTAGATTCAGATCTTCAGCACAGAACACAGTTCTGGCTTCTCAAGGCACATTCACAAAATGGATCTCACCGGCACATTCACAAAATGGGTCTCACCGGCACATTCACAAAATGGGTCTCACCGGCACATTCACATAATGGGTCTCACCGGCACATTCACAAAATGGGTCTCACCGGCACATTCACAAAATGGGTCTCATCGGCACATTCACAAAATGGGTCTCACCTGCACATTCACAAAATGGGTCTCACCGGCACATTCACAAAATTGGTCTCACCGGCACATTCACAAAATTGGTCTCACCTGCACATTCACAAAATGGGTCTCACCGGCACATTCACAAAATGGGTCTCACCGGCACATTCACAAAATTGGTCTCACCGGCACATTCACAAAATGGGTCTCACCGATTCTTCCTCCTGGGACCTGGAGCACCCAGACAGACTCCTCAACGTTTACTACATGATAACCGCCTTCAACAGCCAGAGAACGACAGTTTGGACCACACAGCGTCGAAGGAACTCTTCCTACTTTTACGAAAAACACGTGACACATTGCACCGACTAAGGAAATGCGTAAGATAACTTTCAACAAAAGCGCAATAACGTGGCATTTTGAACAGAACTGCACGTTGTTCGTGCTTTCTTTCAATTGGTCACTTTTCTTTTTGTGACTAAATAAACATTTAAGTGTTTACCACTGTTTTGTTGCTCACTTGTTATTTTAACAAAATGATAAAAACAACAAACCTGACATTTAGTTAGACATTTCTTTGAGTGGAATCGACTGGGGAAGCAGAAGATGTATAAGAGCATCTTGTCAAGAAATTAGATTATGGTCACAGATCAAGTGGATTCTAGTGGCTGGAGTTGAAGTTAACAATATCAATACAGCGCGTGATGACGTCTACCAATGTAACCCCGTGCCTCAAAGAAAGAAAAACAGAATAAAAAGAAATTAATAATTGTCAGGGCTTTTATTTTAACTCTGATTACAAAACCTAGCCTGTTAGGATTCGAACCCGTTGAGCTCAGCTTATTGGATAATAGATACAGCTAGTCAAAAAGAAAAAAAAAAACATAACATTTCGAATGTCTTTTTTATTTCATGTAGATATTATTTTCAATATAAAACTGAACACCAACAAGACACCAGATAAAAACATTGCAACGAAAAACAGATCAACATAACGATACACGACAGGCAATTAAAAGTGAAGGAATTGAGATACATAGGAAGTCAAGTTGCAAACAAGGGCTCATACGCAGCAGAAATAGACCCAAAGCTTGTCAGATCATCGGAGAACCAGCGCCACGGCTATCAAATGAGGACAAATGAGGAAATAACTCTACAGACAAAATGGGCACTCTACAAGCAAACATAACAGCAGAGGTGGACAACAGACAAGCAAAAGATGGATTGATGGACTATTGGAGACACTAGGAAACATAACACCAGAGGTGGACAACAGACGAGCACAAGATAGATTGATTGACTATTAGAGACACTAGGAAACATAACAGCAGAGGTGGACAACAGACGAGCAAAAGATGGATTGATGGACTATTGGAGACACTAGGAAACATAACAGCAGAGGTGGACAACAGACGAGCACAAGATGGATTGATGGACTATTAGAAACACTAGCAAACATAACAGCAGAGGTGGACAACAGACGAGCAAAAGATGGATTGATGGACTATTGGAGACACTAGGAAACATAACACCAGAGGTGGACAACAGACGAGCACAAGATAGATTGATTGACTATTGGAGACACTAGGAAACATAACAGCATAGGTGGACAACAGACGAGCACAAGATGGATTGATGGACTATTGGATACACTAGGAAACATAACAGCAGAGGTGGACAACAGACGAGCACAAGATGGATTGATGGACTATTAGAAACACTAGCAAACATAACAGCAACAGATACCAACAGAAGAGCAAACAACCACAAACGTTATCTCTCTCTCTCTCTCTCTCTCTCTCTCTCTCTCTCTGACGAAGAAAGACAAATGAGGAAGTAAAGAAGAGGAAGCTACTGTTATGTACTGATAAAGTGCAAATAGTTGAATGAATCAAGCTGAAGTGCGCAATATGTGAAACTACATTTATCAGCACGTTTCATAATGGTGTATTGTTTGTTGTTCATTGTTTCTGGTGTATTGTTTCTGGTGTATTGTTTGTGGTGTATTGTTTCTGGTGTATTGTTTGTGGTGTATTGTTTGTGGTGTATTGTTTGTGGTGTATTGTTTGTGGTGTATTGTTTGTGGTGTATTGTTTCTGGTGTATTGTTTCTGGTGTATTGTTTGTGCGATGGAAATGTGCTCTAGCAACAAGGTAAGCCCATCTCGTTTGGGATGGAGTTTGAAATCAGGATAATTTGGTGGTACTTTGTAGTCGTGGTCAATTTTGTGATCTTTGAGGGGACGAATGTCAGTTTTCTTTTTCCACTAAAATCAACGCTTTGGTCTTAATTATGCAGCACTGTATATATAACAATTAGCAGCAGTTAGGGCAACAAGAACAGAAATAATTTGATTTGACTAGTAACGAGCTCAATATTAGGCAGAATCATTCTGGAGAGACTAAAAGAGGCTATAGAGAAACACTTGAGAGATGAACAAGCAGGTTTTAGGAAGAACAGATCATGTGCTGATCAAATAACTACTCTACGTATAATAGTTGAACAAAGTTTAGAACTAAAATCCCCACTTTATATTGGATTCATAGATTACGAAAAGGCATTTGATAGTTTAGACAGAAGAATGCTTTGGAAGTTGCTGAGTCATTATGGAATCCCCATAAAGTTTATTAACCTGATAAAAACAATGTATGAAGGAACAAAATGTAGTGTGGTGCATGAAGGACAGCTTACAGAAGCATTTGAAATAAGAACAGGAGTAAGGCAAGGATGCCTTCTGTCTCCATTTCTCTTTCTACTGGCCATAGATTGGATTATGAAAATAACTCAAAACAACAGAAATGGGATCCAGTGGTCACTGACCAAACAACTTGATGATTTAGACTTTGCTGATGACATAGCTCTCCTATCACACAGCCACCAACAGATGCAAGATAAAATGAGTATATTAGATGAGAGATCACAACAGCTAGGACTAAAGATTAATAGAGATAAGACCAACATTATGAGAATTAATGCAGTTGGCAATAACCAAATAAAACTAGGAGAAATACCTCTACTAGACGTACAATCTTATATATATCTGGGCAGTAATATAGATAAAGAGGGAGGAACAGAAAACGATACCAAAATAAGGATATCAAAAGCAAGAGGAGCTTTCATTGCACTGGGAAACATATGGAAATCCAAAGAAATTAGGCTAAATACAAAAATACAAATTTTCAACTCCAATGTTAAGTCGGTTCTATTATATGGCTGTGAAACATGGAGAATAACAAAATTGACAATCACGAAGGTACAGACTTTCATTAATGGATGCTTGCGCAGAATAAAGGGATGGAAATGGCAGGACAAAGTCACAAACGTGGAATTATGGAAATGTACCGGTCAAATACCAGTGGATAAAGAAATACAGCGAAGACGATGGCGATGGATAGGACACACACTACGGAAACCAACTGAGAGTATTACACAACAGGCCCTTTTTTGGAATCCCCAGGGGAAAAGACAAAGAGGAAGACCAAGGAATTCTTGGAGAAGACAGATTGAAGCAGAGATGAAGATGATGGGGAAGACATGGAATGATCTTAAAAGAATTGCAAAAAACAGAACGACTTGGAAAGTGTTTGTTGAAGACCTATGCTCCACTGGGAGCTAAAAGGTAGAAGAGTAACGAGCTCAGTAAAATAATTTATTTAAAATGTATAATAATTGCTTTCACATTTGGTTTTAATTAATACATGACCTTCATTGCCAGTTTTAAGATTCCTTTTATAAATCTTTCTAGTGTTCACCTTGTTAACTTATATAGACTCATTGTCATTGTTTTCGATTAATGACCGCTATAGTCCGTTTCATAACTGGTGCCCAACTTTTAAAATCGATATCTTTTTAACCCCTTTTTGTAATTTTTTCAAAATTTGCATGTAAAGTTATAATGATTATAGACTTTCTCCTTGATACAATTCACAACACGGTCCACGAGGGTGATAACCCACAAATAACTTTGTGAATACTTATGTCGACTGTTGGGTTGGATATTTGCTCAACAGATATCCCAATAACCTTGTTCTAGGGAAAGGCATCTGACTCGACAATTTAGTCTCAATACCTGGAGTTATGTAATTTATTGAAAATGTAAAACCCAGGTATGTGTAGGAGGCTTTTAGCACGGCTGTTTATTTTCATCTAAAAGTGGTATTTTAGTTCTGACATTGGAAATTTTGCAAAATGTATGGATGATGACGTCTCGAGTCTAGTACACTCTTCCCATTATTAGAACTGCTATATTTATAGAAGTGGTTCCAATTTGTGACACCGCTCACAGAAAATCATAATTCTGACTAAAGTAAATATTTATAGAAGTGGTTTCAATTTGTGACACCGCTCACAGAAAATCATAATTCTGACTAAAGTAAATATTTATGATTGAATCATATTTTTGTATCCATGTTTGTGATAAAAAAATAAGATGAAAGATTGGCAAATTTGAGATTTTCAGGTTTGAAATATTCAAATTTTAACCACAAAAGTGTTATTTCTTTATATAGCTTCTAATCACTTTTGATTGTATAACAGAAAAAAAGCATGTTATATCTTTTTGGGAAAGCACTAAACAGCAAATCAACAAAAGTATCTGTGACAAAAGTATGTACCAGTTGTTTTCATTCTTTTGGTATTCTCGAGTTTACTTCTTTGTTTATGTTCATTAGTTCAGATTCATTTACTGCTTCAAGCTCTTTTCCATTTGTTTGTCTCATCAACATTTATGTCTTAATGTATCATCAACATGTATGTCTTAATGTATCATCAACATTTATGTCTTAATGTATCATCAACATGTATGTCTTAATGTATCATCAACATTTATGTCTTAATGTATCATCAACATTTATGTCTTAATGTATCATCAACATTTATGTCTTAATGTATCATCAACATTTATGTCTTAATGTATCATCAACATGTATGTCTTAATGTATCATCAACATTTATGTCTTAATGTATCATCAACATGTATGTCTTAATGTATCATCAACATGTATGTCTTAATGTATCATCAACATTTATGTCTTAATGTATCATCAACATGTATGTCTTAATGTATCATCAACATGTATGTCTTAATGTATCATCAACATTTATGTCTTAATGTTTCATCAACATTTATGTCTTAATGTAACATCAACATCTTTGTCTTAATGTTTCATCAACATTTATGTCTTAATGTAACATCAACATCAATGTCTTAATGTATCAACATTGATTTATATAGTTATTATTTCCCAACATTTATGTATACGTAGTCATAATTTACCAACATTAATGTATACTGAGACATAATTTATCAACATTAATGTATACTGAGACATAATTTATCAACATTAATGTATACTGAGACATAATTTATCAACATTAATGTATACTGAGACATAATTTATCAACATTAATGTATACTGAGACATAGTTTATCAACATTAATGTATACTCAGGCATAATTTATCAACATTAATGTATACTTAGATATAGTTTATCAACATTAATGTATAATCAGACATAATTTATCATCATTAATGTACACTCAGACATAATTTATCAACATTAATGTACACTCAGACATAATTTATCATCATTAATGTACACTCAGACATAATTTATCAACATTAATGTATACTTAGACATAGTTTATCAACTTTGATGTACAATCAAGACTACATTTAAAGATCCTGCAAGTACTTCGTCCACCCATATTTCAGATATTCCCACAAGATATCTGTCAGTTCCTGATATTACAATTTCTACCAGTTAGCAACATTTCTTATCCATTCTTTACATCCGTCTTCTTCTTAGCGTTCACCAAGTAATTGTCTGTGGATGCGTTCTATCGCTTTTTTACGCCAAAGGAACAATATCTGCGCCTTTCGACCAGGCACATTTGTCTCATATTATAATTTCAGTAAATTCAGAAAAATATTCAACCCTAAATGTAAGAACAATCAGAAAAATATTCGACCCTAAATGTAAGAACAATCAGAAAAATATTGGACCCTAAATGTAAGAACAATCAGAAAAATATTGGACCCTAAATGTAAGAACAATCAGAAAAATATTGGACCCTAAATGTAAGAACAATCAGAAAAATATTCAACCCTAAATGTAAGAACAATCAGAAAAATATTCAACCCTAAATGTAAGAACAATCAGAAAAATATTCAACCCTAAATGTAAGAACAATCAGAAAAATATTGGACCCTAAATGTAAGAACACTCAGAAAAACATTCAACCCTAAATGTAAGAACAATCAGAAAAATATTGGACCCTAAATGCAAGAACAATCAGGAAAATATTGGACCCTAGATGTAAGAACGATCAGAAAAATATTGGACCCTAAATGCAAGAACAATCAGAAAAATATTGGACCCCAAATGTAAGAACAATCAGAAAAATGTTCAACCCTAAATGTAAGAACAATCAGAAAAATATTCAACCCTAAATGTAAGAACAATCAGAAAAATATTGGACCCTAAATGTAAGAACAATCAGAAAAATATTGGACCCTAAATGTAAGAACAATCAGAAAAATATTCAACCCTAAATGTAAGAACAATCAGAAAAATATTGGACCCTAAATGTAAGAACAATCAGAAAAATAGTCAACCCTAAATGTAAGAACAATCAGAAAAATATTGGACCCTAAATGCAAGAACAATCGGGAAAATATTGGACCCTAGATGTAAGAACAATCAGAAAAATATTGGACCCTAAATGCAAGAGCAATCAAGAAAATATTGGACCCTTAATGCAAGAACAATCAAGAAAATATTGGACCCTAAATGTAAGAACAATCAGAAAAATATTGGATCCTAGATGTAAGAATAATCAGAAAAATAACCTCTACGGAGATGAAATGTGTTAGGCCAATGACAGGATACAGTCTGAGAGATATGATCAGAAATGAAGAACTGAGAAAAAAGCTAGGAATAGAATATATAAAGATAGAACAGATAAAATTGTTTGGCCACGTGACAAAGCCAGAGTGATCAAAACACAACACAACGAGCAATAAACGTTGCAAGAACATCGAACCCAAGGGTCGACCACAAAAAAAGATGGATCGACGGAATATTAAAAGCACTAGGAAATATAAAAGCAGCAGAGGCAAACAGACGAGCAAAAGACCACAAATTATACCTCCCCTCGACATTGAAAGGGAAATCAGGAAGGAAAGAAAGAAGAAAAAGAAGAAAAAGGATTAAATTCTTACTTTTCATTTCTAAAAGTAAAAAGTAAAGTACCCCCGTCACGCCAAGTGGCATATAGGGAATATAGTGTTAGTGACCATAAATTTTACAGACCTTCAGCACATGATTTTTGGGGTGATGTGGTCGGTATTACGCCCGTGCCGCTTTACTTTCCCAGAAAAAAAATACGGTACCCATTTAAGGCTGGGTGAACCCGGAAGCTGTCGTTTGGGATCGAACTCTACCTCTTGTCCTTTGTAGTCCAGTTCACTAACCACTACGCTATCGCGGCTCCTACTTTTCATTTATATTCATTGTATATTGCGGGTTTGCCGTTCAAAGCGGTGTACATGCCAAAATAGAAAAGACTGCTTGAAGTCTGAATGACGTCATTATTTTCTAAATAGTGTGCCATCATCATCATCGAGTGCCATCTCCGCATCGAAGGTTGACTACAATGTCACGTGATCCCGCTCTGTCTCTTGCTCTGATAATACATAATACATGTTGTCGTAGGATGATTTGTTTAACTTTTGATGTTACTCGTCCATGTTAGTCTTATCTGCCTCTCTCTCCTTGTATTTTCCCTTCCAAGATTACTTTTAGTAGGCTGCATTGTCTTTTAACATGCCCAAAAAATCTAATTTGTCTTGTTTGAATTGTGTTTAGTAGTTCTCTTTTCATTTTTAGTTGTTTTAAAACTTTATCATTTGTTTTCTTTTCTTTCTATCCTATTCTTCATATCCTTCTATACATTCATATTCCAAAGACTAATTTTCTGTTATGTTTTCTTTCCTAATGTCGTTGATTCTGCAACATTCAGGAATGCTTATAAGATATTACATTTTGATATTCTTAATTTTAGTCCTGGTATTATTTGTTTTCATGTTAGTATATTTTTCGTGACATTAAAATTGCTTTTTGCCGTTCCTATTTCTTGTTTATTTCTGTTTTAAATAGTCGGTAATTTACAATAATTTTGCCGACATTTTTATATATTACCTTTAGTTCAAATTTAACTGATTACATATATTTTACTGTAGATTTTACGGAATTGAGAGAATAATAATAAAAATAGAGCTCAGAACAACAGACTAGTACATTTTAAAAATGAATACACGATATTTAAAATAAGGTAATTACAGGAAGAGTAACTCACTAAAACAATAGTTATATAAGCCATGTGATGTGAAAGAACAGTAAGATAATTTTTAAATGTTTCGCAAAAATCCCAGAAAATAATCCAAGAAATTCGCTGAAAATGTCATATCACAAAAATTGCTTTATGATCATTCTGATAATACGTTCTCAAATGCTTTCTCAAATAATACGCTCTCAAATGCTTTCTCAAATAATACGTTCTCAAATTATACCACTGGAATTAAATTCACTTAAAAGTAATTAAAATCATCTTATAGGTGCACAGTCAATACATTATACGAGTTATACTTATAGTATCGGTGATCAACTTGTGACGTAATATATTTGTTCATAATAAAGTATCAATAAATATTTAATTTCTTTCATTTATCATGTCGGTGCTATATAGAACCAATTCTGATCTATGGAAGTGAATCACGCACAATAGACAAGCAAATAAAAAAATGATTAGAGACCACAGAGATGGAATTTCTCAGAAGGTTGTTAAACGTTCACTGGACAGCTTAACAGACCAACATTCTAAAACATTCTAGAATTCGAACATTCTAACATTAGAACATTCTAAAAGCGGCCAACATAAAAGGGAGATGCTAAAAAAAAAAAATAGAAATTATCAAAATTTTTCGGGCACATCATAAAAAGAGGAAAGTTGGAATACTTGGTTACAAATGGCAAAATACGTGGAAAGAGAGATCGCACACGACAAATTGAGAAGATACTAGATAGCTTGATGTCATGGCATGAGAACAGTCAACAACAGAACTGATACGACGCACTGCGGATAGAAGATTGTTCAAGCACATGATCGCCTACGTCAATCACCGGCACATATTAGTGATGATAATGATGATGATGATGATGTTTATATAAACAAGCAAGCTGTCGAACGGATTCAATTATCATTTGCCAATCCTGGTGACTATGATTAAAAAAAACAAGATCATTGAATTATTTTTTTTATTTTTCCTTTCTTCTTCTACTTCCTCTTTCCTTCCTGATTTGCATTTCAGCGCTCGTAGAGATATAGATTGCAATCTTCTTCCTCTTCTGTTGGCATCTTGTGCTATGTTTCCTAGTGTTTCTAATATTCGGTCAATCCATGAAGTGGTCATTCCTTGGTTGGCACCAAACTGTTCTTGCCCTGTTAGATCTTTGGATCGCTCTCCTGCGTGGAGAGAAGAAACATGTTGCATGGGCTCGGTTGCGTGGAGAGAAGAAACATGTTGCATGGACTCCGTTGCGTGGAGAGAAGAAACATGTTGCATGGGCTCGGTTGTGTGGAGGGAGGAAACATATTGCATGGGCTCGGTTGTGTGGAGAGAGGAAACATGTTGCATGGGCTCGGTTGCGTGGAGAGAAGAAACATGTTGCATGGGCTCGGTTGCGTGGAGAGAAGAAACATGTTGCATGGGCTCGGTTGCGTGGAGAGAAGAAACATGTTGCATGGGCTCGGTTGTGTGGAGAGAGGAAACATATTGCATGGGCTCGGTTGTGTGGAGAGAGGAAACATGTTGCATGGGCTCGGTTGCGTGGAGAGAAGAAACATGTTGCATGGGCTCGGTTGCGTGGAGAGAAGAAACATGTTGCATGGGCTCGGTTGTGTGGAGAGAGGAAACATATTGCATGGGCTCGGTTGCGTGGAGAGAGGAAACATATTGCATGGGCTCGGTTGTTTGGAGAGAGGAAACATGTAGCATGGGCTCGGTTGTGTGGAGAGAGGAAACACATTGCATGGGCTCGGTTGTGTGGAGAGAGTAAACATATTGCATGGGCTCGGTTGTGTGGAGAGAGGAAACATATTGCATGGGCTCGGTTGTGTGGAGAGAAGAAATATGTTACATGGGCTTGGTTGTGTGGAGAGAAGAAATATGTTACATGGGCTCGGCTACGTGGAGAAAAGAAACATGTAGCATGGGCTCGGTTGCGTGGAGAGAAGAAACATGTTGCTTGGGCTCGGTTGCGTGGAGAGAAGAAACATGTTGCATGGGCTCGGTTGCGTGGAGAGAAGAAACATGTTGCATGGGCTCGGTTGCGTGGAGAGAAGAAACATGTTGCATGGGCTCGGTTGCGTGGAGAGAAGAAACATGTTGCATGGGCTCGGTTGTGTGGAGAGAGGAAACATATTGCATGGGCTCGGTTGCGTGGAGAGAGGAAACATATTGCATGGGCTCGGTTGTTTGGAGAGAGGAAACATGTTGCATGGGCTCGGTTGTGTGGAGAGAGGAAACATATTGCATGGGCTCGGTTGTGTGGAGAGAGGAAACCTATTGCATGGGCTCGGTTGTGTGGAGAGAGGAAACATATTGCATGGGCTCGGTTGTGTGGAGAGAGGAAACATATTGCATGGGCTCGGTTGTGTGGAGAGAAGAAATATGTTACATGGGCTCGGTTGTGTGGAGAGAAGAAATATGTTACATGGGCTCGGCTACGTGGAGAAAAGAAACATGTAGCATGGGCTCGGTTGCGTGGAGAGAAGAAACTTGTTGCATGGGCTCGGTTGCGTGGAGAGAAGAAACATGTTGCATGGGCTCGGTTGCGTGGAGAGAAGAAACATGTTGCATGGGCTCGGTTGCGTGGAGAGAAAAAACATGTTGCATGGGCTCGGTTGCGTGGAGAGAAGAAACATGTTGCATGGGCAACAACTTGTTTCTTTATTTTTCTGACCAAGCTCGCGCCCTGGAGAGGACATTTCTTGGGGCGCTGTAACATGTATAGTCAACTATGACTGACGGAGGCTACTACTACTTCGTGTTCCCTAAGGTTTATTGAAGGCTCGTTGCGTTGTGTTTTCCGTTCACTATTCTATCGAAGCTAATCTATTTTATTTGCTGTTTCTTTATGTTTTCAATAAATAATGTATTTTTCCCATAGTGATTTAAAAAAAAAAAACGTAACCTGTACATACCATGTGGCGACTGCACTGTGCACATTGCCTTTATTCCCAGCGCACTAATATCACATTTTCTAACGGCCTCTTAAATTGCACTATATAACAATATATAACAATATATTACAATATACTACAAAATACTACAATATACTACAAAATGCAATAATATACTTGAAAACACTTCAATATACTACACTATGCTACAATATACTTCAAAATATTATAATATAGTACAATATACTACAATAATCTACAACATACTTCAAAATGCTACAAAATACTACAACATACTTCAAAATGCTACAATATATTACAATATACTACAATATACTTCAAAATGCTACAATATATTACAATATACAACAACATACTTCAAAATTCTACAATATATTACAATATACTTCAAACTACTACAATATGGTACAATATACAACAATATATTTATACTTCAAAATGCTACAAAATACTACAATATACTACTATATACTACAATATACTTAAAAATGCTACAATATACTACAATATAATTCAAAATACCACAATATACGACAATATACTACTATATACTACAATATACTTCAAAATACTAAAATATACTACAATATAATTAAAAAACCACAATATACTACAATATAATTCAAAATACCACAATATACGACAATATACTACTATATACTACAATATACTTCAAAATACTAAAATATACTACAATATAATTAAAAAACCACAATATACTACAATATAATTCAAAATACTACAATATACTACTATATTCTACAATATACTTCAAAATGCTACAAAATACTAAAATATACTACTATATACTACAATATACTTCAAAATGCTACAATATACTACAATTTACTACATTGTACTTCAAAATGCTACAATATACTTCAATATAATACAATATACTACAATATACTTCAAAATGCTACAAAATACTACAATATACTATAATATACTACATTATACTACAATATACTACCATATAGCACATTATACTACAATATACTACAATATACTACAATATACTATAATATACTACAATATACTACAATATACTTCAAAATACTACAATATACTTCATAATACTACAATATACTACAATATACTTCAGAATGCTACAAAATACTACAATATACTACAATATTCTACATTATACTTCAAAATACTACAATATACTTCAGAATGCTACAAAATACTACAATATACTTCAAAATACTACATTATTCTACTATATATTACAAAATACTACAATATACTACAATATATTCTCCTCTTCATCTCTTGACATAGATGCCAGGCTTAAACATTAATGGAAGGATAATCAATAACCTAAGATATGCTGCTGATACTGTACTGCTAGCAGAAAATCCTAAAGATCTACAACAATTACTTAATGAAATAAACATGACAAGCAATAAATATGGATTAGATATGGATATCAAAAAGACAAACTATGATCAAAAGGAAATAAAATTCTTAAAACCTACAAATAAATATCAAAGTTGAAGGAATACACCTGGAGACAGTTCAGAGCTACAACTACCTGGGACATACTATAACCAGTGATGAAAATGTAAAACAAATTAAAAAAAAGAATAGGTATGGCAAAAAGTAATTTTAATGCCATGCAAAATATACTAACATCAAAGCAAATAACACCAGGGCTAAAACTAAGAATAGCAAAATGTTACACCTTCTCAATATTCCTGTACGGTGCAGAAACATGGACATTAGAGACAAAAAAAAACAGAATAGAAAATTGAAGCCTTTGAAATGTGGATTTATAGAAGAATAGGTAGAATTGGATTGAGAGGAAAAAAAAAACAAACTATGACGTTTGAAAACAACTAAAAATAAAAAGAGAATTACTAAACACAATTCAAACAAGACAAATTTCATTTTTGGAGCATGTTAAAAGACACTACAGCCTAATAAAAAGTAATATCGAAAGAGAAAATACAAGGTAAAGGAGGCAGACCAATACTAAAATGGACGAGTAACATCAAAAGATTGACAGGTCAACCTATGACAAACTGTACCATTAAAGCAAGAGACAGAGTGGAATGGAGCTCTTTGGTAGCCAACCTTCGATGCGGAGACGGCACTCAATGATGATGATGATTTCTTCACCCCACAACCCCTTGAACATTGGGGCACCCAGACAGACTTCGTCAACCTTCTCCATTTCTCTCTATCTTTACTCATTCTTTAGGTCAGCAAAGTGATCTATTAATTCGTTGCTGTTTTCTAACGTGTTTTATACATGTGTTCTTGCTCCGACACTATTTGGAAACTTCTTCGATGTACTCCTAAAACATACATTTTCAAAAAGAAGGAATCTAGCTCCATAAAAGACCCGACGGTCGGTTATTTAGTCTCCCAAGACTAAAAGCAGGGTTCAAAATCAGACAAATTATTATTATATATATATAAATAATATATATTTTGGCCGCGTACCAAAAGATATACTCTACGGACAACTGGCATGTGGTAAAAGAACTAGGGGACGCCCAAAACTTCGATTTGTAGATGTGTGTAAACGCGACATGAAGACTCTGAACATAAACACTGCAGCATGGGAAGACATAGCTGCAGACCGCAGTCTCTGGAAACACACTCTAAAGGTTCACCTCAAAGAAGAAGTAGACAGATTCATAGAGAAAGAGAATACACGACGAAAGAAAAGAAAGGAAAAAAATAACATTTCTAGGGGCGCTGAAAAATCCATAGTCAACTATGACTGGCTACTATATATATACGTAGGGAGGTCAAAAAGTAATGCACACCAATTTTTTTCTCGGAAACTATTCGGGCAAAATGTGTGAAATTTTCACAGATTGTAGCTGAACATCCCCTTTACACTACCTATTTTTTAACATAATCTCCGTCCAAGCGTATTGCCTTACGCCAACGCGAAACTAGGTCATGAATGCCTCGCTTGTACCAAGTTTTGTCCTGCTCGCGTAGCCATTTTTTAACTGCACGGATCACATCCTCATCATTGTCAAAGTGTGATCCACGCAGGAATTTTTTGAGTGGTCCAAACAGATGGAAATCTGAGGGAGCCAGATCAGGGCTGTAAGGAGGATGGGGCAGTACAGTCCAACCAAATTTGTTGATTGCTTCCCGTGTTACCAGACTTGTGTGAGGGCGTGCATTGTCATGTTGAAGCAACAAATCTGCAGATGGCTTATTAGGCCGAACTCTGTGGAACCGATTTTTGAGTTTTGTCAGTGTATTGATGTAAGCTGTCGAGTTGATTGTCTCACCTCTTGTCATTACATCAACAAGAATCACACCATCAATGTCTCAGAAGACAGTGATCATCACCTTTCCGGCTGATGGAGATGTTTTGAAATTTTTTTCTTTTTGGTGACTGCGGATGATGCCATTCCATTGACTGCATTTTTGTTTCAGGCTCATAATGATGTGCCCACGTTTCGTCACCGGTAACAATTTTTGACAAAAACATTTCTCCTTCAACACCGAAACGCTCCAACAACTCAGAACAGAATGTTTTCCTTTGAACTCTGTGATCATTTGTTAGGCACCGAGGAACCCATCGAGCGCAAATCTTTGAATATCCGAGAGTTTTAAAAATTGCGATTGCACTTCCCTTGCTGACTGTAAGCTGCAATGCCAATTGCTGACTAGTGATACGCCTATCCTTACGAATAATGGCATCAGCCCGGTTTAACATGTCTGTGCTGGAAGCCGAGGCAACACGTCCAGAACGCGGTAAATCATGCAGCTCCACTCGTACACTTTCTGCAGCTTTAATTCTCTGAACCCAGCGACTAACTGTGCTCCTATCGACTGCAGAACATTTGTACACTGCACACAGTCGTTTATGAATGTTTGCCACAGTTTCTTTTTCCGCAACCAGAAATTCTATGACAATTCGCTGTTTGTAACGGACATTGTTGACAAGCTCCATTTTAACGGTTCATAGATTGCGTAATATTTATCAGAATGCTGTGCAATTTGGTACATATAATTGGAACATGTCATATTCAAAGTGTGCAAAATTTCATATTCCTAACTTTATTATTAGCCGAGAAAAAAATTGGTGTGCATTACTTTTTGACCTCCCGTATTATATGTTACTGAAACATGAGCTGTTGAACTATGAAAAGCTATAGACATTCTGATATAATCTCAAACATATGTGTGTACATACATATACAGATAAAAAAAAGGCGGTCAATGAATATAATTATTTTAATTTTGGCTGCTAGTAGATTGCATCTGTTTTGCATTGACAATATATGTCTAATAACAACACTTTTGGTTTGTGAAGACACGCTATTAATATTAATTAAAAATACATTCATCTCGTTAAACATGCCAGTTTGTCACTGTAAACTGTGATAGCACAACAGTACTAAATAATGTAGGTTTATTTCGTTATTTAAAAACTTAGAAGTTATTCCGAGAAAACCTGGCTTAGAGCCCATAGAGGAACGAAACAAACAAAAAAGATGACAAAGATAATTAATATATGTTGTTGCTAAAATGAGAAAAATAGAGCTTAAAAGCCGCAAATAAATCTCCTTTATAAGCTAAAATGGTTTAGAAAAAAAAACAGCTCCATTATTTCATTATAATGATAATTTTTACAAAACCTACATTTTATAGGAATTAAAAATACAAATTAATTGAAAACAAAACACTCGTGAAAGTGATTAATTAATGGTTTGTTATTACAGTTATATTTCACAAATTTAAATTGCATAATTTTTCCTAAATTTTTTTCAGAAGGACAATAATGGGTTCGTAAGATTTAGAGATGTTCAATAACAGATTTAGAGATGTGAAATGTAAGATTTAGAGATGTACAATTTAAGATTTAGAGATGTAAAATGTAAGATTTCGGAATGTACAATTTAATATTTAGAGATGTAGAATGTAAGATTTAGAAATGTATAATTCAAAATTTAGTGATGTAAAATGTAAGATTTAGAAATGTGTAATTTAAGATTTAGAGATGTACAATTTAAGATTTAGAGATGTAAAATGTAAGATTTAGAAATGTGCAATTTAAGATTTAGAGATGTACAATTTAAGATTTAGAGAAGTAAAATGTAAGATTTAGAGAAGTAAAATGTAAGATTTAGAGATGTTCAATTTAAGATTTAGAGATGTACAATTTAAGATTTAGAGAAGTAAAATGTAAGATTTAGAGATGTGCAATTTAAGATTTAGAGATGTAAAATGTAAGATTTAGAGATGTAAAATGTAAGATTTAGAGATGTGCAATTTAAGATTTAGAGATGTACAATTTAAGATTTAGAGAAGTAAAATGTAAGATTTAGAGAAGTAAAATGTAAGATTTAGAAATGTGCAATTTACGATTTAGTGATGTACAATTTAAGATTTGGAGATGTAGAATTTAAGATTTAGAGATGTGCAATTTAAGATTTAGAGAAGTAAAATGTAAGATTTAGAGAAGTAAAATGTAAGATTTAGAAATGTGTAATTTAAGATTTAGAGATGTACCATTTAAGATTTAGAGAAGTAAAATGTAAGATTTAGAGAAGTAAAATGTAAGATTTAGAAATGTGTAATTTAAGATTTAGAGATGTTCAAGGTAAGATATAGAGATGTAAAATGTAAGATTTAGAGATGTGCAATTTAAGATTTAGAGAAGTAAAATGTAAGATTTAGAGAAGTAAAATGTAAGATTTAGAAATGTGCAATTTAAGATTTAGAGAAGTAAAATGTAAGTTTTAGAGAAGTAAAATGTAAGATTTAGAAATGTGTAATTTAAGATTTAGAGATGTTCAAGGTAAGATATAGAGATGTAAAATGTAAGATTTAAAAATGTACAATTTAAGATTTAGAGATGTAAAATGTAAGATTTAGAGATGTACAATCTAAGATTAAGAGATTTAAAATGTATGAATTAGAGATGTATAATGTAAGAATTAGACATATAGAATGTAAGATTTAGAGATATAAAATGTAAAATTTAGAGATGTACAATTTAAGATTTAGAAATGTACAATTTTAAGATTTAGAGATTTAAAATGTAAGATTTAAAGATGTACAAGGTGAGATTTAGAGATGTAAAACGTAAGGTTTACAGATTTGCAATTTAAAAATTAGAGATGTAATATGTAAGATTATAATCTATCATTTATTTAAATATATGTTTTCGTTAGCAACAAATTTTTTTCCTTCAAAATTGCCATCACATATAACTCATGTACTAAATGGCTGAAAACATTGCTCGCTGCTGTGTTAAAAATACAAATATACCTGTTGTCCTTGAAATGTCTAACGTAGATTTTATTCCGTTACAATGGGTGGTATCAAATAGCAGAATCCTACCGTACATCTACTTCGTTGCAAATGATCAAAGTGGTGCTTTGTCTACCGTCAACATGACCGCGGAAATGTTCCTGATTTGGATCATTCCCGAGACCATTAACATGATAGCATTACTGTCAACCTCGCAGATCCGTCAATCTATCACTTTATCTTCATCTCAGTGGATTAAATGTTGATAGTAGTCCATGCTTTCATAACATTCATACACGCAATCTAAAGACACGAAACAGTCTTCATATGATAGCTGCTTGCTCTATTCTATAACAATGCACAAACGACACACTTATAGGTTATAATTAATTACACACCGCATGCATAAAGGAAAAACACTCACAGTCAATTATTAAAACCACCAAATGCAAAGGAGAAACACTCACAATAAATTATTAAACACCAAGTGCAAAGGAAAAACACTCACAGTCAATTATTAAAACCACCAAATGCAAAGGAGAAACACTCACAATAAATTATTAAACACCAAATGCGCATGCCAAGGCAATACATCTCAGTTTTTAAAAAAGGACAAAAAGAAAGCCAATGTAAAATCCATACTGGAGGAGCATATTAGTCGACCTACCGGACATTCAATTCAAAGTAATAAACACTAGAGACAAACCTGGGTAGGAAAGATTCGTTAGTTTGGCAAGATTACTTTTTAAGGAGATGCGCATCTGACTACCAACAATTACTGCCTTGCAGGAAGGTCAAGAAATCAAAATGTCAGGACAGCTGTCTCGGAAAGATTCGTCCTGAAGATAGTCTACTGGACAACAAGGTTAATATTCAGTTTGCTAACGAAGAATGTTGGTACCGTATGACGAAGGACAGGTCAGCTGCGTTCACTTTCGGTGCCGCCTGTCATTATGTCTTTTAGCGTGTGCTGTAGCTGCTATAATGGGGACTGCAGCTGCCTTTCTCTATTTGGATACTTCAATGAGATGAGTTTTAATTCGGATGATTCCAACGGCATGGGCTGTTAAGCAATTATGGATTTTAATTCGTTTGCAGTGATACCGATACCTTCGACTAACCATAACCAATCACACGGTGCAAAATCGTGCACTAAAAAGTGCACATACAGGAAACAGCGGTGCCTATGTGTGACTGTAATATACGTTAATATTCTTATCCAAGTTCAGGTGATCAAATTTGTTAACAATGTAATGCTCACATTTATGTATATTAATACCATTGGTTATATATTTCTATGTCACTATGGCGTGCAGTGGTAACCCTCTCCCATAGTCGATCTTTCTCTAAACATTGAACGTGATGACCATATGTACGAGCACAACACCCGATTTTAAACATCAGATACATTAATAGCCTGCCCAATATTAGTGATCTATCGTTATATATATGTTGGAGCCGCGATAGCTCAGTGGTTAGTGAACTGGACTACTAATGACAAGAGGTCGTGTTCAATCCTGATCGACGGCTTCCGGGTTCACCCAACCTTAAATTGATACCGGATGTTTTTATAGGATAGTAAAGCGGCACGGGCGTAATACCGACCATATTATCCCAAAAATCATGCGCCGAAGGTGTATAAAAATTATAATCACTAACACCATATTCCCAATACGTCATTTGGTATGACGGGGTTCTACTATTTTTTTTTTAAATAGATATTTATTTGTTTATTTCCTCATTAAAGTCCTTCATAGTTAAACTGAACTTTCCATTCTTCCCTTCTTTCACTCTTTCTGTCTTTCTTTCATTCTCTCTTTCTTGCTTTTCTTGCCTTTCTTTTCTTTCTTGCCTTTCATTTCTTTCTTTCTTTCTTCATTCCTTCTTTCTTTCTTTTCTCTTTCCTTCTTCTTATCTTTTTACTAAAAAGAATGGGCTCTGATTTATCATGCTCTCTATGTCTCAGCTGTAGTGTTGAATGGTTTTTTTTCTTCTTTCTTTTTTTTCTTTCCTTCTTTCTTTCTTTCTTCTTTATTGTTTTTGATGAGGGAAAGACATTCGGTGAGAGAGCATTGAGTTGTGATCTTGTAATATTCTAAAAGATGCGTCATGAGACATGGACTCTTCAGTCCACTCCACAATAGCAGTGACATTATGTAATACCTTTACATTTAATTTTTAACGCTATTCGAATATTTCCGGTATTCTAGCGATGAATAAGATGATAATTAATTCAGAAATAACAAGGATGCGAAGTTTTCTAGGAGCAAAAAGGACATAAAGTATTCTAGGAGTAGCAAGGACATAAAGTATTCTAGGTGTAGCAAGGACATAAAGTACTCTAGGAGTAGCAAGGACATACAGTATTATAGGAGTAGCAAGGATATAAAGTATTCTAGGAGTAGCAAATACATAAAGTATTCTAGGAGTAGCAAGGACATAACGTATTCTAGGAGTAGCAAGGATATAAAGTATTCTAGGAGTAGCAAGGACATAAAGTATTATATGAGTATCACTGACATAAATGATTCTAGTAGTAACAAGACTTTAAAGTATTCAAGCAGTAACACAGATATAAATTATATCGAGAAGTATCATGTATATAAAGTAATTATAGGTGTAACAAGATATAACGAATTATCTGAGTATCATGGATATAAAGTTTTCTTGGAGTAAAAACGATATGGTGTGTTTTAGGACTGACCAGGATATAAGGTATTTTAGATGTATACAAAATATAAAATATTCTAGAAGTATCCAGAATATAAAGTTATCTATGAGTATAAAAAATCTTAAGTATTCTAGGAGAAGCAAATGTATAGTGTATTCTAGGAATATCAAATATAAAAAAAGTATTCTTGGAATATAAAATACATAAAGTATTCTTGGGATATCAAATACATAAAGTATTTTTGGGATATCAAATATGTAAATTATTCTTGGATTTACAGAAATATAAACAAATCAGGAATATTGGAAAACGAGTGAAAGAGAAAGTAGTTTAAATATGGCAGAGAGATCGATACAAAGAGCGTAGCCACGATAAGGAACGAGTTTAGAAACGCGCAGACGATTGTGAACAAAGAGCCAGCTAATAATTCTGTGGACAAACAGTCCGCTATTGGATAAGAAGAAATAGTTCGCCAGCAAACACAAAAGAAAATGTGGCTATAAATTATTATTTTTAAAAATGCAGCTTCAGATTAGCAAATAGTCTGACTCAAGAAATAAACAAATAATTGTGCAACAAAATATCTGCAAATGAATATGTTCAAAAATATGTACAAACAGTATGTGGCAAAATATGGACACATAACTTGATGCAAATTATAAATAAATATATTGTATCAAAATATGAGCAAATAGTCCGATACAAATATGAACTAAAGAGAGTTATTTAAAATAAAAATAATCTTACCTTCAACAGCCTCTGTTATCTATGACGCTATGTTTATCATTGTCAAAGTGTTGCAGTGAATGCTTCCGCTCTACTCATCAACCTGTAATGAAAGTACCCAAATATTAGAAAACGGAAAAGATGAACATGTAACCACCGCATCTATTTTGTGAAATACGAGAGGTAATTAGTTCAGGGGCATCGCCGGGTAGTCCCGAATATTCATCAAATATTAACTCGCAAACGGGGCATGTGCGTTATTCACAGCTGGGAGAGAGAAGAACCTAACGACTTGCAAATATCCATCAGGTAATAGTTAAAATGATATCTGTATTGGCGGAACATTACAACAAGTCTGATCCGTGGTTGTTTCCCTTTGTTGTAGAAGATCCTTTCTCTATTTCTTTAGTTGCAAGAGCTATACTTGTGATGTTGACTTCTACCATAAGAATTTCTCCAGGGACGGATAGGTCAAATGGTAAAGACAAAACATTTTATCTTTCTTATTCTATCCACAGCCAACTTTAAAAAAGACCTGGGCACAACCCTACGAATGTGACGTCGTTGGTCAAGGCTAACTTTTGCGAGCTATAGATGGCTATAGAGTTGTCCCCACAACCAGCCCGATCGCAAAGCTGAACACGTCACGTTAGTGGGGTTGCGCATGTGCTTTCCCCAAGTTGGCTATGTCCTATCAATTTGTAATGAGTAGGTTATTGGGGGTTGTATTTTTTATTTTACGAGGCAAAACTTCACGTCACAGTGCTGGTTTCCAGCATACGCAAATAACGTATTTTTTTTTTTAACATTGTCTACCATGTTGACTTCCTCGTGCCCTGAAGTCAGATGGTCAGCTCTTGCAGACACGCCATAGTCGTTAGTCACACTCATTTTTCAGGTAGAAGGGTATATGTTTTTTTTATGTCACTCGATGAGTATACTCAGGAAAATGGAAGATTATTGCACCCGAAGACAGTATAGTAAAGGTCTCCTCCACGCTTTGCAAGGCGTATGGGAAATATGCTGTTAGTGATCATATTTTTCTATGACCATGGCACATTTTTTGGGTGATGTTGTCGGTATCACGCCAAGCCGCCTTTACATCCCAGAAAAATCTTTGGAATCAATTTTTAGAGGTTCGGTGAACACCGGAGCCTTGTCAGTCCGAAAAAAAATAATCCCCCACTACTGGAGATCGAACCTGGACTCTTCTGATCAAGAGGCGAGCACACTAACCACTCAGCCACCGAGGCGAGCACACTAACCACTCAGCCACCGAGGCGAGCACACTAACCACTCAGCCACCGAGGCTCCCAAGACAGTGGTTTGTGTCAATTAAATAGCTTAGGACTGACTGGGATCTGTTTCATTTTCGTACCTGGACACTTTGGGTGGAGGAAATGAACGAACTCGCAGCCTGGCTGGAACCTAACGGCAATGGACAGGACTGACATTCTAAATGCCCCCAGAGAGACAGGAAGGGCTAATGATTCTGTCAATGATTATATATCTAGGCCATGTCCTGACTGTACGAGGTAAAGTACGAGACTTGAATCGGCGTCCTAGCACGCCAGTTTTCACCCATATGTGCTCGGCTGCCTGTCCAGAAATGTTCAGAGACTTCTGGATAGTGTCGCTTCAAGCATCGAAACTCACGATGCTAGGCGGCATGACTCACATTCCAAGGGTAACACTCTGGTACCTAGTTCTACCAGCGGTTGGGTCAACCCCGTGAAGTGGGGGGGGGGGATTTCTTTTTTATCTAAACCACAATATTTCTGTGAATGTCTGTACCACAAGTACAGTTCACACCGCCTCCAGCGGGAATCGAACACAGGTTGTCCGAACGTCGATAGCTAAGTCGGGTTGATTTCCAAACTAGGCTACCGAGGCTCTGAAGTACTGTAGGAACATCAGGTTAAAATTAGGGGTGTACGAAGAGAGCGGTATGCTAGGAGGCACGGAAGAATAACAACTCAACACAGGATTGATTGGAACCGTCATTCTCTACTTAAGTAAAAAAAAAAAAAAAAAAGTAAAGAGCCCCCGTCACGCGTATAGGGAATATGGTGTTATTGACCATAAATCTTACAGACCTTCAGTACATGATTTTTGGGGCAATGTAGTCGGTATTACGCCCGTGCCGCTTTACTTTCCCAGAAAAATATGCGGTACCCATTTAAGGCTGTGTGAACCCGGAAGCCGTCGGTTGGAATCGAGCCCTACCTCTTGTCCTTTGTAGTCCAGTTCACCAACCACTGAGCTATCGCGGCTCCTCATTCTCTGCATACTGAGGGACATACAGGGAAGATTATCTCAACACTTATACAAGTATCGGATGTGAAATGATCGCTAGGCTAAACTGAACTAAATTCCTTTCTCAGAAAGTGACCTACGTAGGATGTCATTATCATCCATCTTAATCGTCGGTTTCGTGACGATTGCCAGTATTAATCTCTAGCTAAAGTTGATCATTAAGAAAGTTCATTCTGTCTGAAACTCCATTTTTATTAATGTCACTTTCGCCACTGTTATCACTCCCCTGGACATATCTCCCTCACAATTTGTTCTCCTTAGGACTGCCATGTGACTCTTCTCTCAATAACAGAGACATGTCTCAAAGAAGTAAATCTCAGTTAAGCTGACACGGTTTCGCCCTTAAAACCAACACGTGACCAAATCTTTGTTATAACTTCTCATTAGCATTTCCAACGTTTGTTATGTTCCATACGTGAGCTACTCCTACCCTTTAAGCTCCCAATGAAATATGGAGGCAATACCTGTCTCGTCTAATCGATATTCCCTTGCTTTTGTATTATCTTTTCGACCCATTGGTTTAAGACTGTTCTGACCTATTCTTCTACTACTTTTGACCCCTCCATTTTAAAAGTTTCTGGTCAATGCCATGGTTTGTTTTACTGGAAAGTTTTCTCTTGTTTTGTTGTATGTTTTCTACGTACACCATGACAAATAGGGATGGGCAGAAAGGATTTTATCATGAAATGTGTCTATATTAGGCATTATGTTGATTACCATATCTTGTGTTACCATTCACACATTTTTGAACTGTATGGTCAGTATTACGCCAGTGCTGTATTTATTTCACAGGAAAAGCCGGTGTATATTTTTTTTCCTGAGTAACCGTTCAAGCAGTCAATTCTGATTAAATCAGACAATGACTGGACGCCGCGGGGCATTCTGAGGCGGGAATCTCATCTGCTATGATCATCCACAAATGACTTAATAACTCAATAAATCCGACTTCTTGTCCTCAATTCCCTATCCAGTGGTCCTGCACGTAAACCTTGTAGTTTTGTGCTACAGCAAGGGCCGATCATACACAGCCTACAAACTGGTACATTTAGAACAAAAATGATGTACAGCTTGAGCCAGACACTGAGCACGTTCACAGAGAGATAACCATATGTAACAAAAATGATGTACAGTTTGGGTCAAACATCGAGCACGTTCACAGAGAGATAACCATAGATAACAAAAATGATGTACAGTTTGGGTCAAACATCGAGCATGCTTACAGAGAGATGACCATAGATAACAAAAATGATGTACAGTTTGGGTCAAACATCGAGCATGCTTACAGAGAGATGACCATAGATAACAAAAATGATGTACAGGTTGGGCCAAACATCGAGCACGCTTACAGAGAGATGACCATAGATAACAAAAAGGATGTACAAGTTGGGCCAAACATCGAGTACGCTCACAGAGAGATGACCATAGATAACAAAAAGGATGTACAGGTTGGGCCAAACATCGAGCATGCTTACAGAGAGATGACCATAGATAACAAAAATGATGTACAGTTTGGGTCAAACATCAAGTATGCTTACAGATTACAGAGAGATGACCATAGATAAACAAAAACAATGTCGTTCCTGCCTCACAATTCGCTACATGCACATCTGCTTGTTTTAACCTAAAGTGGCACTTTAGATGCGATCATAACATTTGTCTATCATATACAGAGTAATAAGGCCACTATGGCTAAGTTCGGTGAGAGCAGTCTCTACTTACTAGAAGATTTCTGGTTCAATTCCCAGATTTGTCGATTTCTGTTTTTTGCCCAACAGGGCTTCGGACATAATACAATCTCTACAAATTGAAAGAGCCAGATTTGTTTCTTAAAACTCTGGCGATCTGTATAGGTCATCATTTTCTCACTGCAACAAACAAGACTGAGGGTGAACTCATGTCAAGTAAGGAAGGAAAAGGAATGTTGACGACTTAGATGTTATAAGACGGGAGATGTTTAAGATGTTTGCCATAAATGTACTTGTTACTTTCAGGAAAATGAAATTAATATTGCATGCAGACTGCATTATTGACATTTCTGAAAGTGCTTTACGAAAAATTGTATGAGCCGCCGGCTTCACTTTCAGGAAAACTGTTGGGGGTGGGGGGGGGGGCAGGAATATTATTTGTGAAAAAATAATATTTTATTTCTGCCCGAAGCTAAAACCTGAGGTAGATCCGTGGGTGGTGGAGTCAAGGTTATGATATTGTATGTTTGGACAAATTCTGGGTCATTGCTCACCACACCTATTCTAAAGAATGGCAATCAGTAGACGGTGAAGAGAAAAGAAGAATTCCCAGGAGCAAAGGCCAGCTCATGCTGAAAGCAGTGAAAATAGCCTTGTCCATGACACTGGACTTATTTTCCAATCAAAAACATGCCGACAGTAGGGACTTACACACATAAATCAATGGACACATTTTCAGGCACTATTTGGAGAACGATTTTCTTCAAATCCTAGATAGACCTTCATGCCTAGTAATGGATAATGCATCTGATCACATTGCTGTGGTAGCGGAAGACAAAGCTGCAAACGCATCAAATACAAACGATCACATTAGGGCAAGCTTGGTACGGAAAATGTAAAATTCGACAACACATAAACTCAAATTCTTGTAGGTTTCATATTGACAGAATCCTTGAGAAATACCGCGACGCTTCTCTACGACTCCCAGCATATCACGAGAACCTCAATCCAATCGAGCTTGTGTTGGCTTAAGTCCAAGGACAAGTTGCAGAACAGAACTGAACAGGACAGAACAGAACAGGACATTGAAAATGTGTGATGTTGAAGTTCTGAAACTGAGTCCCTCTCAATAATAGACATTCAGTTGTGGTAGACGAGTACTGGCAACGAGATGGATTACAATTGGTCCAGCCAATAATCATTATCAACCTCTTGGAATCGTCAGATTTGGAATGATGAAGACCATGTTTTGTTGACAGACTAAATAACAGTCTGGGATGATTAAACGTATTTTTAGCAAATGGTAAAATGTATGTACAATGTTGAGCAAATGGTTAGATGTATGTACAATGTTGAGCTAATGGTTAAATGTATGTACAATGTTGAGCAAATGGTTAAATGTATGTACGATGTTGAGCTAATGGTTAAGTGTATGTACGATGTTGAGCAAATGGTTAGATGTATGTACAATGTTGAGCTAATGGTAAAATGTATGTACAATGTTGAGCTAATGGTTAAATGTATGTACAATGGCACCAGATATATTTCTATATCAAAATGGTGTCTACCATCATTCAGTTTGGGGTACAGTTAGAGAACCCTAGGGTCTAGCGATGACGGAATCATGTTTGCGATTACACATTATGGGCAACACACACTTACTAGATCTATAAAAGTAATATGTAGATACGCCTATGTAAATAATTGAACTGGAAATTAACATGTTTACTGTAAAATCTAAAATTTTAAGTAACTTATTTGCAATGGTCCTAAAAGATCAAAGGAATTCGCCGATATGCAAAATATTGTATCCGTGGGATAAGGAATAACTGCATTTTTGCGTCATGGATATTCTAAGGCTGCATGTGAAAAAACACTGTGATGTAACCGGTAGTTTTCAGGCAAATCGAAAGCAAATTTGTTCATGAATTTACGAAAAGTCTATAACACCACATTCCTTATACGCCTTAAGGGACTAAAGGAGACCCCTATGTTGATGCTGGTGAACATGTTTGAGTCATTCTTGTACACAATTTAAATTGAAAGTTTGTGAAAGTAGCTAGAAATTGTGACATGTTGATTATATTGTGGAATGCTGTAATTTGCTATATAACAGGCACATTCTGTCACAGCAACGTTTTTAGCGTTTGCCAATCTATCTGATCCTTGATGTTTCGAGTGGTGAATCAATTTGTCTCTCTGATCCTTGATGTTTTGAGTCGTGAATCAATTTGTCAATCTATCTGATCCTTGATGTTTCGAGTGGTGAATCAATTTGTCAATCTATCTGATCCTTGATGTTTCGAGTGGTGAATCAATTTGTCTCTCTGATCCTTGATGTTTTGAGTCGTGAATCAATTTGTCAATCTATCTGATCCTTGATGTTTTGAGTCGTGAATCAATTTGTCAATCTATCTGATCCTTGATGTTTTGAGTCGTGAATCAATTTGTCTCTCTGATCCTTGATGTTTGGAGTCGTGAATCAATTTGTCTATCTATCTGATCCTTGATGTTTCGAGTGGTGAATCAATTTGTCGATGTTTCGAGTGGTGAATCAATTTGTCTCTCTGATCCTTGATGTTTCGAGTGGTGAATCAATTTGTCGATGTTTCGAGTGGTGAATCAATTTGTCGATGTTTCGAGTGGTGAATCAATTTGTCAATCTATCTGATCCTTGATGTTTCGAGTGGTGAATCAATTTGTCGATGTTTCGAGTGGTGAATCAATTTGTCTCTCTGATCCTTGATGTTTCGAGTCGTGAATCAATTTGTCAATCTATCTGATCCTCGATGTTTTGAGTCGTGAATCAATTTGTCAATCTATCTGATAATTGATGTTTTGAGTCGTGAATCAATTTGTCAATCTATCTGATCCTTGATGTTTTGAGTCGTGAATCAATTTGTCAATCTATCTGATCCTTGATGTTTCGAGTTGTGAATCAATTTGTAAATCTATCTAATCCTTGATGTCTATAAGACTCGTGGTGTTTCAGTTCTTGAATCATCTTGTATTTCACATCTTCGATGTTGTGAAGCCTGAAGCCAGATCATTGGTTATTTTATTCTCCATCTTGAACTATGCGAGTCTCATTCTGATGTGTTGAATGCACCACCAGATCTACTGAAGTTTTTTGTGTGTCTTCAGATAGAATTAGAAGTTCCAGAAAGTATTCTCATCATTTCGCGATTGTCCCTTTCTCTGACACTAATTTCATTTCTCACGTACGTTCCTTTGGGGTCAAGTCGCTCCAGAGACTAGGAACTGAATTTTGCGTGTTAGATCCATTTTTCCCTGGCAGTCGTGTGCACAGGGGTCCCTCGCCGCACAGGCAGAAAACTCAGTCTTCAGAGGTACTCATATTTTTTTCCCGTCGATGAGTAACTGACATTTCAAGCCGGGCCTCGCTGCTGAGTCTAGGACTGGTTGTCGCAGAGAGAAATCACAAATAAAGATCCTAACTGGTGCAGCCGGGATTTGAACCCACAACCTCTTTGTCTCGAGACCGGCGTCTTGTCTCGAGACCAACCAGTTCCCATAATGGGAGTTTCATATTCTGAAAAAAATTATACATATACACAGATTCACACTACAAGTGTAAAGACCCACAACCACATGTGTGACATACACACACATAAGAATACATGTACATATACGCCAATACAAGACAACGCATACACACTCCAATACACTTTCGTATCCCGATATCGTGTTAACACAATCAATACTACTATTATTGATCTCATCGATTTTATCGATACTAAACCCCCACACATGCACATTTTACAAGAAACAATTTCTTAACCTGCAACACCTAATTTATTATGAAGGCGGGGCCCCCAGATATGTATTCTTTATTTACTGGCCTGTCACAAGAATTGACAGGGAAATACAGGATCTCACCTCCAGTACCGGAAACAGCTCAATATCTTAAACGTCTCCTTTCCTTCCTGCAAATACTCGTTTGTAAAGTAAAGATTTCGCAGCCAGCATTCTATTCTTTTAAATATCACATGTACACAAATTCTTGTTTATTTGTCTAAACGTTCATAGCTGTTTGCTCTCAAATAAATCATTCATTTTCTCTTAGTTTTTGCAATTTTAAAAAAATGCGTCTCGCTCTCAAATACAAGTTATGTAGTTGAAATGTTGATTTTGTTAATGTACTTTACTGACTGTTTTGTAAAAGTGCGAAATTCTTATCAACTCATATTTATGTTTTAATAGTTATATGTGAGTATGAATGTGTGTGTGTGTGATTGTGTGTGCATGCGTGTGTGTGATACTGAAGTCTTCATAAAAGGTTTGCAACAGGAGACAATCATCAGGAAGTCACCCCGTCGACCATCAAGTGTCTCATCCTCTGTCTCATCCTCTATCTCATCCTTTATCTCATCCTTTATCTCATCCTCTGTCTCATCCTTTATCTCATCCTTTATCTCATCCTTTATCTCATCCTCTGTCTCATCCTTTATCTCATCCTTTATCTCATCCTTTATCTCATCTTTTATCTCATCCTCTGTCTCATCCTTTATCTCATCCTTTATCTCATCCTTTATCTCATCCTCTGTCTCATCCTTTATCTCATCCTCTGTCTCATCCTTTATCTCATCCTTTATCTCATCGTTTATCTCATCCTCTGTCTCATCCTTTATCTCATCCTTTATCTCATCCTCTGTCTCATCCTTTATCTCATCATTTATCTCATCCTCTGTCTCATCCTTTATCTCATCCTTTATCTCATCCTTTATTTCATCCTTTTTTCTCATCATCTGTCTCATCCTTTATCTCATCCTTTATCTCATCCTTTATCTCATCCTTTGTTTTCTTCACACCTTCTATAATCCCTTACGTATACAAGAAAACCTCACTTAATAGTAGGAAACTCTTTGTACAGAGCTCCGCAGCAGGAGGCAATCTGATCATCAGAAATAAACCCCATTCGAGCAAGTGTTTCGGCCCTATCTTTCCAAAATAGTTTAACTAAAATAACCTAAGGCTTACATTGTATGTTCGGCACAAAATAGCTACACTTCATAAGCAAAACACTCGAAAATACTATGAGCCAGACTAATGACCTCACTCGCAGGGTGTCTCTATTATGTTAGTTTACTGTACAAAACAACCTGTAATGTAAGATTATCCTCCATAATAATCATAACATGGACCTTTCATAGTCTCAGAGTCAATGAACGCAACGTTTAATGCGGCGACAATAATAGTCATATTAGGTAGTTTTAGTCTGTGTACAATGAAATGCATTCAATATTAATATAGAGATAAGAGAAATAGCCATGAAAATAACTATCTACTATCCAATTAGGAAGTGAAAAAAGGCATATATCGAGCATGTGCTGAGAAGAGACAAAGAGAATTTCAAAACAGGCTCTTCTATGAGCAACATCAACATCATGTGCCATACCTTTTGGATGAGGCGATCACGGCCTTCCACATTATTCTCTCTACAGTGCATCTTATCAATTCTGTTGTAGACTCATTTCATGACACGACACCAAGCTATCTAGTATCTTCACTCTTTGTCGTCCGAGATTCTCTTTCACTGTATTACGCCAATTGCAACTAAGTATTCCAACTTTCCTCTCCTCATGACGTGCGCGAAAAATGTCGATTTTTTTCATTCTGATGTTTTTTAGGAGCTCCCACTTTGTACTGGCCCCTTTGAGAGTATCTTGTTGATCTTTTTAGCTGTCTAGGAAACATTCAACATTCTTCTGAGAACTTTAATCTCTGTGGCTTATAATCCTATTTTCATTTGTTTGTCTGCTGTCCATGATTCGCTTTCATATGCTAGAATTGGCACTATATAGCATCGATGAATTCTCTATTTCACTTCTATTCACATAGACTTGTTGCATGAGTAAGGTGACCATATTTTTGAAACCTTAATCCTGGACGGATTAATTTGACTTAAATTTTCCATCAATAAAATGAAATTTCTTTCTGTCTTTTTCAAGTGAATAATACATATATATATATATTTTAAAACTAATTAAAACCCTAACAATATAGGCTTACAAAACGTTACCAGGAGATTTAAAAAAAGCATTAATGGTACTCACTTAAATAGAAGGTGAATCAGAGTTTTTGAACTCTTCTGATGAGTGGATTTATTTTTTAAAAGATCCTTCTTTCTTTTTAGCATCTTAAAAAAATCTACTTATGTTTGCTCATTGTTCACTTTGGTGATCAACATGGCCTGTGTCCACACTTAGATGTGTTTTATCATTTGTCCACAAGCTGTTCATCAGTGACAACAATCTTTCCGTTGCAGCATTTGTTCCCGGTAGACACAAAAAGAACTCTGCCAGCTTCAGAATATGTGAAATTGGCACATGCCTGTTTGTGATGTGGGAAGCCATTTCAATCCAACGCTGCCCTGGTAATGTTTTATTAATACTCCACTCATTAATTTTCTGAGAAATAACAAACTGCTTCATGTAAACATATTTGGCAAAATGCACCTTCTGTAGCAGCTAATTGTTCATCTTTGTCACCAATCTGTTCAGCTCGAAAAAAAATGTTGTTAACGACGAGCTTGATGCAGCTGTAGCGACGGCTCTCTTATGTTTCCCACTATTTATGTGACTCTTAATATCACCACGTCCACTACGGTTAATAGAAAACCCGGAGACACATATACTGCATCTTAAAGCGAAGTCTGGTGTAAACATTTGTAGAAAGTGATATTCCTTTTGTAAATCTTGATTGAAACTGCATTTACATGTTAACGTCATTTGTTGTAACAATTATAAACGTTACAAACTAACTAAGGTTTAAATAATAATTTTCTATGGCTATACCATATGCATAGCATACGTTCTTAAACATTAAAATGTCAAGTAACTGAATAATAGTACAATGTCAATAAAATCTATTGAATGCAATAACCTCTAACACTAAATAACACAATAAATATAATTAGTTTGTCGGTAAACGTATGTAACACAATGAATGTACACAAATATGAAATGTCGCGACCGCAAAGATGCTACTTGTTGAGTTTCAATTTCAGTATACAAGATTTAAAACTTGGAGCGCATTTTACTGTTACTGTTTCACCAAATGAACAGCCAGTTTTTAAACACTTTCTACACAACAACAGAATAATGTATATTTTTAAGTCGAAGATACATTTACCATATTGGCAAAAATTGGTAAACGTTTGTGTCGCTAATGTATTTTAACAAATTCGGGACAAAAGCTAAAAAATCTGCCAAAATTGGGAGAAATTCGGAACAGTGACAAATCCTGGACAAAGGTTGAAAAAACAGTAAAGAATCGGCACTGTCCTGCAAAAATTGGACGTTGGTCACCTTATGTATGAGATGTTTTTCATTTTCTGAAATGCTATTTTGGCTTGAAATATTCTGCTTTTTATTTCTGTTGTGCATATTCCATCAGATGTTATTATTGTGCCCAAGTATTTGAAGCGTTGCATTTGTTTCAGATGTGGCCTGTTTATTTTTACGTTACTTGATGGTGATGATTGTTTCTTAGATATGAACATTACTTCTGTTTTTCTACCATTCTCAGACGGCGACCTTTATTTTACCGTCTATCATTTTGTGTAGTTCATTTTCAGATCTGCTATTAAGACTGTATCCTCCCCACATCGCGAAGTGTTATGTTGTAACCGTTGACTTCAATTCCGTTTATATCTATTCTTGATTTCATAATATTTTCGCTGTAAAGTGAAAACAAATCCGGCGACAGAACACATCCTTGTCTGAGCCATTCTGCCTTGTTTTATATAATGGAACTGTCCTGTTTGGTTGCTAATTCATATGGTTGCTGTTTGTTCCCAATATATGTTTTTTTATTATTCTCAGATCTTTGCCATCAATGTGTAACTTCTCCAGCATTTTGATTATTTCCACATGCATTACGTTGTAAAATACTTTTGTGTAGTCTATAAAGCACATATATAGATTTTTCTTTACCTCTATAGCTCTTTCTGTCAATCTTTTCTCGGAATGTATATGCATTATTTGGTGCTCTTTCCATTCATAAATCCACATTATTTCTCATTTATTTCTGGTTTCATTTTGTTCCTTACACGTCTCATTATCATTCTTTGTAGTATTTTCGTCATATGGCTCATGAGTCTAATAGTGCGATAGTCATCCCAATCAGGGGCGCCTGACTTCTTTGGTATGGCTACAAAGATAGATTTTAGTAGATCTTCGGGTATGTGTCCAGTGTTATATATGTCATTGAGTAATTTTGTTATGACTTGTACTCCCAGCTCTCCTAATGCATTTATCTCTTCGATTTTTATATTGTCAGGACCTGGAGCACGGCCTCTTTTCATCTGTTTAATTGTGTCCTCCACTTCACTCTACGTTATTGATGGGCCTGTGTCTTTTTTTAATTGTTTGGCTCTGGTCGTTCATCATCATAGAGTTTACTGATATAATTCTGTCCATCTTTCCATTATTTTCTCCTGTCCCATTATTATATTTCCTTCGTCAGGTCCTAAAAAGTTTACTTCTTTTCTTCTTGTTAATTCATTTAACTGATTGTGAATAAATTGCGTGTCTTTCTTTTGTTGTTTTTCCATTTCTTCACATTTCTGCTTTAACCATCATTTCTTTGCTTCTCTGCATTTGTTTTGGATCTCTTTGTGCAATATTTTGTATGTCCGTTTTTCTTTCTTATGTTTGCGTCTTTCATTCATTAGTTCTAGTATTTCTTCTGTCATTCATTTTTTAAAAATTGATTCTGGAAACATCAGGATATAGAAAAAGAGGAAGACGTAGAGGGGCATTGAAAAGAACCCTTAAAAAGAAACAAAATAGATAGGCATAGACTCCTTCTATAAGATAGAACATCTGACCTCGAATAGAGATTGGTGGCGGAAAACTCGACAGGACTTATGTGACGTCTGACAGCGCTGGAAAGGTCAAGATCAAGAGGGTTGGCCGTCGTGTTGGCCGCCGGGTTGGCCGTCGTGTTGGCCGTCGTGTTGGCCGCCGTGTTGGCCGTCGTGTTGGCCGTCGTGTTGGCCGCTGTGATGGCCGTCGTGTTGGCTGTCGTGTTGGCCGTCGTGTTGGCCGTCGTGTTGGCCGCCGTGTTGGCCGTCGTGTTGGCCGCTGTGATGGCCGTCGTGTTGGCCGTCGTGTTGGCCGCTGTGATGGCCGTCGTGTTGGCCGTCGTGTTGGCCGCTGTGATGGCCGTCGTGTTGGCCGTCGTGTTGGCCGTCGTGTTGGCCGCCGTGTGGGCCGTCGTGTTGGCCGCTGTGATGGCCGTCGTGTTGGCCGCCGTGTTGGCCGTCGTGTTTGCCGTCGTGTTGGCCGTCGTGTTGGCCGTCGTGTTGGTCGCCGTGTTGGCCGTCGTGTTTGCCGTCGTGTTGGCCGTCGTGTTGGCCGTCGTGTTGGTCGCCGTGTTGGCCGTCGTGTTGGCCGTCGTGTTTGCCGCCGTGTTGGCCGTCGTGTTGACCGTCGTGTTGGCCGTCGTGTTGGCCGTCGTGTTGGTCGTCGTGTTGGTCGTCGTGTTGGCCGTCGTGTTTGCCGCCGTGTTGGCCGTCTGACATAACGTTTCTTTCCTCGGCTTCCATCCCCGTGGACAGGCTTGTCTACGTCTGCATCGAAACATTACGAATGCACGTGTGTAACGGTAGGTATATACATATAGAAGGTAATCATTCTATACCTAACGTTTTTTTTCCTTGTTTTAGTTTAGGAGCCACCACGCCTAGAGGTACGGTCATATTTTGCTGTATGTTATTTATCTCCACCTGTCCCTACACCTTTCTATCCCTATGCTTCCTCTCCCCCTCTTTTTGCCTTCTATCCTCAATTATCACATTAGTCCTCGTTTTACGTTCCCTTGTCCAGTGGTTTATTTCCTGTCTAACGAATGGCTGGTGACAACCTGGGACTTTCACTACAAAGCAAAATTACTGTTTTTTATTTTTTATTTTTTGGTTTTGTTTTACTAGTTTTAGTTACCATCTAATGTGTATTAGATTATATTTCCCTTGCGTGCCCGTTCGTTTTGTTTGTCCCTGTTTTATGAGAAAGGCAGCAAGTAGGCCGAAATATCAATAATCTGTGTCGTTCGCTATTGTAAAACTGTCAACATATATTGTGTTCAATTCGTTCCTTGCCAGGGATATGTTCAAATTAGATTGACACCACCGGCACTTGGCAGGAATGTTAAATGGGTCCAGCGATATTTTCATTGAAATATATGTTGTTACATTGTCTTCTTACCAGCTAAACAAGAGTTAACATTAAATGTCACGATGTACTAATAATGATAATTTGATATCAGTATTTATTTCACTATCATCAAGTACCATGCCTGCTGGCGTAGGTGATCATGTCTCTCCACAACTTCTGACTTCGAACATTATTTATCATTTCCGTTGTTGACCTTCTGCCAAGCCATTCTCTTAAGCGGTTTGCTGTCTTTTCTATTTTCTTCCCTCTATTTCTTCGTTCCTCACTCAATTTTCCCAATTTGTGACAGCTGAAATGCCAGCTGTTCCCTTCTCATTACATGGCCAAAAAATTATGATTGTTTCTTCATAATATTGGAAATTAGCTCTCTCTTTCCTTTGGTCTCTTTCAGAACGTTTTCATTACTCTTCTTAGCTGTCCCTGGTATTCTCAACATTTTTCTGCAAAACCACATTTCTACAGACTCTAGCGAGTTTCTTGTCTGTTGCCCCATTGTCCACGATTCATATCCATATGTTCAGACTTTCTCTACATAACATTTAAGAACTCTTTTTCTTATTTCTGTTGTCAATAATGGATTGCACAGTATCTTCCCCATTTTTGGGAAAGCTGCTTTTGCCTGAGCTACTCTGCATCTCACCTTTGTTGTACATCTACCATCTGAGGTTACCATCGTTCCCAGATATTTACATTCATTTCCCTGTTTTAATATTGTTCCACTTTTCTTTATTGTGCAATGCGGTGATGTCTTTTTTTTTGTTCTTGCAGCAGCTGCTTCTGGATCTTAAAATAATTTCACAACACATATTAAAAATCTGGTGACAGTACACAACCGTGTCTAACATCCTGTTTTATCTAGTATTTCTTTGGGTGAGTCATATCATAAGTTTTGTTTGATTTATTACGCAAACAAAACATTCTGTACACCTGTTATTTAAATGGTTTGCCTATAACTTTGTTATGTTGATATAATCGTTGATGATAACACATAATTTCATCTTACACAAATTCCTAACACAAATGCATCTTTTGTGTTCATCTTTTCCACGTTTGATACAACTGCTGAAGCAGTTCGCGGTTGCCGAGGCACTGCATTATCAAAATGCCACTAAGGGGAAAAAAAAGTGATAAATAGCTCAAGAAATAAAGATCCCAACATGTGAGATGAGTGCCTAGAGAAAAAAAGAGCATTAGTTTCTCTGGGAATGAGAAAATTGAGATATGATGATACCAGGAAATATCGTTAGAGCTCCATACTGTAGGATAGTTGCAGAGAGACAGAAAATAAACTGGTTCGGTTTTCTCATGAAGTAAGCAGCGGTAGAGCAGTGGTTAGTGTACTGGTCTATAGAGGACAAGGGGGAAAGATCCTTCTACCTCAACACTCAAGTCTTGCGATCATGCGGAAGTGACTCTCTGTCCTGTTTCAGGGAGAAGGGGCGAGAACAGTACCATGGAACACGTTGAGGTTGGTCGTTATTCATACAAGCATGAGTGTCCTGATTTGTCACCTAAACCTGCGCCGTGACTGATCCGTCTTCGACAGGCTGGGAATGTGGTCAGCTTAGAGTACCAATCTACAGCTTCTAGGTTCACCCAGCCTAAACACAATTGTTTCCTTCCACGACAGAAGGGCTACGAAAACTGTTGTTGGTGCCCATATTTAAAGGAAAGTAAAGTGCTCTCGTTACGCCAAGTGTCGTATAGGGAATTATGGTGTTAGTGACCTGTCACGTCAGTGGCGTATAGGGAATTATGGTGTTAGTGACCTGTCACGCCAAGTGTCGTATAGGGAATTATGGTGTTAGTGACCTGTCACGTCAGTGGCGTATAGGGAATTATGGTGTTAGTGACCTGTCACGCCAATTGGCGTATAGGGAATTATGGTGTTAGTGACCTGTCACGCCAAGTGGCGTATAGGGAATTATGGTGTTAGTGACCTGTCACGCCAAGTGGCGTATAGGGAGTCAAAGTGTCAGTGACCATAATTTGTATCAACCTTCGGCACATGATTTTTGGGGTAATATGGTCAGTATTACGCCCGTGCTGAATTTGTTCCCAGAAAATATCCGGTACCCATTTAAGGCTGGGTGAACCCGAAAGCCGTAGGTTGGTATCGAACCCTACCTCTTGTCCTTTGTAGTCCAGTTCCCTAACGACTGAACTATCGCGGCTCCCCGGTGCACATATTTGTCAATTATTAATTAACCAAAACATGTTATCAGTGATATGCTCAGCATAACGTCAGGCCGCCTTACTTAAAAAATAGAAACTGCAGGTGTCTACTTTAACAGACAGAATGAATCTCAAAGCAAAGGAAAAAAAAAACATTTGTTATGTTTGGGAATTAAGCTGACACTATTCGGACCAGTAACATTTGTATTTCATTAGACTTTCTCTCTTGTCACTGCCGAAAATCAAACACGCACGAACGTAATTCCCCCGTGAATGACGTAAAAGGAGATGTTGATTCTGGCTTGTACTTTAAACCTTTTTTCCTGCATCAGAACAGGTCATTGCAGACTTCACGGTCAGCTTGAACGTCTAGGGGAAACCCACATTGACGTCACGGAAGAGGTGAGCAGAGTCTGAAACACCGCCATCAGTCATAAACCATCTGAATTAAACTTTGACTTTAAGTCTGGCTGAACGATACAAACATAAACAATAATTGTGGCAACAATATAAAGATCTGCATATTTATATGCAATTTTAAACTCGTGGTGTATAGATTCGTGTTTTCATTTCATTGCATGTTCTTAGCCAATGAGAGAAGAAAAATGTTTCCCTTACCAGGTCTCAATAACAGACCCACAACTAATACCCAATCAACGTATGACGTGAAAAGAATTGTAGACTTTGGATTCAAATGCAATCCCCACCCACTTTCTGTGCCATTTGCACTAAGATCTACGCATGGTATTTCAATTGAGTTTTGTTGATACATCATTCCTTGTAGGAAAATCTTGCACCTACCAGGAATAGAACCTGCAATCAGATAACGGTTAAGGTCAAGGTAAAGTAAGAGAATTAAATGGGCGTCTTAGCAAGCAAGTTTTCAAACATATGTACTCGACCGGCTATCCAGAAGTGTTCGGAGACTTCTGGACAGTATCGCTTCACGCATCGAAACTCATGATACCTCGATTCCCAGAGTACTACACTGGTACCCATTTTTGCCAGTGGCTGGGTTGATCGAGGGGGTATTTTTTCCTCAACCACGAGCACAACTCACACTGCTCCAACGGGAATCGAACACGGGTTGTCCGTAAAGCAGTAGCCCAGCCCAGTAAGCTGGTTTTCTAACTAGACTATCGATGTAATATCAATCTGAAGTTATTTTAAAGAACTATTGAAAGATGTAAAAGAACTTCCTAAACATGCTTTAGACTGATTTTAAATGCGTTTAATAAATAATGAATGTGATATTCCTGCAAGCATGTTGATGTTACTAATCTAGCTATATTATCTAGTCATTTACATACAGGTTAACAGTCGTGGATGCAACACTACCCAGTTAGAGGATGTAAAAACGTGAGCTTTTCCAGCAATCTGAAGCATTTATTTATTTTAGCAAATAAATTTAACAGTCAATGTTAACAGCTAATTTTAACGCCTTAACATTGGAAATACAAATGAAACGACGTACACGTTATACTTGTTATTGAGCTGCCCGTTAATCTCATATCACTTCAACTGTAGTAATTATGTAAAAGTTTACGTAACGCAACAGGTTGAACCTAATGTTACTACATTCCCCCACCCACATCCTACTCACTCACTGACTCACTGTTACGTTACTAATTGTTTAGCAATTTGAATGAGCAAATAAATGATATAGCATTACAGATAAATATATCCACAACAAATAATAATAATATGTCAATCTTTCTATGAAATATGTTTAATGAAGCCCGCTGTCTTTTATTATTTATGAGTGTGTCATCAATAGAATGAATGAAACAGACATATAGAGAAATCGTACATTCAAAAAAATGAAACGAAATAAAGGAACAAATTAGTAATTTAAAATGAGAGGAATGATCATACAAGAATGACGTGGGAAATTACACGTTGACAGCAATATAAAAGATAAGAGGCCGGCAAGTACATAAATTCAACAAACAGCACGCTAAAAAAATGTCACTGGAAGAATGGCAAAGAAACAAATTGCCTAAGGGAAGTAACCAATTTGTAAATCGATTAACCCCCAGATGTCTTCAACTGAAGAACGTAGGAAGAACGTCTGTCAAAGAAAAGCAACTCATAGAACTCAGAACAAGAGCAGAGAACTGTTCACAAAAGGAATCGATCGTGATAAAGGGTTGAAATAATTAAAATGGGCGTGAACCGTTTCTGGGAAAGATCACACAGTTTAGCGCAATAAACAAGGGAAAATCCCCAGCAAAAAACCAAAGTGGACCGATGATTTATTTCAGAACGTGTTGGAATTAACAGTTCATGATACTTCGCTTGAGTGGAATCAATTCTGAAGATAAAGAAAAGAAGACATTACAATGATCATTTCCGTGTTCTTTGTCATCTTCCCGCGATTCTCAAGAGAAACGTAAAGAAATCGTTCTGAGGTCAACTGGAGATGTTTCTAGAATAACATCTTCAACCTGCGTACATTTTTTTCTTCTCTATTTTTTTTTTTCCTTCGAATTTTCTGCCTCTTCTTCGCTTTTGTCTTCTTTTTTTTCTATTGTTAACGGTCTTTCTCGCTTTCTTATTCTCTTACATTTTCTTAATTTTTGTCCCCTGTAAATTTCGCCCTTTCTTTCACTTCCTCTCCTTTTTATACTTTCGTCACTACATTCTCTCTTCTTCCTATTCTCCTTCTTTTTTCATTTTATCATTCCCTTCCCTCTCATTTTCTTCCCTTCTTCATATCAAATGTATTTTTTTTTACTATTCTTTTTATTTTCCACTTTCTCTTTTGTTTCTCTCGTTTTCTTAAAACTTGTGCATCTTCGTTTTCGTCGCCGGCTTTCTCTGATACTTCTAATTCTTCCACCTCATCCTATTCCTCTTCTTATTTTCATCTTCTTCCTTTTCGTCATCTTCTTATGTATGTCATCCTACTCATTTTCTTCTCACTCTGCTTTTATTTCTCTTTCTTCTTTCTTTCTTCTTCTCCTGTATCTTCTTCTATCTCCATTTCCTTTCCCTGTTTCTAACTCTCGTTTTCTTCCCTCTCTTACCCTCTTCAATTACTTCTCCATATTTTTAACCCCCCCCCCTCCTCCCCCCCCCCAAGTTAGAGTGACGTTTTCATATATAGGAGCTTTAAAACGTCAGACGTAATTTACCCACAAACGTTCCTGTTCATAAAACTGAAATCCTCATGCTAATTGTGTTTTTTTTATTTATTGTTTTTTTTTTGGGGGGGGGGGGGGGTTGTTCCCATTCAGACCTCAGGCTTACTTCTATAGATGGCGATGATAGTATCACAATAAAATAAGTGTGACGTCATATATCATTAACTAGAAGTAACAGCACATTTCAACATTACCAAAAAAAACAACAATTTATTAGAAAGTAATAAATACTTTCTACATTTTTTTTTTAAGGATGCTTGCGCAGAATAAAAGGATGGAAATGGCAGGATAAAATCACTATAATAGAACTATGGAAAAGTATCTAGTCAAATACAAGTGAATAAAGAGATACAGCGAAGACTCTTGCGCTGGATAGGACACATATTGCGGAAGCCATCTGAAAGTATTACACAACAGGCCCTTTTTTTGAATTCCCAAAGAAAAAGGCAAAGTGAAAGACCAAAATATTCTTCGAGAAGACAGATGGAAGCAGAGATGAAGATGATGGGGAAGACATGTAAAAAAAAAAGAAGTAAAGTAACCCCCCCTCCCCCCCCTCCCCCCTCCCCCCCCCCCCTCCCTCCCCAAACCAAGGGCCGCCGTATAGGGAATATGGTGTTAGTGACCATAAATTTTGCAGACCCTCGGCATATGATTTTGGGATAATGTGGTTGGTTTTACGCCAGTGCCACTTTACTTTCCCAGAAAATTCAGGTACCCATTATAGGCTGGATGAACCGGAAGCCGTCGGTTGGAATCGAACCCTACCTCTTGGTCTTTGTAGTCCAGTTCACTAACCACTGAGCTACCGCGGCTCCCCGACATGTAATGATCGTAAAAGAATGGCAAGAAACAGAGCGGCTTGGAAAGGGTTTGTTGAAGACCTTTGCTCCACAGGGAGCTGAAAGTGTTTGTTGAAGACCTTTGCTCCACAAGGAGCTGAAAGTGTTTGTTGAAGACCTTTGCTCCACAAGGAGCTGAAAGTGTTTGTTGAAGACCTTTGCTCCACAGGGAGCTGAAAGTGTTTGTTGAAGACCTTTGCTTCACAGGGAGCTGAAAGTGTTTGTTGAAGACCTTTGCTCCACAGGGAGCTGAAAGTGTTTGTTGAAGACCTTTGCTCCACAGGGAGCTGGAAGTGTTTGTTGAAGACCTTTGCTCCACAGGGAGCTGAAAGTGTTTGTTGAAGACCTTTGCTCCACAGGGAGCTGAAAGTGTTTGTTGAAGACCTTTGCTCCACAGGGAGCTGAAAGTGTTTGTTGAAGACCTTTGCTCCACAAGGAATTGAAAGATAGAAGAGGAAGATTGAACACTACAACATATACAATTCATAAAACAAGGTAGAAGCAAAGGAACCTATTTGCCTTACAAAGCAGCTTGTGGCGAATTGTCTAAATTATTTTGGCTTAAGGTGAATAAAGGTTAAAAGTTTGAAAATAGCAGGCCCCGCAAACATGGCTTCAAAGATGGGGAAACGAAGTAGTCGTTCAAAGTTCAGATTAATAGGTAAAGCAAATCTCACTTTACATCGTTCAAAGTAAATGAGTTCTTTAACAAACAAAAAGAAAAGAAAATGAAAAATTAAAATTAAAATGTGAAGCGAACTTTACAAGTTGCATCACTTGAGATAAATAAGTTTTTAATTACACAAAAAAATAAAGAAGATGAGCAATTGCTAAAAACGAAAACTATATTTTTCTCGATTTCAGGGTTCTGACGACACCAGAGACGGTAAGAGAGGTAGTTGAGGTTCAGAGAATAAAGGCCGCATGCTCGACTGCATTGCTACGTGGTGCACAAAGCGTTTTATTTTAATGTCAACCTTAGTCTTGATTCTCATCCTTCCCGCCAGGCTAGGTGCCATAGTGTGTTTCACCACCCATCTCTTTTCTTGTCGAGATGTTCCTTCTTATCTAATGAGTCTATGCCTGCCAGTTTTGCTTTCTTTATAAGTGTTCTTTTTAGTGTCTCTCTTGGTCTTCCTACTTTTCTGTATCATTGTTTTCCATAGAAGAGCCTGATTTGAAATTCTGTTGTTGTCTCTTCTCAACACATGTCCGTGTATGTGTCCATCTTCTTTTCTTAACTAAAGATGTCATTGTTCGCTGCATGGTCATTTGTCTTATCTCTATATATTAATCTTGACCACAAGATTCTACAACATCCGTGAATGGTTCCTCCTCCTAGGATTCCCCCTAAGTGAATCTTAGGGTAAGGTTCTCAGCCCTACACCCAACAGGCCCCGCAAAACAGGAAGTCAGCACGGCCACCACCTTGGAACTCACCGGAATTGAAGAACCATAACAGAGGAACTCAAGATCAGGAACATAAAAATAAACAGGACAAATCTGAAACAAGTGCAACGCTTCAAATACTTGGACACAATAATAACATTAGATGGAAGATGCACTACAGAAATAAAAAGCAGAATAGCTCAGGCAAAAATAGCATTTCAGAACATGAAAAACGTTTTATGCAACAAATATGTGTCAATAGAGTGAGAAAGAGAGTTTATTGGTGCTATATAGATCCAATTCTGACATATGGAAGCGAATCATGGACAGTAGAACGAATGAAATGACGATTAGAGGTCACAGAGATGGGATTTCTCAGAAGAATATATTGAAAGTTCCTTGGACAGCTAGAAAGACCCATGAGAACAATCTCAAAGAGGGCAACACAAAAAGGGTGCATCTAAAAAATATCAGAATGAAGCGATCGTCATTTGTCTGGTACATCATTAGAAGAGGAAAGTTGGAATACGTGGTTACAACTGGCAAAATACAGGGAAAGAGAGATCGCGAACAACAGAGAGAGAAGGCATTATTAGATGGCTATGTGTAATGGCATGGAAAACAGTCAGATTTGATACGATGCTGTGGATATAGAATTGTGGAAAGACATGATTGCCTACGCCAACTGGAATGGAATATGAAGCTGATGTGTAATATTTTCACAAAATCACAGCCGCTGTTGGGACACCCAATTTCGACCTTTTAAAAAACACAGTGAACAGAAAATAATTGTGCTTTTCAAACTCGTCAATTGTTTAAACCTTGTATAAGATGACGATAAAAGAAATATCTAGCGACCCAGAAGTCACGAAATACGGCACTCCATTGGTGATATGTTACCTGTATGATATGATCTCTGTATGATATGTTCTCTGTATGATATGTTCTCTGTATGATATGTTCACCGTATGATATGTTCTCTGTATGATATGTTCACTGTATGATATGTTCACTGTATGATATGTTTCTTGTATGAACTGTTCCCTGTATGATATGTTCTATGAATGATATGTTCTTTGAATGATATGTTTTCTGCATCATATATTCGTTGTATGATATGTTATGTTTCCTGTATGATATCTTCTTTGTATGATATGTTCCTTGTATGAAATGTTCCCTGTATGTTATGTTCACTGTATGATATGTTCTCTGTATGAAATGTTCCTTGTATGACATATTCTATGTATGGTATGTTCCTTGTATGAAATTATCCATTTATGAAATGTTCTGTGGATGATATGTTTCTTGTATGAACTGTTCCCTGTATGATATGTTCTATGTATGATATGTTCTTTGAATGATATGTTTTCTGTATGATATATTCGTTGTATGATATGTTATATTTCCTGTATGATATCTTCTTTGTATGATATGTTCCTTGTATGAAATGTACCCTGTATGTTATGTTCACTGTATGATATATTATGTGTATGATGTGTGTAATATCTTTCTATACCATTCCATCTCTAAGGTCTGTGTTCTTCAGTAAAGATCAGCAGTAATTGTCCACGTTTCACAGGCAAACATAAATACAGATGTTATCACAGGCAAACATAAATACAGATGTTATCACAGGCAAACATAAATACAGATGTAATTACAAATGTTCTCAAAAGACCAAACACAAGAAAAACGTGCTGTTGGCATCAAAGGAATATAGTCAACATTTACTTTGTGTGTGTACTGTGTTGGAAACAACTTGTGAAAGCTAGAGAAAAATGTAGAGAAGCAGAAATAAACAGAGAGAAATGATACCATAAGGTTTAAGTCGATAGCTTGGTGAGAAGTGAAGCACATAATTAACAAAGGAATGTAGAGATGAAACAATTGTAGAGAGACGAATCTATCTACGCCAGCAAACGCAGGTTTTTTTTATTTTGATTAGTATTACAGCTCTCGATATTTAAGTCAATCCTCATGTTTCATTACAACAAGAAATGGACAATTTATATGGCTCTGACGTCAGAATGTTCGTTAGCGAGATAGGTAGAGCACACACGAATTTATTATTTTTTAAAATTATTTTTGTATTTTTTTTTAAATTATTATTTTTTTTGGTTAACTAGACCAGGGCCAGATTGCAATAGTGATCATGTACCAGTTGTGGGAAAGCTTAGAGTAAAATTAAAAACAACAAAACGAGCCTCAGTTAACATCAAGTTCAATTTAGATTTACTAAAATTAGACAAGAAACTGCAAGACAAATATAAAATCACAATTCAGAACCGGTACAATACAATAGAGAAGATATAAAGCATTGATGAACAGTGGGAAATGCTAAAAGAATCAATGCAACAAACATCAAAAGAGTTCATACCACCAGTGGGGACAATTTCAAGAAAGAAATGGATGACAGACGACATTTTGCAGCTAATGGATACAATGAAGAAGAAATAACGAAAATAAAGATGAGTATAAGAGATTAAATAAAGAAATTGTAGTAAAATGCAATGAAGCAAAAGAAGCATGGCTAAAAGAGAGATGCTAAGAGATTGAATTGCAAAAAAAAGGAGATGCTAAAGCTATATACAAACAAATTAATGAATTAACAGGAAGAAAAACGCAATTAAAAAAAATGGATGTATAAGATCAAAGGAAGGAGAACTGTTGATTGATCAAGAAAACATAAGTGAACAGAATACATTAAAGATCTTTATAATGATGAACGAACGGAAGTAAATATTAAGGATACTGGAGAAGGACCAGAAATACTCAGAGAAGAAGTGGAAGATGCATTGCGCAATATGAAAGCAGGCAAAGCTCCTGGACCAGATAATATAACTAAAGAAGAGATTGAAGCCATGGGTGATTTTGGAATAGAAATAATAACAAAAATATTGAATGATATCTACAACAGCGGATATATACCAGACGACACGCTTAAATCAATATTCATAGCCCTACCAAAGAAATCGGGTGCGATTGAATGCGATGATCATCGCACAATAAGCCTTATGAGTCATATGATTAAGATATTATTAAGAATCATCACGCGAAGAGTGCCAAACAAAATCAGTTCAGAAATTAGCGATGAACAGTGTGGTTTTGTTAGAGATAAAGGAACAAGCAATGCCATTTATATCATAAGATCTTTAGTAGAAAGAGCCATAGAGGTGAAAACAGATCTATACCTATGTTTCATAGATTACACCAAGGCATTTAACAAAGTAAAGCACCAAGAAATAATCACAATGTTAGAAAGCATAAACATAGACAGCAAAGATCTAAGAATAATAAAGAACATGTACTGGCAACAAACAGCGGCCATAAGAACTGGAAACCAATTGGAAATTTGCTGATGATACAGTCTTAATCGCTAAGAGTGAAAATGAGTTACAAGAAATGTTGGACATTATAGTGAAGGAAAGCAAAAATAAAGGACTCAGCCATAATAGCAAAAAGACAAAGGTAATGGTAACAACAAAGAAAATGACATCACCTCAGTGCAAAATAAAGACAAGTTGAACAATATTAAAACAGGTAAATTAATTTAAATATTTAGGAACTTTGTTAACCTCAGACGGAAGATGTACAAAAGAGGTGAGATGCAGAATGGCTCAGGCAAAAGCAGCTTTCCAAAAAAATGAGGAAGATACTATGTAATCCATTTTTGACAATAGAAACAAGAAAAATAGTTCTTAAATGTTATATAGAGCCAATCTTAACATATGGACGCGAATCATGGACAATAGGACAACAGACAAGAAAATCACTGGAGTCTGTAGAAATGTGGTTTTACAGAAGAATGTTGAGAGTACCATTGACAGCTTAGAAGAGTAATGAAAAAGTTCTGAAAGAGGTCAAAGCAAAAAGAGAACTAATTTCCAATATTAGGAAGAGACAATCATCATTTTTTGGCCATATAATGAGAAGAGAACAACTGGAATATTTTGTAACAACTGGAAAAATTGAGGGACGAAGAGATAGAGGAAAGCAAAGAGAAAAAAAAATAACAGACAGCTTAAAAGAATGGCTTGGCAGAAGGTCAACAACAGAAATGATAAAGAACTGTCGAGATCGAAAGTTGTGGAGAACGCCAGTAGGCCCGGTACTTGATGATGATGCTATTTTTTTTACATTTCTCTTCATTAGCTCTACTGCCGCTTCGCATTTTTACGCATTTCTTTGCCGTGACGTCGACCTAGTCGAACCACAGCCATCATTAGACTTATTTAGGCCTGCCGACTGAGAGGAAATTACCGGAAAAACTCAATTTAGCGTGACGTTTCAGCTTTGTGAGCAGGATTGATCCCGGATATAGTGAGGTTAACCGTCTACAGCTTCTATAGCTAAAAACGTAACGCTAATTGGTGGGGTTTCCGGTTTTACTTTCTACCCGCTGGCCTTAGTAAATTTAGAGTTGGCTGTGGTCGGGCAACATAATTTAGAGGTGATTTCGGGGGGTTGCCGGGGGTGGGTGGGAAGATGTATGTTGTACCTGAAGGTAAAGAAACATACCCATTAGACTTAAGTTCATTATTAATATTTCTACCTTTGACAGACCTTGACCTTTTCCAGAGGTCGGACCGACATCCATCTCATTTGCCAGTCAATGACAAACTGTTTAATATATAGCGTATATAGTTCACGGTCACTTTGATGTTTTGAAACCATATTCTTCTTGGTCTGCCTCTGATGCGTCGCCCAGGAACCATGACTTCCATTATTGTTCTTACCAGACACCTGTGTCTTTTGACGTGACCATAGTATTTTAACTTGTTAAATATGGAATGGTGTTTATAAGCCAGTTCTTTTTAATGTTTAAAAATATATTAATACGTCTTGAATGGTGTTTTTCATTATCCAAAGTATCTGAAGGATTTGTCTGCAGAACCTTCTTGCGGGTAAATTACTGGAAATATTTCTTTTAAAAGTAGGGGGCCGCGATAACGGTCAGTGGTTAGTGAACTGGACTACAAAGGACAAGGGGTAGGGTTCGATCCCAACCGACGGCTTCCGGGTTCACCCAGCCTTAAAATGGGTACCGGATTTTTTTTCTGGGAAAGTAAATCAGCACGGGCGTAATACCGATCACATTACCCCAAAAATCACATGCCGAAGGTCTGTAAGAAGTATAGCCACTAACACCATATTCTCTATACGTCACTTGGCGTGACGGAGCTCTTTGCTTTACTTACTATTTATAAGAATAGCTTTGAAAAGACATTAGAAAGAATTGTATCATTCTCTTCTTCTGCTTCTTCCCTTCATCATTTGACTTTCAGCGCATACTTAAGTCTACATACAGATATATTATCACACAGAGCCGCTTTAAAGTAGATGTGAAGTCAGAAAAACAAACGCATAAATTATATGGTACAGACCTGTATTATAAGATTAATATCCTTCTCCATAAATAAAGTTTGGCAGATAGCAATTTGCTCCTATATTTGAGTTATTGAGTTATTTGCGGGTCATCAACATTGCATTCCAAACATTTCCACAGGGGCTCAGATCCACTCCTCAGCAAGTCCCGCAGTGTCCAGTGACTGACGATCCAGTTCTGTGTTGGTTGATAAGTCTTCTTACACGCCCACTATGTTTCTCGTTTCTGGCTGTGCCCATCTTAACTCCCATCTCTTTCATTCGAGGAAGCAACGTGGACTCATGTGCTCCTATAATGTGACCGACCAAATGTAGAATGAAAAACGCGGAAGAAGTGCAGAATGATTGTAAGAAAACTTGACAATCGAGAGACCAATTAATGCACCACAGGAAAGCAAAAGATGAAAATTGGTAATGCTATTTAAATAAAATTAAAACACAAAACTTGGAAATTAAAAACTGCAAGGAAAGAAAGAAACGACGCTGAAACAAAAATGGCGACTTCTTATTGAGAGATCGATTAGTTTGACCAGTGGTTCTCAAAGTCTAGGCCTTCAAATGTTGGTATTCATTTTGTGTACCTAAATTAGTAACCTATCCCACAAATAAATACAAGAATCAGTTTCATCATCATCATTTGTCATACCGGTTGGCGTAAACTGTCATGTCCTTCCACAAATTTATATTTACTGTGCATCGTATAAGTTCTGTTGTTGACTGTTTCCCATGCCATGACACCAAGCTATCTAGTATCTTCACTCTTTATCGTCCACGATCTCTCTTTCTCTGTATTTTGTCAGTTGTAACCAAGTATTTCAACTTACATCTTCTCATGACGTGCCTGAAAAATTTTGATTGTTTCTTTTTGATGTTTCTTTGGGGCCTCACTTTTTGTGTTGGCCTCTTTGAGCATTTTCTCATTGGTCTTTATAGCTGTCCAAGGAAATTTCAACATTCTTCTGAGAAATCGCATCTCTGTGGCCTCCAATCGTCTTTTCATCTGTTTATTTACTGTCCATGATTCGCTTCCATGGGTCAAAATTGGCTCTATATGGTACCGATGAACTCTTTTTCTCATTTCCACTGACATAGATTTGTTGCATTTGACGTTTTTCAGAGTTGACCGGGACTCACACAATCTGTCACGAGGACATCACCGATACATGATCAGCGGGGAAAGGATGACACGGACGCTGAACGTTTGGTCATCACTGTGTTAGACATTCTGTCACGAGGACATCACCGGTACATGATGAGCTGGGAAAGGAAGACACGGGCGCCGAACGTTTGGTCATCACTGTGTTAGACATTCTATCAGATAATGATAGTAAAGGACAGCACGGTTTGGAAAGAAAACTTTTCACGTTAAAAAAAAGGCATAACAACAACACATACACTAACACTACATTAAAGCATTCACAAAAAAACGACAACTCAAAGATTATTAACAAAAGACAATAGTAAGATATTTTATCCTACTATTGTTCCTGGCGCGAAAATACTTAAAAAATCGCTAGAGAAAACAATAGACAGCTATTTCAGTGCATGGGATTATAATCACAGTAATCCGCTTTCTATACAAAGCCAAGGCTCCGTGCTATTTCAACACTTCTTCATAGAAACACACTTTCCACAATGCAATTACTACCCCTACCTCGATTTAATATTCTCGGCAATCACGTGGTTTAATCACAATCCCACCAATTGGAACTCGCCATATTAAACTCCCTGAGCAGTGATTACAAAACGTTTTACAAGTCATGACCTTCTTGAAGTCAAGTATCATGTAGTAGGTAAAGTACCCCCGTCACGCTAAGTGGTGTATAGGGAATATGGTGTTAGTGACCATACATTTTACAGGCACGTGATTTTTGAGGTAATGTGGTTGGTATTACGCCCGTTTATTGAATATATTGTAACAACTGGAAAAATTGAGGGACGAAGAGATAGAGGGAAGCAAAGAGAAAAAATAACAGACAGCTTAAGAGAATGGCTTGGCAGAAGGTCAACAACAGAAATGATAAATAGCTGCCGAGATCGAAAGTTGTGGAGAGACATGATCACCTACGCCACTAGGTCTGGTACTTGATGATGATGATTACGCCCGTGCCGCTTTACTTTCCCAGAAAAAAAATCCGGTACCCATTAAAGGCTGGGTGAACCGGTAGCTGTCGGTTGGGATCGAACCCTACCGTTTGTCCTTTATAGTCCAGTTCACTAACCACTGAGCTATCGCCCCCCCCCCCCAAGTATCATGTAATATACCTTTATTAATAGACAGGTAACACGTGACACCTTTTACACTAGGAAAGTTAATCTGTTGTTATTTGTTATCACACCCAAGCAATCTGTGATACCCTGCAATAGCTATTACCCCTTTAATAATAGTCATGCAATCTATTTATTATACCTTTAATAATGGTCAAAAAATCTATTAATCATTTTACAATAGTCAAATAATCTATTAATCTTTTAAATAGTCAAGTAATCTATTTTCCTTTTAACAATAACCAAAATAATCTATTAATCATTTTACAATAGTCAAGTAATATATTGTCCCTTTAATTATAGCCTCGTAATATAGTATCCATTTAATAAGAGCCAAATAATCTATTAATCATTTTACAATAGTCAAGTAATATATTGTCCCTTTAATTATAGCCTCGTAATATAGTATCCATTTAATAAGAGCCAAATAATCTATTAATTTTTTTAATAATAGTCAAGTAATCTATTTTTCATTTCATAATATCAGTGATTTATTTCAGTAATATCCAAGTACTCTATTGATGTATTAATGATATCTAAGTAATCTATTAATGTTTTAAAAATAGCCAAATACTCTATTAATGTATTAATGATATCTAAGTAATCTATTAATGTTTTAATAATAGCTAATTAATCTATTAATGTTTTAATGATAGCCAAGTAATCTGTTAATGTTTTAATAACAGCCAAGTAATCTATTAATGTTTTAATGATAGCCAAGTAATCTATTAATGTTTTAATAATAGCCAAGTAATCTATTAATGTTTTAATGATAGCCAAGTAATCTATTAATGTTTTAATGATAGCTAAGTAATCTATTAATGTTTTAATAATAGCCAAGTAAGCTATTAATGTTTTAATAATAGCCAAGTAATCTATTAATGTTTTAATAATAGCTAAGTAATCTATTGATGTTTTAATAATAGCCAAGTAATATATTAATGTTTTAATAATAGCTAAGTAATCTATTAATGTTTTAATAATAGCTAAGTAATCTATTAATGTTTTAATAATAGCCAAGTAATATATTAATGTTTTAATAATAGCTAAGTAATCTATTAATGTTTTAATAATAGCCAAGTAATCTTTTAATGTTTTAATAATAGCCAAGTAATCTTTAAATGTTTTAATAATAGCCAAGTAATCTTTTAATTTTTTAATAATAGCCAAGTAATCTAGTAATCTTATAAAGAGAGCCACGTCATTTAAGACGTCTCTAATAAAAGTGGAGTAATCTACTGTCCCTTTAGTTACAGCTGAGTAATCTACGATCCCTTTAGTAACAGCAGATTTCAATCTACTATCCCTTTAATAACAGCTGAGTAATCTACGATCCTTTTAGTAACAGCAGATTTCAATCTACGATCCCTTTAATATCAGCTGAGTAATCCACGATCCCTTTAATAACAGCTGATTTCAATCTACGATCCTTTTAATAACAGCTGAGTAATCTATCTATCTATCTATTGACCTTTCGAGCCGTAACCGGCCCATAGGGCGTAGACCAAGATACACCTTCTCCTATATGGATTTTTTGTTCTATCAGTTTTCTTTTAAAGATATTTTATCAAATCTCGCCATCTGTCTCTGTTCTGTGCAAGCAGTTCTATCTCATTGAGGGAGCCGACTCCTGCTGCTCTTGCCTCTCTCATCAATGTTCTTCTCAGTGTCTCCCTGGGTCTTCCTCTTTTCTTTTACCTGTTGTTTCCCATATGAGGGCTTGCTTTGCTATTCGGTTATTATCTCTTCTCATCACATGTCCAACGTATGACCATCGTCTTTTCTTTATTACTGAAGATATTAGTGGTTGATTGGCGATTTCTCTAATTTCCTCATTTGTTTTGAATTCGTTCCATGCTATACCAAGTATTTTCCTTAGACATTTATTTTCGAATGCGTTCAACTTTGTTTCTATATCTCTTGTTGTTTTCCAGCTTTCACACGCATACGTATGGGTTGATAGTACATTTGATTTGAATAGCCTAAGTTTTGTGTTTGTGCTGATAAGTTTTGATTTCCACAACTTTTCAAGGCTTCTGAAAGACATTGCTGCTTTAGCTATTCTGATTTTAATTTCTTTGCTCGTATCCCCTTCTCGATCAATGTGACTTCCAAGATAGATAAAGTGATCGATCTCTTCTACTGGTTTGTTTTCCATGTATATTTTGTCACCTGTTGGAATTAAACTAGTCATGACTTTAGTCTTTTCATGATTGATCTCAAGCCCAATTTTGCTGGCTATTGATGATAGTTCATTTGTGTTTTCCTGCATCGTTTTTATCTGACTGCTGATGAGAACTATGTCATCAGCAAAGTCGAGGTCCTCCAAATGGTCTCCTTGTATCCATTCGATGCCTTTATTACCAGTGCAGCATTTCTTCATTATGAAGTCCATAACAATTCCAAATAACAAGGGCGATAAAATACATCCTTGTTTAACCCCAGTTTCTATTGGGAAACATTCGCTCAGTCCTTCCTCTGTTCGAACTGCACATGTGTAACCATCATACATGTCTTTGATAATATTTATGATTTTTGATGGTAAACCACATTGCTTCAGAATTTTCCACAAAGAATCTCTATGAATACTATCAAATGCTTTTTTGAAGTCGATGAAGTTAAGTACAAAAGAGTAATCTACGATCCCTTTAATAGCAGCTGAGTAATCTACGATCCCTTTAATATCAGCTGAGTAATCCGCGATCCCTTTAATAACAGTTGAGTAATCTACGATACCTTTAATATCAGCTGAGTAATCCGCGATCCCTTTAATAACAGCTGAGTAATCTACGATCCCTTTAGTAACAGCTAAGTAATCGACAATCCCTTTAATAACAGCTGAATAATCTAGGATCCCTTTAGTAACAGCTCAGTAATCTACGATCCCTTTAGTAAAGGCTGAATATTCTGCGATCCCTTTAATAACAGATGAATAATCTACGATCCCTTTAATAACAGCTGAATAATCTATGATCCCTTTAATAACAGCTGAGTAATCTACGATCCCTTTAATAACAGCTGAGTAATCTACGATCCCTTTAATAACAGCTGAGTAATCTACGATCACTTTAGATACAATTGAGTAATCTACGATCTCTTTAATAGCAGCTAAGTAATCTCCGATCCCTTTAATATCAACTGAGTAATCCACGATCCCTTTAATAACAGCTGAGTAATGGACAATTCCTTTAATAATAGCTGAGTAATCCACGATCCCTTTAATAACAGCTAAGTAATCGACAATCCCTTTAATAGCAGCTGAGTAATCTCCGATCCCTTTAATATCAGCTGAGTAATCAGCGATCCCTTTAATAACAGCTGAGTAATCTACGATCCCTTTAATAACAGCTGAGTAATCTACGATCCCTTTAGTAACAGCTGAGTAATCTACGATCCCTTTAATAACAGCTGAGTAATCTACGATCCCTTTAATAACAGCTGAATAATCTACGATCCCTTTAGTAACAGCAGATTTCAATCTACGATCCCTTTAATAACAGCAGATTTCAAGCTACGGTCCCTTTAATAACAGCTGAGTAATCTACGATCCCTTTAATAACAGCTGAGTAATCTACGATCCCTTTAATAACAGGTGAATAATCTACGATCCCTTTAATAACAGCTGAATAATCTACGATCTCTTTAATAACAGCTGAATAATCTACGATCCCTTTAATAACAGGTGAATAATCTACGATCCCTTTAATAACAGCTGAATAATGTACGATACCTTTAATAACAGCTGAATAATCTACGATCCCTTTAATAACAGCTGAATAATCTACGATCCCTTTAATAACAGCTGAATAATCTACGATACCTTTAATAACAGCTGAGTAATCTACGATCCCTTTAATAACAGTTGAATAATCTACGATCCCTTTAATAACAGATGAATAATCTACGATCCCTTTAATAACAGCTGAATAATCTACGATCCCTTTAATAACAACTGAGTAATCCACGATCCCTTTAAAAACAGCTGAGTAATGGACAATCCCTTTAATAATAGCTGAGTAATCCACGATCCCTTTAATAACAGCTAAGTAATCGACAATCCCTTTAATAGCAGCTGAGTAATCTACGATCCCTTTAATATCAGCTGAGTAATCCGCGATCCCTTTAATAACAGCTGAGTAATCTACGATCCCTTTAATAACAGCTGAGTAATCTACGATCCCTTTAGTAACAGCTGAGTAATCTACGATCCCTTTAATAACAGCTGAGTAATCTACGATCCCTTTAATAACAGCTGAGTAATCTACGATCCCTTTAATAACAGCTGAATAATCTACGATCCCTTTAATAACAGGTGAATAATCTACGATCCCTTTAATAACAGCTGAATAATCTACGATCCCTTTAATAACAGCTGAATAATCTACGATCCCTTTAATAACAGCTGAATAATCTACGATACCTTTAATAACAGCTGAGTAATCTACGATCCCTTTAATAACAGCTGAATAATCTACGATCCCTTTAATAACAGCTGAATAATCTACGATCCCTTTAATAACAGCTGAATAATCTACGATCCCTTTAATAACAACTGAGTAATCCACGATCAATTTAATAACAGCTGAGTAATGGACAATCCCTTTAATAATAGCTGAGTAATCCACGATCCCTTTAATAACAGCTAAGTAATCGACAATCCCTTTAATAGCAGCTGAGTAATCTCCGATCCCTTTAATATCAGCTGAGTAATCCGCGATCCCTTTAATAACAGCTGAGTAATCTACGATCCCTTTAATAACAGCTGAGTAATCTACGATCCCTTTAGTAACAGCTGAGTAATCTACGATCCCTTTAATAACAGCTGAGTAATCTACGATCCCTTTAATAACAGCTGAATAATCTACGATCCCTTTAGTAACAGCAGATTTCAAGCTACGGTCCCTTTAATAACAGCTGAGTAATCTACGATCCCTTTAATAACAGCTGAGTAATCTACGATCCCTTTAATAACAGCTGAATAATCTACGATCCCTTTAGTAACAGCAGATTTCAAGCTACGGTCCCTTTAATAACAGCTGAGTAATCTACGATCCCTTTAATAACAGCTGAGTAATCTACGAACCCTTTAATAACAGGTGAATAATCTACGATCCCTTTAATAACAACTGAGTAATCTACGATCTCTTTAATAACAGCTGAATAATCTACGATCCCTTTAATAACAGGTGAATAATCTACGATCCCTTTAATAACCGCTGAATAATGTACGATACCTTTAATAACAGCTGAATAATCTACGATCCCTTTAATAACAGCTGAATAATCTACGATCCCTTTAATGACAGCTGAATAATCTACGATACCTTCAATAACAGCTGAGTAATCTACGATCCCTTTAATAACAGCTGAATAATCTACGATCCCTTTAATAACAGCTGAATAATCTACGATCCCTTTAATAACAGCTGAATAATCTACGATCCCTTTAATAACAACTGAATAATCTACGATCCCTTTAATAACAACTGAATAATCTACGATCCCTTAAATAACAGCTGAATAATCTACGATCTCTTTAATAACAGCTCAGCAATCTACGGTCTCTTTAATAACAGCTCAGCAATCTACGATCTCTTTAATAACAGCTCAGCAATCTACGATCTCTTTAATAACAGCTCAGCAATCTACGATCTCTTTAGTAACAGCTCAATAATCGACGATAATAATGATTTTTTTTTTTTAAACCATCACCGCTTCTTATGGTCTTTAAACACAGGTACTTCCTGTTATGAGGCCGACGTCTTACCTCTACACTGCCAACTAACCAGATAGGAAAAAGTAATCCGAGGTTTTTTCGTGACACTCCCGTGACCTCTTGGTTATGAGATCCGAGGTCCAGCCCTCTTGAATAGCGACAATAAACGGAAGATCCCGTGTGCACTAGCGCACGTTAAAGAGCCATTGACAGTTGCAATTGAAGAGAGTAGGCCTTAAAGATGGCCGCTGCAGGGACACAATTTTTATCAGAAAACCTACCATACCGTGGATCTCAGCCAGTGCTTCGGAGTTCGTGCACCTGGGCTCATAATCTCATCGGATTTTCTTGAGATTTTCGAGGGGTATGTCGGAGCACCTATAGATTCTCCTGGTGTGCAGTGATGATGGTCCTAACAACAAATAAACAACAATTACTAATTGAAATATAAAGCCAGGCATTGAGAATAACCATCGTGAAGTTTCTTGAATAAATTACTTCTTCCTCTTCTTTCCTTCCTCATTTGCCTTTCAGCGTCGAGTGGAGATATAATTTGGGGGTCTTTTGCTTTTCTGATTGCAGCTGCTCCTGTTATGTTTCACAGTGTTTATAATATTTCCGAATCCAGCTTTGTCATGGTCGGCCATTGTGTCTGGTGTTCTCCCAACGTTTATTTACGCCTCGTTGTGCTCTGTTTTGATCTTTCTCCCTTATTTTATCCACACCATGTTATTTGTTGTTTCTTTACATATTCTATGACGGGGGTTATTCCACGCTTTTTCTCAGTTCTTCATTTCTGATCTTATCTCTCAGACTGCTTCCTGTCATTCTGAGTAAATTACTGTAATTTAAAATATCTCTTTTCTATCCCTTGGAGAGATTGCGACCTTCAAGATGGGATCTGTAACTCTATAAGTTCCTGACTGAACCAAGTTAAATAAGGTACGGCCTTTACAATTCCTATAACTTTTCCATTCCTTCCGCTTTCAATCAGTATACTTGTAATTATTCTTTCATTAATTACTTTCAAGGAATTAAACAACACCAGAAGCTTTTGACACCCTCTGCTTGAGTAAAGAAGTCCCCAGCAATGCCAGCTTTGTTTCGGTGACAAGGTGTGACAACTTCTCGAGAAATGTATTTCGTGTTTATTCTCACTTCCCACGCTTGTCCGCTCGTACAGGTATTTTTTTTAATTTCAGGGGAGTGAAGTAGCAAACAAGTTATCGCCCTTAGTTCATTATCCACTGTTCGTTGATTTATTTCCTGTTTGGTGTTTCTCTTCCTGCCCCAAACCTTACAAATCATAGCTGTGTTGTGAAAGTAGCAATACATGGGAAGAATACTGGCCTCATCGCATTCAAATACTAAAGCTCAGCACTGTAAAAGTGAAATAATACTTATTTTTATAACGTATGTCAACGGAGAATTGTTCCCTCAGTTTTATTAGTCACCAGAGCTTTACTAAAGTCTCCAGTACTAATGTTTCCAGCAATCAATGAAGTCACGTTATAAGAGCTTTACTAAAGTATCCAGCAGTCAAAGAAGTCACGTTATAAGAGCTTTACTAATATCTTCAGTAATCAAGGGAGTCACGTTAAAACAGCGTAACTAATGTTTCCAACAATCAAGGAAGACATCAGAGCTTTACAGAGCTCTGTATCCAGCAATCAATGAAGTCACGTCATCAGATCTTTACTAATGTTTCCAGCAATCAAGGAAGTCACGTTATAAGAGCTTTACTAATGTCTCTAGCAATCAAGGAAGTCACGTCATCAGAGCTTTACTAAAGTTCCCAGCAATCAAGGAACTGAGGTCATAATAACTAAAGTTCCTAGCACCAAAGAAATTCACGTCACTTGAACCTCACTAATATCCTCATTACTGAAGGAAGTCAAGTCATTATAATTACTCTAAAGATCCCCGCGGGAGCCGCGATAGCTCAGTGGTTAGAGAACTTGACTACAAAGGACAAGGGGTAGGGTTCGATCCCAACCGACGGCTTCCGGGTTCACCCAGCCATAAAATGGGTACCGGATTTTTTTTCTGGGAAAGTAAATCAGCACAGGCGTAATACCGACCACATTACCCCAAAAATCATGTGCTTGAAGGTCTGTAAAATATAGGGTCACCAACACCATATTTCCCTATACGCCACTTGCCGTGACGGGGGTACTTTACTTTTTTTTTTTTTTTTTTTAAAGATCCACGCGCTACATGATGCTGTTATATCATACATGAAGTCGCTAATACTAAAAAATGTCCAGTTATCAGATTGTATATCAAGTCCATAACACTCATCAGAACGCCGGCAAACTACTCAGAAATCAAGAACAGCCATCGAAAGCTCCGAGTTCTAATAACATTAAACATTGCGATAAATTCATACGAAAGATGAAATGTTTGAGTAAAGCTTTGAGAAGTCAAATATAGAAAATAAAGAGATGCCTAGAAACATAAGATTAAAGCCATGCTAGAACTGCAGCAACATTCAACAAATGGACAATCAGAAAAGAATTTACAACCTCAAAAGATGAGGGTCCAACTTACAAGTCAACGACATTATAAAACGGGGATCAAATTCACAGTTCAACCTTCCTCTTCGTCTTCTTTCCTTTCTTACTTGCCTTTCAGCGTAGAGAGGAGATATAATTTTGCGGTTGTTTGCCCTACTGCTTGTCTCTGCTTCTGCTATGTTTCCCAGTGTTTATAATATTCCGTCAATCCATCGTTTTCATGGTTGGCTCTTGGGTCTGGTGTTCTCGCAACGTTTATTGAAAGCTCGTTGTGTTGAGTTTGACATGTTTGGCTTAACACCTGGCCAAACCATTTTATCTATTGTTTCTTTATATATTCTGTGTACTGCGGGAGTTATTCCTAGCTTTTTTCTCAGTTCTTCATTTCTGATCTTATCCCTCAGACTGTTTGTTGTCATGCGTCTAACCATTTCATCTCGGTGGTGGTTATCTTTCGTATGTTCTTGCATCTAGGGTCCAGGACTGGTATTCGTAGCACAACATTGGGATGAAGATTGTATTGTAGAGTGCCCGTTTTGCCACTAGAGTTATTTCTTTGTTGGACAATAGTGGTGATAGCTGTCCAATGATTTGACAAGCTTTGTTGCATCTTGAGTCTATCTCTACTGTTTTTGAATTGTCGTTTGTCACCAAACTTCCTAGATATTTAAATTCCTCTACTTGTTTGGTTTGTCTACCGTCTATGGTTATGTTTCTGTTCTGTTTCTCTTTTGCGATATTCATGGCTTCTGTTTTGTTGATGTTGATTTTCATGTTGTATTTTCCCCTGTGCTGTTGAGTCGATTTAAGTGTTCTTGTAGGTGTTCTAATTTTCTATGAATTACCTGATCGTCTGCAAATAAAAGCTCGTTGATCTCCTCTGTCTCTCATGTGTTGGCAACAGCTCAATCAACAACTTCATAAGATGAGGGCCAAACTCAGAGTTCAACCAATTCATAAAATGAGTGTCAAGCTCACAGCTCAACCACCTCATATGATGAGGGTCAAACCCAGAGCTCAATCACTTTATCAGATGATTATACTCACAGCTCAACCACTACATAACGTGAAGATGATACTCACAGCTCAACCACTTCATAACGTGAGGATGATACTCACAGCTCAACCACTTCATAACGTGAGGATGATACTCAGAGCTCAAACACTTCATAACGTGAGGATGATACTCACAGCTCAACCACTTCATAACGTGAGGATGATACTCACAGCTCAACCACTTCATAACGTGAGGATGATACTCACAGCTCAACCACTTCATAACGTGAGGATGATACTCAGAGCTCAAACACTTCATAACGTGAGGATGATACTCACAGCTCAACCACTTCATAACGTGAGGATGATACTCATAGCTCAACCACTTCATAACGTGAGGATTATACTCCGAGCTCAAACACTTCATAACGTGAGGATGATACTCACAACTCAAACATTTCTTAACGTGAGGATGATACTCACAGCTCAACCACTTCATAACGTGAGGATGATACTCACAGCTCAACCACTTCATAACGTGAGGATGATACTCAGAGCTCAACCACTTCATAACGTGAGGATGATACTCACAACTCAAACACTTCATAACGTGAGGATGATACTCACAGCTCAACCACTTCATAACGTGAGGATGATACTCACAGCTCAACCACTTCATAACGTGAGGATGATACTCACAGCTCAACCACTTCATAACGTGAGGATGATACTCACAACTCAACCACTTCATAACGTGAGGATCATACTCAGAGCACAACCACTTCATAAAGTGAGGATGATACTCACAGTTCAACCACTACATGACGTGAGGATGATACTCACAGCTCAACCACTTCATAACGTGAGGAAGATACTCACAGTTCAACCACTACATAACGTAAGGATGATACTCACAGCTCAACCACTTCATAACGTGAGGAAGATACTCACAGTTCAACCACTTCATAACGTGAGGATGATACTCACAGCTCAACCACTTCATAACGTGAGGAAGATACTCACAGTTCAACCACTTCATAACGTGAGGATGATACTCAGAGCTCAACCACTACATAACGTGAGGATGATACTCACAGCTCAACCACTACATAACGTGAGGATGATACTCACAGCACAACCACTACATAACGTGAGGATGATACTCACAGCACAACCACTACATAACGTGAGGATGATACTCACAGCACAACCACTACATAACGTAAGGATGATACTCACAGCTCAACCACTACATAACGTAAGGATGATACTCACAGCACAACCACTACATAACGTGAGGATGATACTCACAGCTCAACCACTTCATAACGTGAAGATGATGCTCACAGATCAACCACTTCATAACGTGAGGATGATGCTCACAGCTCAACCACTTCATAACGTGAGGATGATACTCACAGCACAACCACTTCATAACGTGAGGATGATGCTCACAGCTCAACCACTTCATAACGTGAGGATGATACCCACAGCTCAACCACTTCATAACGTGAGGATGATACTCACAGCACAACCACTACATAACGTGAGGATGATACTCACAGCTCAACCACTACATAACGTGAGGATGATACTCACAGCTCAACCACTACATAACGTGAGGATGATACTCACAGCACAACCACTACATAACGTGAGGATGATACTCACAGCACAACCACTACATAACGTGAGGATGATACTCACAGCTCAACCACTACATGTAACGATCGTCATCTTTATGGCACTACAAGAACGGACGACCTGGCTTACGCACTTTGGGAAGACTACAAGGCTGATGTACAAAAGGTTGTATCCTGCAGCGATGTGGAGTGACAGCTGTTAGGGCACCTTATGTAGGCGAGGATAAAATACTGCAGATCCACACAACACGCAACAAAAGTTGATAATAAATGACAACTCTTCATTATTGTTACAGTAGTACTTCAGGCGAACCAATATGTACTGTTGTGCTTTAGTCTGTTGACGTAGTGTGTTCCTAATTTGTACTTCAATTAACTCTCTTACAGTAAAAACACACACACACACACACACACACAATCACGCACACATATACCTCGCATGTTTATCTTGTACATTTTTTCATATATTCAAATTTGTATACCAAACAACTGCTATGTCTAGGATTGGCAGGTCCTACGTTTTAGTCGTAAGATTTACGTTTTTTTTAGTTACATTTTACGACTTACGTTTTTCTTTTACCGTAAACCAATTTCGTACGTTTTGTCTCATTCCAACACAATTATTGGTTAATATTTTACAATGTGCAGGAAATTGAATATATTACAGCATCTTTCCTCAAGGCTAACACTGTTTTATTCATTTTTAAATTTTAAGAAATGACATGTAATTAATGTAAAGTTGTCAAAGATTTCTATTTATTTTAGCAAATCAGAAATTGTGTTTTTATGTTATGGTTTCGCAATACATTTCTTAATCAGGTTTCTGTAGGATCTGGTAGCGGATAGACTCAAATAGTTATTAATCTGGTAGCGGATAGACTCAAATAGTTATTAATCTGGTAGCGGATAGACTCAAATAGTTATTAATCTGGTAGCGGATAGAGGTCAAATAGTTATTAATCTGGTAGCGGATAGACTCAAATAGTTATTAATCTGGTAGCGGATAGACTCAAATAGTTATTAATCTGGTAGCGGATAGACTCAAATAGTTATTAATCTGGTAGCGGATAGACTCAAATAGTTATTAATCTGGTATCGGATAGACTCAAATAGTTATTAATCTGGTATCGGATAGACTCAAATAGTTATTAATCTGGTAGCGGATAGACTCAAATACATGTAGTTATTAATCTGGTATCGGATAGGGGTCAAATAGTTATTAATCTGGTAGCGGATAGACTCAAATAATTATTAATCTGGTAGCGGATAGACTCAAATAGTTATTAATCTGGTAGCGGATAGACTCAAATAGTTATTAATCTGGTAGCGGATAGACTCAAATAGTTATTAATCTGGTTTAGTGGTAGCTGTAGTTGTATGAGGTGGGATCTATTTCAAAACTCGTTCCCGTCTTTTTAACAAGCGTTTGGTTTTAATTGTTGACATTTTGTATGCAAGCTATTTATTTATCATCATCAATTACCATGCATGCTGACGTAGGTGATCACGTCTCTCCACAGCTTTTGATCTCCACAGTTATTTATCATTTCTGTTGTTGATACTTTGCCAAGCCATTCTCTTAAGCTGTCTGTTATTTTTTCTCTCTGCTTCCCTCTATCCCTACGTCTCTCAACTGTCCCAGTTGTAACAATATATTTCAGCTGTTCCATTCTCATTACATTTCCAAAAAATGATGTTTTATTTCTAATATTGGATATCAGCTCTCCTTTTTCTTTGGCCTCTTTCAGAACAAACTATTTATGATCATGGCATTATATATTTTTAAAATCTCATTGGAAACGAATAGCTGGGTTTAATTTTTGTCTTATTTGCAGTCATATACATATATATACATACATTATGAGACTGTCACTGGTTTACGGTAAGTCGTGAAAATCTTATTTTGTTGTGTTCCTTTATTGTTAAGCTGTCATCATACCTTGAGTTAGGAGTTATTTGCGAGTCATCATCATTGCACTTTGAACATGTCCATAGGTGCTCAGATCCCCTTCTCAGCAAGTCCAGCAGTGTACAGTGACTGACGACTCCAGTTCTGTGTTGGTTGATAAGTCTTCTTACACGCCTACAAAATGTCTCGTTTTTGGCTGTGCCCACCTTAACTACTACCATCTCTTTCATCCGAAGGAGTGACGTGAACTAATGGTTGTGGAAGTCCTGTGCCCTTCCGCCAACTCGGGAGCATTGATGGCATCCGCCCGATCCATTGGTTAACCGTCTTCAACGACAGCGCAACTATATCTTGTTTCATAACTCGTGACCAACTTTTAAAATCGATAGCTTTTTAACCGTTTGTTGTAAGTTGTTCAAAATTTGCATGTAAAGTTATAATGATTAGAACCCAACAGGGAATTAATTTCATGAAAAAAACATTTGGTTATTATTGTTGCTTATTTGATTTATATAAATTTATAACGACCCATTGATGTAGTCAAAACTTAATGTTTACAGTATTTAAAGTTAAAAATAGCGAGTAAAAATCCATACACGGTAAAATTGACGTGTTTGCACGCCTTCGCCGTGGTTTTTTTGACACAATTAGACACTTGAGAAATTGTGTGTTCCATTTCCGTTCATTCATAGGTGTTGATGTGGAACGATAACATTTATCATGAGTCTTAAAATGAAATTCTGCAGTTTACAAAACATCGCAATAAAAATGTATGATTATTTTTGCAAAGAGGCTAAACGAGGAAGATTATTTCATTCTTTAGAAAAACCTGAGAATAGGACAAGACACATTTTGGATTTATCTAAACGGTCATTTAATCGCTGGATTCAAGCACGTGACCGTCAATGTTCAAGATATACAAAATCACAAGGAAGAGCAAAAATGTTGGATAATTTCGACAGTGAACTTATTAGAAGTGAAATTCGCAAAATATTGGGTATGAATGAAACTGTTAGAATAAGAAAATTAAAAATTTCGCTGAAAAAGAACAACAGTATTGAAATATCCAAGTCTACATTATGGAGGAATGTGAGAGCTGCAGGCTTTACATTCAGAAAGTATTCCAATGGACGAAACATCATCTGTGAGAAGCCACATATAGTAGTCATGAGAAGCAAGTACTTACGTGAAGTAAAAGAGGTGCGCAAGCAAGGTTATGATATTGTGTACTTGAATGAAACATGGATCAATGCTCACCACACTAACCAAAGGGAATGGCAGTCATCAGATGGAAAGATTAAGAGATTAATACCTAGCAGCAAAGGACAACGCTTGATAATTGCTCATGCAGGTAGTCGACAACATGTACTAATACAGAATGCAGAGCTCATTTTTCTTTCAAAATCCATAGACAATCGGGATTATCACTCTGAGATGAATGGTCACATATTTAGACATTGAATTGAAAATTCTGTTCTCCCATCACTAGATCGACCATCTTGCCTAATAATGGACAATGCAGCGTACCACAACATTATTGCACTTGAAGATAAAGTCCCGACGTCATCTAGTACAAAAGATGCTATTAAGATATGGCTCAGAAAGGAGCACATACAATTTAATAACATGTACTTAAAACCTGAATTACTATCTCTAGTAAAGCAAAAACAAAGGACAAAGATTTTTCAAATAGATAAGATTATCCAAGAGCACGGTCATATAAGTTTGAGGCTGCCACCTTACCATGCTCATTTAAATCCATTAGAACTAATCTGGACAAAATTAAAAGGACAAGTGGCAGATGAAAATACAACATTCAAAATATGCGATGTAAAGACTCTTGCTAATCTCGCTTTATTAAATATAGACAAAGATTATTGGGCTAAATGTGAAGACCACGTCTTAAAACAGGAAGAGGAATATTGGAAAAATGATGGTTTGTGGAATGTTCAACCCCAAACAGTTATTAATCTTTTAAACTCGTCTGATTCAGAATGAAAGTATATAGCCCCCACAATGTTGGCCCCTATATTACCTTAAATTAGTTCAACAAACGGTCCTTTTCAGGACCACACAACTATGAAAATTGGACATACAGGTATACCTTGATATTATCGTCCGTCCTCGAACTGAGAAGACAATAATTCTCCTGGTATTTCCCCATTACGGCCACGCCTTTACCTAGTGAAAATTAATCATAGACCAGCAACTACGGTAATTTCTATTATTTAGGGGTTCACAATTTACAATTTTGACAAACATCAAAGAAATTCGCCGCTTTATGAAAACTGCAGCTGCAAGATATTTGTTAAATATACATTTAAAGGGTCTTTTGCATTCTAATAACATTTGGAAAATTTCAACAGCTTTTAACAAACGGTTACTGAGTAATAGCGTTTTGAAATTGGGCAAGTGATTTGAAACGAGCTATCACCCATTACGCTCTTTCATTTCCCTGTATTGACGCATGACCAGAGACGTAGACAAAGGTGGCCCTACGTATTTTTGACTTCCGCAATGGCTCTACCCATTGCCTGCGTACAAAGTCCGCCTCCACTTTTTTAATCATGCTCATCGAATCACTGAGATACAGGAGTGGGTGTAGTCTTGTGACTCCATTCAGTATATGCCTTGGTCACTGCCATCATCTCCATCGTCATGCTACTTGTGGTCATAACGTATGCACCACTGTCTTCCTTGATTATTCAGCCTGCCGAGCGTGCTGTAAATGCCCATGAACTTTGGTGTCGCCTTACAGATCCGTCTGTATAGATGACTGCATCTTTCTCATCGGTGGTATCCTAGATGAGACCGTTGACCTCTGTATTGATCACGATTGATTTCATACTTTGTATATGAGTGCACGATACACTTCACCACATACTCCTGCTACCTGCTTTAATTTACCGCAGCACTGCAATTATTTGGCCTGTTACTTACATATTTTATACCGCTGCTACTGTATGTTTGTCTCATCCATGTTTTTGTGTTATAGCTAGTTGGACTCGTAAATTACTTGTAACGCTCATTCAAGATGTAGAGTCTATCTTTATTTTGTTGTCTGTTTGCGTTCTCGTTTTCTGAAAAGGTCGAAAGTAGGCCGAAATATCAGTATTATGTTGTGTTCCCTTTTTTGTAAAGCTGTCACCATATCTTGTAAGTTACACCTCACTACTTGCTCGTGAAAATCTTCCTTTTTCCTTATAAAAACGGAACAATCTCCATTTTTACCTGACAAAATCTAAGAGATCTTCCCTTTTTCCTGAAAAAAAAACTTGGAAATCTTCCTTTTACCAGAAAAAAAGCTAGGAAATCTTTCTTTTTTACCTGATAAAATCCTGACAACCCTAACTATGACAGAACTAAATCCTCATCAATGGCCATTTCGATTTCCACATAAAATATATGAAAGTCTCCACCCATTTACATGTCTATCATGCCCAACATAGCACACCTGATGTTCTCTTATCAGCCCTCGCGTTGGCTACGAATTCTCTCGTGATCTGGACAGATAATGCAATCTCTATGCAGGCGCTGAGCATAATTATCATGGCGCACTTGTCTTCCCGGAAATTAACTGCGGATCTGTGAAGAACAAACAAATACATCACCGCAACTCCTCCCATGCTTTGAATAATGCAACTGACATCTGGCAATACATGTCAAGAAAAGAAAACCGAGGAAAAGAAAGGGTCGATTACTGACGTATCAAACAATAATAAAGATAAGTGCTTTAAAATTCTCATCATAGCAGTACCAGTAGCGTCGGTCAGTTATAGTTGACCAGTAGCCTTCGTCAGTCATAGTTGGCTATAATAGCCTCCGTTAGTCATAGTTGACTGGTAGTCTTCATCAGTCATAGTTGCCTAGTAGTCTTCGTCAGTCATAGTTGACCTGTAGCCTTCGCCAGTCATAGTCTTAATTTTGCAGTGCCCCTAGAAAATTTTAATTTTTCTTCCGACGTGTGTTCAACTTTTTCTATGAATCTGTCTGCCTCTTGTTTGAGTTGGAGTTTTAGAGTTTGTTTCCAAACATTACGGTCTGCAGCTACATCTTCACAGACTGCAGGGTTTTGCCATCTGTTAGTTTTCCATAAAGTAGATCTCTTGGTATGCTGCCATCTTTCATACAGTGTAAGTGGCCATGCCAGGGTAATCTACATTGTTTGAGCAGCGTGTAGATGTTCGGGAGGCTGTGCGAGTGACGACCTCCACGTTTGTCACTTTGTCCTTCCAGATCGCATGAACTATACGGCGCTTGCATCGTATATGGAACGCATTTACCCTTCTCTCTTGCTTTTCATTATCATCGGCATGTGCCATACCGGTTGGCGTAGGCGATCATGTCTTTCCACAATCTTCTATCAACAGTGCAACGTATCAGTTCAGTTGTTGACTGTTTTCCATGTCATAACACCAAGCTATCCAGTATTTTCTCTCTTTGTCGTTCGCGATCTCTCTTTCCTTTTATTTTGCCAGTTGTAACCAAGTATTCCAACTTTGCTCTTCTCATGATGTGCCCGAAAAATGTTGATTGCTTCTTTCTGAGGTTTTTTTTAGGAGGTGCCTTTTCGAGTTGGCTTCTTTGAGAACTTCCTCATTGGTCTTTTTAGCTGTCCAGGAAACTTTCAACATTCTTCTGAGAAATCCCATCTCTGTGGCTTTTAATCGTCTTTTCATTTGTTTGTCTACTGTCCATGAATCGCTTCCATAGGTCAGAATTGGTTCTATATAACAGCTTTTCACAAGCTGCCCATATTCGCTGGTGTATATAAGGATGATGTAGACGTAGACGTAGACGTTGTAAACTGCGGCCTTTGTTTTAGTTGCCAGTTTGCTATTTTGCCAACCGCGCCTAGAAAGGCGGGCCGAGGTGGTAGCAACTTCACCAATGCGTGTGTTAATTTCGATATTTCAAGATGTGAACTAACCTGAGCAGGCCCTGTCGTTGATGGCGCCCCGGCTAAGCTCAACTTCTGCGCCCTTTTTAAGTACGATATAAACATTTTCACAAGGAAAAATAATTGATGACGCCCCTAAACCAATAGCGTGCCCCGGGCAACTGTCCAAGTTGTCGGTACCTTGAGCTGCGATCACCATCAACACCAATATATATAAATTTTAGTCTAGCTGTAGGAAAACAATATAAACCAACCTTGGACTTTACTGTATATATCAATTGCTTGGAGACAACACCGCAATAAGTAGCAAGCAGGCCATTGGCTAATAGTAATATTTCAGCATCTGTTGCCATGGTTACCACATATATAAATTGCTTTTCATAGCCACCTTCCTGTTCGCCGTGTCCTTGACAATTAAACAGGAAGTGTTTTCCCAATAAATGTGCCGGCACAAAGAAAACGCGAAAGGTCACAACTGAAAGAAGGTAAGTATTTTTCAGGTAAACACAAATATGTTTATCGTCATCGTTTCTAATGTATGTAACTGTCATTTAACAAGATTTGGATATGGTTATTTGGTTATGGTTATTTGGTTATTTGGTTATGGAAGGCCCCGGTATCACTGCAAACGAATTAAAATCCATAATTTCTCAACCGCCCGTGCCAGCGTAATCATCCGAATTAATATCTCATCTCCCAAACAAAGAAAGGTAACTGTAGTCCCCATCGTTGCAGTCTCAGCACACGCCAAAAGACATAAGGCATAAGGCGAAACTGCGCAGAAAGTGAACACAGCAAACTGTTCCCTGTCATACGATATCATCATTCATCGTAAACAATTGGAATATGAGGAAACTGCAACAAGGAACATTTTTCATGTTCCAGCCGCCTATCCACCATATACCGGAAGTCTTAACAAGATTATCTTGTAGCAATACCTATATTTATTTTGAACACATCTTTCTGACACATTGTAAGCCGTGTCAGTACCAAGAAGAGAACAGCTTGCAGAGCTGTATATTTCTAATTCGCGCATACAATTTTTTTTAAATGCTAAATTATGTAGTTAAACCAATCAGATTCAACTGATTTATCACATGACTGCAGTCACTTAAACTGTATAAATAATGAAGACGCTGCTAAGCAAATCTGTTTCAAACTAATGCTTGGATTTTATTGTTAATGTCTTATATCAAGATTTATAAATAATGTACGTGTAGAAAATCGGTTCATTCGAAACAAAGTGCTACAGAAAAAATGCTTAAGATTCCGTGCATAATAAAAAAAAGAGCAATGAAGACAAATTATAACAGATTTAAACATTAAAAAGAACTGGCTTGTAAACTCTATTCTACCGAGGAAAATTAAAAAATATGGCCACGTCGAAAGATACAGTGGGTCGGAAAGAACAATAAAGGAAGTTATGTTTCCTGGGCGATGCAACAGTGGCAGACTAAGAAGAAGTTTGTTTCAAGACATCAAGGAGATTATAAACATGACAACAGAAAGAGAGGAAGATCTGGCCAAAGACAGAGATTCTTACAGGCGTCATGTGATGAATGCAACGTTCTATGGAAGATCTAGCTAGAGACATAGATTCTTTCAGACGGGCTTTAGTGAATGCTACGTTCTGTGGGAGATCTGGCTAGAGACAGAGATTCTTTCAGACGTGCTTTAGTGAATGCTACGTTCTGTGGGAGATCTAGCTAGAGACAGAGATTCTTTCAGACGTGCTTTAGTGAATGCTACGTTCTGTGGGAGATCTGGCTAGAGACAGAGATTCTTTCAGACGGGCTTTAGTGAATGCTACGTTCTGTGGGAGATCTGGCTAGAGACAGAGATTCTTTCAGACGTGCTTTAGTGAATGCTACGTTCTGTGGGAGATCTGGCTAGAGACAGAGATTCTTTCAGACGGGCTGTGATAAATGCAACATTCTGCAAAAGACATACAACCTGATGATGAACATATATGTATATACATTTAACCAAAGATATCGGACATGGAGTGTTAAGGACTTCTTCCATATGTGCCGACATGGGACAGTCCAAATTTGTCAGGGGTATGTGAAGAACAGGCTATTTGTAATAATTAATAAACACAGGAACTATAGAAGGGAGAGAAGTTGACAATAGGACAAGATTGGGGGATTGTTTTGATATCGTAGCACGGGAAAGGATCAACAGGGGGAACAATTACACAGCGAACGTGGTCGAAGGTCATAAAGGAACATGGTAGAAGGTCATAAAGGAACGTGGTCGAAGGTCATAAAAGAACATGCTATTCAGTGCCGGTCGTTATGGGTCATAAATTGATAGATATATTAATTTAATTTATAGTCAAGAAGTCAATAGAAGAGAGAAAGTAAGTTCAGCGGTGTTGTATAGAGCCAATTGTGATCTATGGAAGTGATTCTTAGACAGCAGACAGCATATGAAGACGATTAGAGGCCACAGAGATAGGATTTTTCAGAAGAATGTTGATAGTTCTTTGAACAGCTAAAAAGACCAACAAGGTAATTCTGAAATAGGCCAACATCAAAAGCGGAACTCGTAAGAAACATCAGAAAGAAGCAATCAGTTACTGTTAAGTTGTCTCTGTCCTGTGCAAGATGTCCAGCGTCTGCAGCAGTCAATCCCAGTTTGATATATATCATGAGAACAGAAAAGTAAGAATACTTGATTATACCTGGTAAAATACAGTGCAAGAGAGATTGCGGACGACAAAGAGAGAAGATAGCTTGGTGTTATGGTACGGAAAACAGTCAACAACAGAATTGATACGATGCACTGTGGACATAATCACCTACGCCGACCGGTATGACAGATGACGATGATCATGATGATGATAATGATATTGATGGTCAAGAAAATAAGATGAGCATTTCCTTGCTATGTGATGGATTATAAACAGAAATCACTGAAAGGAAACAGTTTGCGCGGACGAGGGAATTATGGCAAGTTACACCATGAATGACGTTTAGTGGTACGTCAACAGAGGAAGATTATGACGTTTTACATGTCATCACACTTAGGACAGGGCCCAGTTGGTCAACACAATTAATACGATGACGCAATCGTGACATCACTGGGCTAAAGTGTCGACAATGAAACTACATACAGTCATCGAGGAGTGACTGACATGAATTCAACAGTCACGTGATCGTAACCAAGGGAACTGACATCATTTCAATAGACACATAATCGAAACCAAGAAAAGTGACACACACACACACATACATACTGTTTCATCATTCTGTGCCATTTCTGTTGACGCAGGCGATCATGTCCTTTCACAATTTTCTGCCTTTAGTCACCATATCAATACATCTGTGTGTTGATCTTGCCACGACACCAAGCTATCTTTTATATTTCATCTCTGCCGCCCGCGATCTCTAGTTACTTGTATTTTTTCAGTTGTAACAAATATTACAACAGCTTGTTGCAAGCCGTGCTATCGCCAAAGACGGTTAACCAATAGATCGTGCTGACGTCAGCAATGCCCTCCGAGATGCGGGAAGTGAATAAGATTTCCTTCGACAACCATGAGTCCATGTCACTGCTTTGGATAAAAGAGATGGGAGTAAAGATGGGCATAGTTAGAGACGAGAAACTTAGTGGGCGTGTAAGAAGACTTGTCAACCAACACAGAACTGGAGTCATCAGTCGCTGGACACCGCGGGACATGCTGAAGAGGGGATCTAAGCACCTGTGGACGCGTTCGGCGTGAAAGGGCGATGACTCTCAAATAACTCAATAACATTTCTCTTCTCATGATGTGCTCGAAAAATGTCGATCGTTTTTTTCTGCTGTTTTTGAAGCTCTCTTTTAGTGTTGACTTTGTTGAGAATTTCTTCCTTGGTCTTTTTGGGTTAAAAAAGGAACACTCAACATTATTCTGCGAAACTCCCTCTCTGTGGCCTTTAATTATCTCTGACACTGTTATGTAGTACATAAGTATCATTAAACCTCCATTACTGTTTGGCCCCAACGTCTGTACTTCACTATATTTTACCGGTAATCTACGATTTAAACGTCGTAAATTGAAGTTATCTCTCCTAATTGAACCAACACGAGGGTAAAGTCCTATGTTTTCTCACCCATACCTGACCCAAACCCTTTTCCAGATTCAAAAATAAAATAAAACACGTAAGTAATGAACATTGATGAACAAATAATGAATTTTCAGCATATGAGACACACTGGAGCCGCGATAGCTCAGTGGTTAGTGAACTGGGCTACAAAGGACAAGGGGTAGGGTTCGATCCTAACCGACGGCTTCCGGGTTCACTCAGCCTTAAATGGGTACCGGATTTTTTCTGGGAAAGTAAACAGCACCGGCGTAATACCGACCACATTACCCCAAAAATCATGTGCTGAAAGTCTGTAAAATATACGGTCACTAACACCATATTTCCCTATACGCCACTTAGCGTGACGGGGGTACTTTACTTTTATGAGAGACACTGAAGTTTTCTTTCACGTAGAGATAAATCTAATTTACGACGCTAACCCGTAATTTACAAATTTGCCTATACTTTACAATGTTTTTTAATTTTTTTTCATACTTCTTTTTCTCCCATTCAGCTCCCTGTTGAGCATATGTCTTCAACAAACACTTTCCAAGCCGATCTGTTACTTTCTATTCTTTTAAGATCGTTCCATGTCTCTCCCATCATCATCATCTCTGCTTCCATCTGTCTCCTCTAATAATAGTTTGATCTTTCTCTTTGTCTCCTCCGCTAGTGAACATAAAAAATGGCTGTCGTGTAATACTCTCAGTTGGCTTCCGCAGTGCGTGTCCAATACAGCGCCATCGTCTTTGTTGTATCTCTTTGTCCACTGGTATTTGAATTCTTCTTCTACCTTTCAGCTCCCTGTGGAGCATAGGTCTTCAACAAACACTTTCGAAGCCGTTCTGTTTCTTGCCATTCTTTTAAGATAATTTCATGTCTTCCCCATCATCTTCATCTCTGCTTCTATCTGTCTTCTCGACGAATTCCTTGGTCTTCCTCTTTGTCTTTTACTTTTCCATAATTCTACGTCAGTAATTTTTTTCCTGCCATTCCCATCCTTTTATTCTGCGTAAGCATCTGTTAATGAAGGTCTGTATCATCGTGACTGCTATTTTTGTTGATCTCAACGTTTCACAGTCATTCGATAGCGCAATTTAACATTGGAAAACATGCGGTTGCTTGGTGCGCAGGGAGAGAAGTTATTTCACAATATCTGACCAAGCTTATCAGTCTGTGGCCGTTCTTCATAACATCGGTGTATATCTTACATGATTTGTTCAGGATTTTAAATATCTCTCTATGTTACTTGGTACCTCTTCACGATTCAAATTACCTATCCATTTTTCACAGTATCTGTCTATATTTCACAATATTTCTCTATATTTCACAATATCTCTCCATATTTCACAATATATCTCCCTACTTCACAACAGCTCTCCATATTCCACAATATCTCTCCCTATTTCACAACATCTCTCCATATTTCACAATATCTCTCTATATTTTACAATATTTATCTATATTTCACAATATCTCTCCATATTTCACAATATCTATTCTTATGTCACAAAATGTTTCCATACTTCACAATATCACTCCATATTTCACAATATCACTCCATATTTCACACATAATTCAGCCTTGTTAACATACCCTTGTAACTTAAAACAACATAATACCCCAGACAGATGGAAATGTAAAAATGGCAATCATCGAAATGCAAAGAACATCACAAAAACTCAAAACAAACGATCAAAAAATGCTCGTTTGAGTGTAATTAGAGAGTAATAAACAAAACACAAATAAAAATTATATGTCTTCTTTATGCTGTTGTATTTCGCTCATTGCTATCGATAACGAGCGCATATCATCATTCCCTGTTAAAGTGGGTTCTATGATGGCTGATGAGGTCAAGAGGCGCCTTGACGTGTCTGTTGCCATGAAGGTGTGGATGCTTTGAGTCAGTTTATTTGATGGCAAAGTGATTGGCGTTTTGATTGGACAGCTATGAATCAGAGTTGGCTCCTTTATTCTTCAAGGATTAGTGTGATCCAAAGATATGAACAGTTCTTGCAAATTCTGAATTCTAATGACAATAATAACACGGAAGAACTGAGAAAAAAAAAGCTAGGAATATCATCCGCCATAGAATATATAAAGAAACAACAGATAAAAAGGTTTGGCCACGTGACAAGGCAGAGTGATCAAAACACAACACAACGAACATTAGAAATAAACGTTGCGAGAATACCAGACTTCCGCGATCAGGTCGACCAAGAAAAGTATGGATCAATGGAATATTAGAAGCACTGTGAAAAATAACAGCAGCATAAGCGAACAGAAGAGCAAAGACCGCAAATTATATCTCCCCTCGACGCTGAAAGGCAAATGAGGAAGGGAAGAAGTGGAAGAAGAGGAAGAAGAAGTGGTGGAAGATTGAGCACACTTAAAACATTCCCATAAGTTTCACGCTAAAGATAAAATATTTGAGTAAAGCTGTGAGAGGTCAAATACTGAAAACATAGAGATGCCAAGAGACATAAGATTAAATCAGTGCTAGAACTGTACCAACATTCCAAAACCAGGAAATCAGAAACGAAAGCAGCTCAAAAACTTAATGTGATGAGGATGAGACATCCAGGTCAACCATATTGTAAGATGAGGATCAAACTCACAGCTCAACGACTTCATCAGATGAGGATCAAACTCACAGCTCAACAACTCCATAAGATGAGGATCAAACTCACAGCTCAACGACTCCATAAGATGAGGATCAAACTCACAGCTCAACGACTCCATAAGATGAGGATCAAACTCACAGCTCAACGACTCCATAAGATGAGGATCAAACTCACAGCTCAACGACTCCATAAGATGAGGATCAAACTCACAGCTCAACGACTCCATAAGATGAGGATCAAACTCACAGCTCAACGACTCCATAAGATGAGGATCAAACTCACAGCTCAACGACTCCATAAGATGAGGATCAAACTCACAGCTCAACAACTCCATAAGATGAGGATCAAACTCACAGCTCAACAACTCCATAAGATGAGGATCAAACTCACAGCTCAACGACTCCATAAGATGAGGATCAAACTCACAGCTCAACAACTCCATAAGATGAGGATCAAACTCACAGCTCAACGACTCCATAAGATGAGGATCAAACTCACAGCTCAACAACTCCATAAGATGAGGATCAAACTCACAGCTCAACAACTCCATAAGATGAGGATCAAACTCACAGCTCAACGACTCCATAAGATGAGGATCAAACTCACAGATCAACAACTCCATAAGATGAGGATCAAACTCACAGCTCAACAACTCCATAAGATGAGGATCAAACTAACAGCTCAACGACTCCATAAGATGAGGATCAAACTCACAGCTCTACGACTCCATAAGATGAGGATCAAACTCACAGCTCAACGACTCCATAAGATGAGGATCAAACTCACAGCTCAACAACTCCATAAGATGAGGATCAAACTCACAGCTCAACAACTCCATAAGATGAGGATCAAACTCACAGCTCAACGACTCCATAAGATGAGGATCAAACTCACAGCTCAACAACTCCATAAGATGAGGATCAAACTCACAGCTCAACAACTCCATAAGATGAGGATCAAACTCACAGCCCAACAACTTTATAAGGTAAAGCTCAAACCCACAACTCCATCCTCAACAACCAGTTCCATCAAAAGACAATTGCAGTGTCAAAATGAGTGGGGGGGGGGGGGGGGGGGAGAAGAAGGAGAGAGAAGGAGAGAGCGAGAAATGCAGCGGCTGAACACGGCTATCTAGGTGTCTCATAAGGCGCCTAGTCCTACACATCGCTGTTAAACATCTTACTGACCGATTTAGAGTGCAGTGGTCCAGTAAGCGATATCACATGATTAATGGCACGATTGACTGATTGCTGACTTCTTGTACAAATATCAGAAGAACACAACTAAGCCAGGTCATAGTCTGTCTCGCCGATTTCTCCCTGAAGTTTAGCAGCTTAGCTGAGGTAGCAAGGATTATATGGGGACAACATGAATTAACTATAATGTAATGTAATTTAATGTAATAATACAATACGTTGTATTATTACATGTGTTAAATACAAATGATGTAATGTAGAATAACAAGACAAATACGATTCTTGGGCCATGTTAAAAGACACAACAGCCTACTGAAAGTAATCCTGGAGGGTAAAATGCAAGGTAAAAGTGGCAGACCAAGACTAACATGGACGAGTAACATCAAAAGATGGACAAATCAACCTATGACAACCTGCACCATCAAAGCAAGAGACAGAGCAGAATGGCGCTCCATGGTAGCCAACCATCGTTGCGGAGACTGCACTCAATGAGGATGAATGTAGAATAGTATAGCATAGGATAGTATAGTATAGTATAGCATAGTATAGTATAGTATGGCATAGCAAAGTATAGTATAGCATAGCATAGTATAGTATAGCATAGCATAGTATAGTATAGTATAGTATAGCATATCATAGTATGGTATAGTATGGTATAGTATAGCATAGCATAGCATAGCATAGCTTAGCTTAGCATAGCATAGCATATCATAGAGTATAGTATAGTATAGTATAGTATAGTATAGTATAGTATAGTATAGTATAGTATAGTATAGTATAGTATAGTATAGTATAGTATAGTATAGTATAACAATATAATATAATTAAATACAATAATGTAATGTAATATAATATAATATAATAACATTGTATAATATAAATATAATATCTATTGATTATTAATCTGGCTACCTAAATTCCTTCTTTCAATCATTCATGTCATGAATCACAATAGCTGAATCTAGTCCTTGAATCCTGACTTCAACTAATTATTCATGTCACGTGGCGGACGGGAAATACGGTATTAGTTCCCCTAGTGTTTTCGCAACATGTGGCATAATTATAAGTGAACTGGTCATTATTACATCAAGTCGCCTGGATAAAACCACTGGAATCGATTAACAGACCCAGGTTAACCAGGCCTAAACTATGACCTCTGGTCAGGGAACGACATCATCAAGTGCCATGCCTGCTGGCGTAGAGGATTATGTCTCTCTATAACTTTCGATCACGACAGTTATTTATCATTTCTGTTGTTGACCTTTTGCCAAGCCATTGTCTTAAGCTGTCTGGTATCTTTTCACTTTGTCTTCCTCTATCTCTTCGTTCCTCAATTTTCTCTGTTGTCACCATATATTCCAGCTGTTACCTTCTCATTAGAGGTAAAGGCATCAAGATGCGTAGAGATGCGAAGCTGCTGTAAAGCTTAGGAGGGTTTCACTTGTGTGTCACGGAATATCATCTACACCATAATTTGTAAGCATTGCCAGATGACGTATGTGGGTGAAAGTGGACGACGCTTGATTGACAGATTGTGTGAGCATCTTCGTGATGTTGAACAAAAGACTGGCAGCCCGGTGTCTGCCCATTTCAACTCCCCTGGCCATAGTGGCAAACTGTACATGCAAGTTACTGGCATTGTCTCCTGTCACTCAAGCAATCGCAGCCGATTCGCCCTTGAGAATCGACTTATTGCCCAATTGGGTTCGCTGTCCACCCAGGATATGAACATATCACTCTCATACACATAGGGCACCCACTACACATTTCTTACACCTATGCATGCAGATATATTTGTCTGCATGGCTATTGTCACATTTGGGCTCCTTTCGGTGTTCCTTTTGTGGGCTTTGTGGCAATATATATGCTGATGCTTGTTAGCATGCATTGTTACATACACATTTTTATTTTTACATATCGGTCCGGGGTACTCACACAGAGTTAGATTTGCATAGTTTATACATATCCTGTACCCACCTCTCCATATTTTTAGAACCCTTCCTTTCCGCCGTCTCGCCTCACCGCCTGGCTAGCGAGATTGTTTATAGTTGGTCTCCCTGCCTCGCTCGCCGTTTTAGTCCATTCTGAGACTGACCGCACTCTGGAACACAGGGAAGTGACCTCTTTTTGTATTTTCCTCTCTTGAGTGCCTAGCATATTATCGCCATGTAGTTAGATTTGTTAATATACCTTTATATATATTTTGTGTGTTTGTTGTTCGTCCAGCTGAAGGCCTCTTGGCCGAAACGTTGACTTTTGTTTCGTCCATTTCCACGTAAAACTGTCACCATACCACTTTTTTCCTCTTTTTTTAGTATTGCTTTTACCTTCTTATTACATGGCCAAAATAAGGATGATTGTTTCTTCCTAATATTGGAAATTAGCTGTACGTTTTTGTTGCTTTGACCTCTTTGAGAACATTTTCATTACTCTTCTTAGCTGTCCATGGTATTCTCAACATTCTTCTGTTAAACCACATTTCTAAAGCCTCCAGTAATTTTCTTCTCTTTTCTCCTATTGTCCATGATTCACAACCACATGTTAAGACTAGCGATACATAATATTTAAGAACTCTTTTTCTTACTTCCATTGACACAAAACTCTTACAGAGTATCTTCCTCATTTTCCGGAAAGCTGCTTCGGCTTGAGCTGTTCGTCAGAAGAAGACAGTATAGTCAGATTGCCTCTGAAGGATAACATCATCATCATCATGTGCCGTACCGGTTGGCGTTGGCGATTATGTCCTTCCACAATCTTCTATCCACAGTGCATCGTATGAGTTCTGTTGTTGACTGTGTCCCATGCCATGACACCAAGCTATCCAGTATTTTCTCTCTTTGTCGTCCGCGATCTCTCTTTCCTTTTATTTTGCCAGTTGTAACCAAGTATTCCAACTTTCCTCTTCTCATGATGTGCCCGAAAAATGTTGATTGCTTCTTTCTGATGTTTTTCAAGAGCTCCCTTTTTGTGTTGGCCTCTTTGAGAACTTCCTCATTGGTCTTCTTAGCTGTCCAGGGAACTTTCAATATTCTTCTGAGAAATCCCATCTCTGTGGCCTCTATTCGTCTTTTCATTTGTTTGTCTACAGTCCATGATTCGCTTCCATAGGTCAGAATTGGTTCTATATAGAATCGATGAACAATCTTTCTCATTTTTATTGACATAGATTTGTTGCATACGATATTTTTCATTTTCTAAAATGCTGTTTTGACCTGAGCTATTCTGCTTTTTATTTCTGTGGTGCATTTCCCATCTGATGTTATTATTGTGCCTAAGTATTTGAAACTTTGCTCTTGTTTCAGATTTAACATTTATATCATAATTTTTTAAAATCCACATTGACAGAAATGTCATATTAAAAAGAACAGTATCATTTTTACCATTCGTAAAATTATATCGGAAACATTTGCATGATCAATAAAATTATTCTGTCAGGATAGGTCTCTAATCGTCTTTGCAGGATAACAAGATAGCGCAAAGTGCTAGTAACGATAACCCAGCGCCGCACAGTTAATGCACTTTGCGAGACAAGAAATGAAAAGAAATAGTCACTCCCAATAAAAAGAATTTTTTTTATTATCCTTAAAAGTAAAGTGCCTTCAAGGTATTTACGGGGGCAGGAAAATGTACAACTGAAATAAACAAAAGAATAGGAATGGCAAAAAAGTAATTTTAATGTCCTGAAAAATGTACTGACATCAAAACAAATAACACCAGGGCTAAAACTAACAATAACAAAATGTTACATCTTCTCAACATTCCTATATGGTACAGAAACATGGACACTAAACAAGAAACCAGAACAGTGAATTGAAGCTTTTGAAATGTGGATATTCAGAAGAATAGGTAGAATTGGTTGAAAAGAAAAGAAAACAAATGAAGTTTTAGAACAACTAAAAATGAAAAGAGAACTACTAAACACAATTCAGTCAAGACAAATGCGATTTTTGAGGTATGTTAAAAGACACAACAGCCTACTAAAAGTAATCCTGGAGGGGAAAATACAAAGTAAAAGTGGCAGAGGCAGACAAAGACTAACATGGACGAGTAACACCAAAGATGGACAAGTCAGCTTATGATAACCTGCAGCATCAAAGCAAGAGACGGAGCAGAATGGCGCTCCATGGTAGCCAACCATCGTTTGTGGAGACGGCACTCGATGATGAAGAAAAATGATTTCAAAGCGACACGACCCACGACCACCTGTCACCGGCATCTACTGAGTTATTTGTTCTCTGGCGGGAATGGTGGGAAACACCGATGTCCACGGGGAGTCGCGGTAGCTCAGTGGTTAGGTAACTGGACTACAAAGGACAAGAGGTAGGGTTCAATACTGATCGACGGCTTCCACGTTCATGCAGCCTTAAAAGGGTACCGGATTTTTTCTGGGACAGTAAAGCGGCACGGGCGTAATACCGACCATATTACCCTAAAACCATGTGCCGAAGGTCTGTAAAAGTTATGGTCACTAACACCATATTCCCTATACGTCACGTGGCTTATAGGGCTCTTTACTTTTTTTTTTTTTTAAACTCCTCCTCTCTATCTCTCTCTACTATGCATGTAATATAGTATATTCTCCTTACGTATCTTCTTATCGTTTTATCTCCCCTTCTTTGTTGTATTACCCAAAAAACACGTAGCAGAGTATATCTTCATTTCGTTGTTTGTTTATGCTTGTGTTGTTCCTGTTTTCTGGAGAAGGCCACATGTAGACCGAAACGTCACATATATTGTATTGTCCTGTTTTGTAAAGTTCTCATCATACTCTGTATGAGCATATGTTACACCCCAGCACTTACTTCCCGCTAAGAAAAACCCCTGTAGACGTAATTATTCCCGTACTTACTGAGTTATTTCATGTTTGTTTTGTCCTTGCAGTATTTACTTGCAAGCTGCGCGCTCAGCGTTTGAGTGCATGCGTCCGTTATATTTGTTTGACATTTCTATCGTTCTGAAGCCCAGATCTAGTGATCGCTTGGTTCCTAATGTATGTTCTGTCGTATTTATGGCACATAATCAGTCACGACCCATGACTAAACTAATTTACGGCCACGGTTTTCAGCTGCTGTCAGTTTTATTTACAGTTGACTTTGCTAGCCTTTGATCAAAATGTCTCTCCCATAAGGCAATGAATGTAAATACATGGGAACAATATTAACATCAGATGGTAGATGTACAACAGAGGTGATATGCAGAATAGCTCAGTCAAAAAGAGCTTTCCAAAAATTGAAGATACTGTGCAATCCATTTTTAACAATGGAAACATAGAAAAAGAGTTCTTAAATGTTATGTGGAGCTCGTCATAACAAATGGATGCGGTTCATGGACAAAAGGATAACAGACAAGAAAATCACCGGAGGCTGTAGAATTGTGGTTTTACAGAAGAATATTGAGAATACCATGGACAGATAAGAAAATCACCGGAGGCTGTAGAATTGTGGTTTTACAGAAGAATATTGAGAATACCATGGACAGATAAGAAAATCACCGGAGGCTGTAGAATTGTGGTTTTACAGAAGAATATTGAGAATACCATGGACAGATAAGAAAATCACCGGAGGCTGTAGAATTGTGGTTTTACAGAAGAATATTGAGAATACCATGGACAGATAAGAAAAGTAATGAAAACGTTCTAAAACATGCCGAAGCAAAAAGAGAGACAATTTCCAATATTTGAAATAAACAAAATCATTTTATGGATATTGGAAAGAGGAAACAGTTCGAATATAATGTGACAACAGGGGAAATTGAGGGACGAAACGATAGAGGGAGGCACAGAGAAAACATATTTGACAGATTAAAAGAATGATTTGGCAGAGGGTCAGCAACAGAAATGATAAATAACTGTCGAAATCGAAAGTTGTGGTGTGACATAATCACCTACGCCAGTAAGCATTGTACTTGATGTTGATACCGCAATAGAATTGTTACCGCTTTGGGTACTCTCTCTTACCTCTCTACTGTCCCTATGCATGAGAACATTCGCAGTTAATACTGTCTACTGCATACAGCAGCAAACTACCTGGCGTGGCATATTGTACGGAACAAAGATAAAATTCGCTGGAGGCCATTTCTTGTAAGTAATGTAATATGTTAAACATACGCTGGACACGAATTATGTTTTCACTACATTTTATTTAAATAGCAGTTAAGCTCTGGAAGACACAGTCTGAGACTGGATAAATTGTGCCTGGCCAAAAATAAGCCAAAAATTGCAAAAATACTGAAGATTGTTTGATCTCTGTTTGTTGACAAAGTCTGGCTAATGGCTTTATTAAAATCTTCAGATGGTAAATTCCAATATGGCGGTACCATCAAAGGTCATAGATAGTGGGGGGAGAGGAGCAATCATGGAAGGAATGGTTCCAGGAAAGAGAATCAGGTGAGTGTAGAACAACGTGAACTATCAAAGCATGAACTTGAAATAGTGTGGGAGATTCGATAAGAGGAAGAGATTCATTCAGACTGGCTCTTGTAAGAGCAACGTTCAGTTGGAGATTTGGTTAGAAACAGAGATTCATTCAGATTGGCTGTGGTGAGAGCAACGTTCACAGTTGAAGATTTGGTTAGAGACAGAGATTCATTCAGATTGGCTGTGGTGAGAACAACGTTCATTTGGAGATTTGGTTAGAGACAGAGATTCATTCAGATTGGCTGTGGTGAGAGCAACGTTCACAGTTGAAGATTTGGTTAGAGACAGAGATTCATTCAGATTGGCTGTGGTGAGAGCAACGTTCACAGTTGAAGATTTGGTTAGAGACAGAGATTCATTCAGATTGGCTGTGGTGAGAGCAACGTTCACAGTTGAAGATTTGGTTAGAGAGAGAGATTCATTCAGATTGGCTGTGGTGAGAGCAACGTTCACAGTTGAAGATTTGGTTAGAGACAGAGATTCATTCAGATTGGCTGTTGTGAGAGCAACGTTCACAGTTGGAGATTTGGTTAGAGACAGAGATTCATTCAGATTGGCTGTTGTGAGAGTAACGTTCACAGTTGGAGATTTGGTTAGAGACAGAGATTCATTCAGATTGGCTGTTGTGAGAGCAACGTTCACAGTTGGAGATTTGGTTAGAGACAGAGATTCATTCAGATTGGCTGTTGTGAGAGCAACGTTCACAGTTGGAGATTTGGTTAGAGACAGAGATTCATTCAGATTGGCTGTTGTGAGAGCAACGTTCACAGTTGGAGATTTGGTTAGAGACAGAGATTCATTCAGATTGGCTGTGGTGAGAGCAACCTTCACAGTTGGAGATTTGGTTAGAGACAGAGATTCATTCAGATTGGCTGTGGTGAGAGCAACGTTCAGTTGGAGATTTGGTTAAAGATTCCTTTATAACGGTGATGAGAGCAACATTCTGTGGGAAACCATTCTAATGACATTGATTCCTTCAGACGAACTGTAATGAGAGCAACATTCGGCGGGAGACCATTCTAATGACAGAGATTCCTTCAGACGAACTGCGATGAGAGCAAAATTCTGTGGGAGACCATTCCAATGACAGAGATTCCTTCAGACGAACTGCGATGAGAGCAAAATTCTGTGGGAGACCATTCCAATGACAGAGATTCCTTCAGACGAACTGCGATGAGAGCAAAATTCTGTGGGAGACCATTCTAATGACAGAGATTCCTTCAGACGAACTGTAATGAGAGCAACATTCTGCGGGAGACCATTCTAATGACAGCGATTCCTTCAGACGAACTGTAATGAGAGCAACATTCTGCGGGAGACCATTCTAATGACAGCGATTCCTTCAGACGAACTGTAATGAGAGCAACATTCTGCGGGAGACCATTCTAATGACAGCGATTCCTTCAGACGAATTGCGATGAGAGCAACATTTTTCAAAGGACAAGGAACTAGACAATAGGATGCGTAATACCATTTTTTCTCTTTGAAACGCAACTTTCTAGAAGTCTTCACCTCAAAAAATTCCCTCTAGTTTATTTGTGCACTCCCAGCACACCCCCAAATGAATCCTTTATCCCTCATTGCTTATTGTGTTACGTTTGTAGTGTTGGATTTCTGTGAACTCAAATAATGAAATGAACAAGATAATGTAATGTTAGTTTTTTTTTTAAAAGCTTTCAAACGCAGCAACAAATGCAAGACACGAACACAATTTGTTCGTCTGTCTGTTTTTTGCTATGAAAAAAAAAACCAATTCTGAAATACATCTCCATTTCTCTCTCCAATTATTTTTTCACTCAATCTTACTCTTTCTTTTTTCCTCTATTCTTTCATACCTCTATATTTCACTTTTACTCCTACTCTAATTTTCTATTCTTCTTTGATGCTTAACCATTTTTTCTGCCTTTGCTATTCTTCACTCTTCTCGTCCATTTTCTTATTCTTCCATAATTTTCTATGAATTTCTCTACAGTTTATTATTCTATCAAAACCCAGCCTCTTTCATTCTCCTTTTCTCCCCTTCTCCCTCTTTCGTCCCTTCCTCACTCTCGGATGCATGATCCTTGGTTGCCCCAGAAAGGCCAGGGGACTCATCTGACCAAGACCACCAGGACTCACTGATAATAATTGATATCAAAGAAGAAACAGAGTGGTTACCGAGGATGGCAGCAGACTCTTGTCTGCGGGATCTCTTTGTTGTTATAGAAGACCCAGTGTCGCAGTGCCTTCTGGGACGGTCAACTTGCAATTTATCCAGAAGAATAATAATACATAAATATTATTATATGGGGAACTTCCGAGGCGATAATAGGGAATAATAGAACAAAGAAGTATGTGTTAGCTCTCGGAAAAATTGACAGACAAACAACAATAGAAAAAAACGAAGAACAATATATGGTCCGAAGTGGGATCGAACCCGTACTCAGTGGCACCGCGCCTTGCCACGAGAAGCCGAACGCTTGGTACACTGCCACGCAGCCAACTAAAAAAATTGGCTATTGCAGTAGTGTCTTCCACGAAAGGCGATCTCAATGACTATAGCATAGGGTAACGATCACTACCCTATGATCGTTACCCTATGCTATAGTCATTGAGATCGCCTTTCGTGGAAGACACTACTGCAATAGCCAATTTTTTTAGTTGGCTGCGTGGCAGTGTACCAAGCGTTCGGCTTCTCGTGGCAAGGCGCGGTGCCACTGAGTACGGGTTCGATCCCACTTCGGACCATATATTGTTCTTCGTTTTTTTCTATTGTTGTTTGTCTGTCAATTTTTCCGAGAGCTAACACATACTTCTTTGTTCTATTATTCCCTATTATCGCCTCGGAAGTTCCCCATATAATAATATTTATGTATTATTATTTGTACCCAGTATATAACCACTGGGAACTACTATTCGTGCTGTTTCGTCCAATAAATGTTTGTCTACAACACAAGTATTCAGCCCTACTGGGAGATACTTGCATTAATAGGAAAGTACAAATATACAATTTATTTCCGGTCTGTGATCGTTACCCTATGCTATAGTCATTGAGATCGCCTTTCGTGGAAGACACTACTGCAATAGCCAATTTTTTTAGTTGGCTGCGTGGCAGTGTACCAAGCGTTCGGCTTCTCGTGGCAAGGCGCGGTGCCACTGAGTACGGGTTCGATCCCACTTCGGACCATATATTGTTCTTCGTTTTTTTCTATTGTTGTTTGTCTGTCAATTTTTCCGAGAGCTAACACATACTTCTTTGTTCTATTATTCCTTATCCAGAAGAACCAGGTTGTGTTGTGTTGCAATTTTATCGATGTTATAAATTTTCTTCTTCTGCTTTCGCCTTCCAACTCCCTGTGGAGCATAGGTCTTCAACAAACACATTCTAAGCTGCCCTGTTTCTTTCTCTTCTTTTAAGAGTGTTTCACGTCTTCCCCAGTCTCTTCATCTCTGCTTTCATCATCTTTTCCAAGTACATTTGGAATTGTACTGATTCTACAATTATTCTGTCAATAAAAATGTAATTATTATTTAAATGTTACTTATTATATAAATGTTACTGTATTTTTTTAAAAATAGACCTATCTTGACAGAATAATTTTATTGATCATGCAAATGTCTCCGATATAATTTTACGAATGGTAAAAATTATATTGTTCTTTTTAATAGGACATTTCTGTCAATATGGATTTTTAAAAATTATGATATAAATGTTACAGTTTTATTTATAGGCCTATTCTCCCAATATAGTTTTTTTTTTAATTATGATATAAATAAATATTACTGTTTTCTATATAAGCCTCTTCTGCCAATATAATTTTATTGATTACGCAAATGTTTCCGATGTAATTTTATTTATGTTAAAACCTTTACTCAATTATAAACTTGTCTTGTCCTATTCTGTTTTCTGTGTCTAATATATGTGTTCCTCAACAGCTAAGGTGTTAATATGTGTAACATGAACGGGATAAATACATCTAATCGTTCGTTTCAGATAAGATTATGCAATATATTACATTATTATTGTCATAAGTTTCACTAGAGAAAAAAAATAATAATTTAGAACTGGATAATAGTTGTTTGTCATTGCAATTTTAGTTGCGCTGCCTATTTCCTTATTTCCAGTATATATTCTATGCAAATTCCCTGTGTCTCTTCTCTTGTACTCAAACTGTTTGAACGATGTTATAACTTAATTTAGGAGATGCGACAGCTCAGTGGTTAGTGACCTGGACTACCAACGACAAGATGTCCAGTTCGATCACGATAGGCGGCCTCTAGGTTCACGCAGCTTTAAATAAATTCCGATATTTTCTGAGAAAAAAAGAAACAGCACTGGCGTAATGCCGACAATATTACCACTCAAAAAACGCGCTGATTGGCTATACAAATATGCTCATAATATTTTCTATGCATTACCACTTGGTGTGATTGTTTCTTAGTTTTTTTCCTTCCTTTCTACAGATTAATTTTACTAACATTTGAGGTTTGTATTTAAATACGGGACAAATCTGAAACAAGTGCAACGCCTCAAATACTTGGGCACGATAATAACATCAGATGGAAGATGCACCACATAAATAAAAAGTAGAATAGGTCAGGCCAAAATAGCATTAAAAAAAAATGTAAAACGTCTTGTGCATTAAGTCTCTATTAACGGAAGTGAGAAAGAATGTTCAGTGGTGCTAAATATAGCCAATTCTAATCAGAGAGGCCAACACAAAAAGAGAGCTCCTAAAACATCAGAAAGAAACAATCAACATTTTTCGGGCACACAATGTGAAAAGAAAAGTTGAAATACTTGGTTACAACTGGCAAAATACAGGGAAAGAGAGATCGCGAACGACAAAGAGAGAAGGTAATGGATTGCTTGGTGGCCATGAGTAAGCAAACGGTCAACAACAGAACTGATACGATGTACTGTGGAAGCATATGATCGACTATGCCAACCAGTACTGCACTTGATGATGGGTTGAATATACCCGACTGGAAAGTGTAAGATTAGTCCGTCTTTGTTACACATCTTCTCATAAACATTAATTCATGCAAACATCGCTAACATCATCATCATCAAGTGCCAAGCCTCCTGGCCTAGGTGAGGAGACAAATAATTATAAATGAATATTAATATCGAGGGAAACTTCCGAGGCGTAATTATTAGTTAGCTGAGTTGGCAGTGTTCCCTAGCGTTTGGCTTTTCGTGGCAAGGCGCAGTGCCAAGGAGTACGGGTTTGATCTTGCTTCGGACTTTATAGTGGTCTTTTTTTTGTTTCTGTTGTTGATTATATGTAATTTTTTCCGAGTGCTGTAAACATACCTCCACCTCCTATGATTCGCTGGCGTAGGTGATCATGCTTCTCCACAACTTACGATCCTAATAGTCATTTATCACTTCTATTGTTGACCTTCTGCCAAGCCATTCCCTAACCTGTCTGGTATCTTTTTTCCTTGCTTCCCTCTATCTCTTCGTCCCTCGTTCGTTCGTTCGCTTTCGTCAGCTTTGACCTCTGACGAAGTCCCACCCACTCAATTTTGTGGGACTGAATTTTGCGTGTAAAGTCTGTTTTATCCCATTACAGGATGCCCCTCGCCATGCAGGCAGAATTACTCCGACTTCAGAGGTACTAATTTTTAGGGAATTAGTAAAACCCAGGTGTCCTCGCCAGGGTACGAACCCCGGCTGTTGCCGTGGTAAGCCAACCGGCTTCGTCCCTCAATTTGTCCAGTTGTCACAATATATCCCAGCTGTTCCCTTCTCATAACATGGCCAAAAAATGATGCTCGCTAACATAAATATTAATTAATATTTAAAATTAGTATCGTTTTGTTATGTTAGAAATTGGAGCGACTTTCACAAAAAAATATTATCTTGTGTGTAAAGCAGTCTGTAAGATCTTCAGCCCTGTCAGGAAAATTGCTATTTCTAATGAAAATTAGAAATTTAAGACAAGCCGTATAATTTACAAGAGACAGGTGTAACTGTTTGGAAGTAATCTGAAACACATTCCGGATTAGATGAGAAATGTTGAAAGTACAAGCGTCAACTCAACAGGAGAAATGGATGTTTTGTTGATGACGACCTAATGTGTGGCCAAGGGATATGTTGGTGAACTCAAAGATGGCGACGGCGAAAGAATATAAGAAGATGAAGAAACGCGAGAAAAGGGCGAGGGAGAAGGGGGAGATGACGAAGTGAAGAGTGAGAAAAGTAAAGATTTATAACAAGAAATGGGGATGAATTTTATAAAGAATAAGGTGAAATGAAGGAAAAGGAAGAAGGTGAAGTGAAGTAAAAGGGAGAAAGTGAAGTGAAGGAAATGGAAGAAGATGAAGTGAAAGAAAAGGGAGAAGGTGAAGTGAAGTAAAAGGGAGAAGGTGAAGTGAAGGAAATGGAAGAAGATGAAGTGAAAGAAAAGGGAGAAGGTGAAGTGAAAGAAAAGGGAGAAGGTGAAGTGAAGGAAATGGAAGAAGATGAAGTGAAAGAAAAGGGAGAAGGTGAAGTGAAAGAAAAGGGAGAAGGTGAAGTGAAGTAAAAGGGAGAAGGTGAAGACGAAGAATTGAAGGAGGAAGAACATGAAAAAGGAGAGGAAGCGGAATAATAATAGCAAAAAAAAAGAAGAAGTAATAAAACATTAAGATAAAGAAGAAAAGTGGGAAGCAGAAAATGAAGAAGAAGTAACTGTAGAAGGAGATGAGGAAGAGCGAATAAATACATAGAAAAAAGGAGACAAATAAGAAAAGCAGTATTACAAGATAAAGGATAAGATAAAGATGAAAAGAGACGTGCATAACAGAAATGAAATAGATATCTGATACAGGTCGTATGAACTCTCCTTCCTATAACGTAATAACCAATATAATTATTAGGGAGAGATTATTAATAGGGTTTGAGCTGGTCTTTATGTCCCCTTCTTTTAGGCATGTCTTTACAGTTTTCATTTTATGTTAGCGGGAATTGCCAAGATGAGAACTGAAAATGATGCATTATTTCTGGGAGAAAGTGCGCAAATTTTTACTACAAAGAGGGGTCAGAGAAGTTCACGGTTTATTTTTATAGAGACTTGAGAAATAATACCCAAGCGATGCTATGATGAAAAGAATGTAGATATTAACCCACGTGAGACATTATTTACAAAGACGATAGGGGAATATTACAATGTCAGAAGTTACACGGAAAAAAAGATGAAATCTTGCCCAGTTTCTGGATAAATAAAGTTTACTTGGAAAAGTTTATAGAGTGATGGGGAAAAAATGTAAGAAATATGAATTAAAGATTTTGCAAAGTGAAAGAAAGTAATAAATATGAAATGAAGATTTTGGAAAGTATAAATGTGTACTTGGCTTTTATAAATTTGTGACACGCTCTGTAGCAAGCATGCATGAGTAATATCTTGTAATATATTTCATCACAACGGCTCGGAATTTCGCAGTACTAAGGTGAACAAGTATATTAGAATCAGAAAAGCTAAAGCAGCAATGTCTTTCAGAAGCCTTGAAAAGTTGAGGAAATCAAAACTCATCAGCACAAACACAAAACTTAGACTATTCAAATCAAATGTACTATCAACCCTTACGTATGCGTGTGAAAGCTGGAAAACAACAAGAGAGAAACACACTTGAACGAATTCGAAAATAAATGTCTAAGGAAAATACTTGGTATAGCATGGAACGAATTCAGAACAAACGAGGAAATTAGAGAAATCGCCAATCAACCACTAATATCTTCAGTAATAAAGAAAAGACGATGGTCATATGTTGGACATGTGATGAGAAGAGATAATAGCCGAATAGTAAAGCAAGCCCTCATGTGGGAAACAACAGGTAAGAGAAAAAGAGGAAGACCCAGAGAGATGCTGAGAAGAACTTTGATGAGAGAGGCAAGAGCAGCAGGAATCGGCTCCCTCAATGAGATAGAGCTGCTTGCACAGAACAAAGAAACTGGCGAGATTTGATAAAATATCTTTAAAAGAAAACTGCTAGAACAAAAATTCAGATAAGAGGAGTATCTTGATCTACGCCCTATGGGCCAGCTACGGCTCGAAAGGCCAATAGATTAGATAGTTAGAAGGCATACACGTGAAACAATATTAAAACAGGGAAATGAATTTAAAAAATATCTAGGAACATGATGATGATGATGATGATGATGATGATGATGATGATGATGATGAGTGATGAGATGCAGAATGGCTCAGGCAAAAGCAGCTTTCCAAATAAAATGAGAAAGATACTGTGTAATCCATTTTTTTTTTACAATAGAAACAAGAAAAATAGTTCTTAAATGTTATGTAAAGCTAGTCTTAACATATGGATGTGAATCATGGACAATAGGAAAACAGGCAAGAAAATCACTGGAGACTGTAAAAATATGGTTTTACTGAAAGATATTGAGAATACCATGGACAGTTAAGAAGAGTAACGAACACGTTTTGAAAAATGTCAAAGCAGAAGGAGAGTTAATATCCAATATAAGGAAGAAATAATCATTAGTTGGCCATTGTTATGAGAAGAGATCAGCTGGGATATATTGTAACAACTGGTAAAATTGAGAGATGAAGAGATAGAGCGAACCAAAGAGAAAAGATACCAGACAGCTTAAGAGAATGGCTTGGCAGTAGGTCAACAACAGAAATGATAAATAACTGTCAAGATCGAAAATTGTGGAGAGACACGATCACCTACGCCAGCAAGCATGGCACTTGATGATGATGAAGCCATACATTATTTATATGTGAGAAGGCCAGTGATTTTATCGCTGTAGTTACTTTCCTCCAACTCTGTGAGGGACCCATTTTTTTGTTCACTTGAATAGACAGGACGAGGTTCAACAGCGTTTCAACCCAGGTTCAATCTATAATTAGTTCAGCCTTCCCGCCACGCTACAGATGCTTCATTACGTACAGTTTAGTTGATGTCAGGCGCTTTATTTTCTTTTTTGAATTTTCTGAGCTGATATTTCATTGTGCATATTCTGTCTGGGTGGCAGATATGGGAGATAACGCGTTGCCCACATGGCACTAAGCTCTTCTCGACTCCACTTTCAAGCGCTCCAGATGCAGTCAATAGCGTTACTTTTGAGAACTAAAATAGGTAGTGAGACCATTCTACCACTAGTTCTGAAGAACTGTTGAAAATATGAAGTACGGATTCCGTTAAGTAGAAGAAATACGGATACAGTAAAGATTTGACAAAATGGAAAACCTAAATAGAACATTATCATGTGGTTTACCGTATAGCGTATGGGATCGTGTCTTTTCACAACTTTATGTCCACAGTGCATCGTAACGATTCTGTTGATGTTTTACCATGCCATGACACTAAGCTCTCTAGTATCTTCTCTCTTTGGCTTCCGCGAACTCTCTTTCCTTGTATTTTGCCAGTTGTAGCCAAGTACTCCAATTTTCCTCTTCTCGTGATGTGCCCGGAAAATGTCGATTGTTTCATTTTGTTTTTTATAAGCTTCCATTTTTGTGTTGGCCTTGTTGAGATTTTATTCATTGGTCTTTTTGGTTATTCAATGAATTCTCAACATTCTTTTAAGAAAGTTCACCTCAGTGGCCTCTAACGGTCCTGTCATTTGTTTGTTGTTTGTCCCTGATTCTCTTCCATAGATCATAATTGGCTCCATATAGAACTTGTGAACTCTCTTTCTCGCTTAAATTGACAAAAACTATTAACATCAATAGAAACTGCTACTGTAAACTTATCTTGTTACATTCCTTTTACAATGATAATGAAACATATTACATTAGTAAGGTACATTACTCCCGTCACGACAAAGTCACTCCCCCGTCACGCCATAGTTTTTAGTTTAATTTAGTTTAGTTTAGTTTAGTCGATGGATCATCCTCGCTGCACTTGGATATGTATAATATTGCAATAGTGAAAGGATGAGAAGCGTAGTGGACTGAAAATCATCATCATGTGCCCTACCGTTTGGCGTAGGCTATCAGTAAAAAAAAGAAGAGTAAAGTGCCCCCGTCATGCCAAGTGGCGTATAGGGAATATGGTGTTAGTGACCATACATTTTACAGACCTTCGACACAAGATTTTTGGGGTAATGTGGTCGGTATTAATCCAGTGTTGCTTTATCTTCCCATAAAAAAATCCGGTACCCATTTAAGGCTGGGTGAACCCGGAAGCCGTCGGTTGGGATCGAACCCTAACTCTTGTCCTTTGTGAAACATATTACATTGACATAAGTTGTTTCTTACATGTTACATTTCTATTACAATGATAATGAAACATATTACATTGACATAAGTTATTTCTTACATGTTACATTTCTATTACAATGATAATGAAACATAGTACATTGACATAAGTTATTTCTTACATTTCTATTACAATGATAATGAAACATATTACATTGACATAAGTGTGTTCTTGCATGTAACAAACTATAACATTGTAATGCATGTTTTAAAAGGGTCATAATGACTTTTAAGAAAATAATAAGCCAATCAAGTAAACAGCAAACAGAACATGTGCATCTACTTGATTTTCATTTCTTATGTAAACTGGCAAGGCGATCGTGACGCCCTTTCAACATTCTTTGAATGGCTTTGTTGTCTGTCAGTTCTGCTGTTGCCATGCTATCATGTCAAGCTGACCAAAATCTACTTCCTGCGTCATCCATTGTTCTCTTCTTGTATCTCCATCTTTTGTAGAAACTCTGATTTTTTTTTTACATATTAATTATGTTCATATATGTATATATGAACTATATCTGGGAGATATCTGAACACACAGAGAACTATATCTGGGAGATATCTGAATACACAAGAGAACTATATCTGGGAGATATCTGAATACACAGAGAACTATATCTGGGATATATCTGAATACACAAGAGAACTATATCTAGGAGATATCTGAATACACAGAGAACTATATCTGGGAGATATCTTAATACACAAGAGAACTATATCTGGGAGATATCTGAATACACAAGAGAACTATATCTGGGAGATATCTGAATACACAAGAGAACTATATCTGGGAGATATCTGAATACACATGAGAATTATATCTGGGAGATATCTGAATACACAAGAGAACTCTTTCTGGGAGATATCTGAATACACAAGAGAACTATATCTGAGAGATATCTGAATACACAAGAGAACTATATCTGGGAGCTATCTGAATATATAAGAGAACTATATCTGGGAGATATTTGAATACACGAGAACTATTTCTGGGAGATATCTAAATACACAAGAGAACTATATGTGATACACTCCACTCTTCTCAGTTCCACAGATCAGAATTAACTCTATATAACATTGATAAGCTCGCCTTCTCACTTTCATAGATCATCATTAACTCTATGTGACATTAATAAACTTCCCTTCCTCACTTCCATAGATCATGATTAACTCTATGTGACATTAATAAACTTCCCTTCCTCACTTCCATAGATCATGATTAACTCTATGTGACATTAATAAACTTCCCTTCCTCACTTCCATAGATCAGGATTAATGTTCTATGACATTGATTAACTCGCCTTCTCATTTCCATTGATGTTAACGTGTTTCACTACGTGTTCTATAGCCCTTGAAATGTTTATTTAGCTTATGCTATTGAGCGATATCAATGACACCTGAAACATCAACATTTAAATCATTTGATGTTAGTGTTGCACATGATGCTGCTATTAATGTATTCGGACAGTGACATTTCAATTAGATCCTGAATGGTCGGCCACAAGAGCGTTCACGAATACAAAGTACCTGCAAAGGTTTCTGCTGGAAATTTTAGGAAAGATTTTCCAGTTGATTTTGTTAAAAAAATGAAATACAGAAGATACTCGTAGCTTTGAAGTAGGTACACGATGTTGGAATAAGTGCCGGAGTCTAAACCTGAAAGAATGAACTTAATGCTGTTGCTTTGTAAAAGAAATAAGGAAAATTAAATATGTTACCAGTGAAGTATAGAGAAGGTTAAAGGGCAGCAAGTGCGACTCGTGAAAGTTGCCAGGCGTTTTCAGTTATGCCAGCTATACATGGCTGACGTTTTGTTGATTGTGATTTTTTTCCCGAGTGATGAAAACATACCTCTTCCCCTGAAACAGTTCCCTGCTCTATCGCCTCGGAAGTTTGCTCCATGATAATATTCATTTATCATTATTTGTCTTCTGACGTTATTTTGCCGACAACCGCCCCTGCTCGCAAAGATGAAAACGTCACTCTAGTTGGCGATTTACAGGGTTTTCCCCTTTCTGCGCTCTGGCCTTGTCTATAGTTTTCTGTCACATGACCCTGGCAGGCAGGAGAGTGATGTAACAAGGTGTACATGTCACGTGTCCGTTGTGACTAACAAGGGAAGCAGAACTGGAGCGTGTCCGCCAGACCCTCATCATCATCATGATCAGGTGCCATGCCGGTTGGCGTAGGCGATCATCTACACACCACTCGGTCCTTCATACATATCATAATTTCAATAGGTGATCTTTTGTTATTCCACTTAGGTAAGCTTTTCCAATTCTTTGTTCTCCTGATGTTTCTCTGCTCTTCTTTTCATTCATTCTGCCTGCTATTATAGTTTTCTCAATGTCTTCTTTTTGCTTGTCGTGTCCAATAAATGTAGATTGTCTCTTCCTTACAATTTAATAATATTTCTGGTTTCTCCAGCTCGTTTAAAACATTATTCGTTTGTAATTGTTGCTAAGCATGGGACTCATAGCGCTCTTCTAGTAAACCACATCTCAGCTGTCTCTAATGCTCTTTGTGTGGTCTTACTTATGGTCCATAACTCGTTTCTAAAGAGTAAACAATTATGACATATATATGTATGTATAGTGGAGCCGCGGTAGCTCAGTGGTTAGTGAACTGGACTACAAAGGACAAGGGGTAGGGTTCGATCCCAACCGACGGCTTCCGGGTTCACCCAGCCTTAAATGGGTACCGGATTTTTTTCTGGGAAAGTGAACCGGCACGGGCGTAATACCGACCAGATTACCCCAAAAATCATGTGTCGAAGGTCTGTAAAATTTATATTCACTAACACCATATTCCCTATACGCCATGGTGTGACGGGGGTACTTTACTTTTTTCTGTGTATGTATATATGACGTATTATATTATGATATTATTGTCCGTGACAGCGGCACATTAGTGAGTATATGGACAGCATCACACCAAACCGCCCAACGTATATAGAACAAATTCCTCCTATTCCTATTGGCTGGTTTAAGCATATGACCGAGTTATGTGAGAAGGAAAGAATCACCAGGATTGGGGATTGAACCTTCGTTAACTTGGTAAGTAGGTATGGGCGCTAACAAAATGTTCACCACCTGTTAGGGGCAAGGGGTGAATAGATTAATTGTACATTTACAAGGTTAAGACATGGCCTAAGCACAGACAAAATACAGTATACTAAGGCCCTCAGGAAGAAAATAAGACCGCAAAACCCTCCAACTAACGTGACGTTTACAGCTATATGAGCTTTAGATGGCTGACGTATCCCTACCCATAACCATCTATACATTTATAAAGGCCCGCGATCGAAAAATAAAACCGGAAAACCCTGCAACTAGCGTGACGTTTCCGACTATAAAAGTTGTAGATGGCTAACGTCACGCTACACACAATCGTCCCTGCTCACAAAGATGAAAACGTCATCCTTGTTGGATGTTTTCCGAGAATTTTTCCTAGGTCTTTATAAATCTGAAGATGGGTATGCCACAACAGCCTCTACTCGCAACGCTAACAACATCACGTTTATCTCCAACAGGCCTATGCCATAAGAATTGAGAGAGTTCAGCGGTGATATATAGAGCCAATACTGACATAACAAAGCGAATCATAGACAACTGATAAACAAATGAAAGACAATTGGAGGTCTCAGAGATAGGATTTCTCAGAAGAACGTTGAGAGCTCACTGGACAGCTAACAAGACCGACACGCAAACTCTCAAAGAGGTCAACACAAAAAGGGAGCTCATTAAAAAAAAAAATCAGAAAGAAACAATCAAAATTTGTCGGGCACATGTGAAAAGGAAAGTTGGAGTACTTGGTTACAACTGGCAAAATACAGGGAAAGAGAGATTGTGGACGACAAAGAGAGTATTTCTTGTACAAGAGAAGATACGTGATAACTAGACGTCATGACATGGAAAAGTCAACAACAGAATAGTTACGATGTACGGTGGATAGATAATTGTAGAAGGACATGATCGACTACACCAACCGGTATGGCACATGATAATGATGAAAGAGATTTTTCGAGAATTCCCTATCAGCCCGCAGGCCGAAGTAAATATATAGTTGGATCCCGTTGGTACACAGGCATTTATATTAATACTATAGATTTTCTGCCACTGGCCTGCAGTTGGCTTATGGGCTCAAATAGCTGAATACGTCACGCTAGTATGAGGTTCTAGTCACTTCAGTGGAAGAAGTATGTTTACTACACTCGGAAAAAAAAATTATCAACAGCAAAAAAAAAAAATTATCAACAGCAAAAAAAAAAAATTATCAACAGCAAAAAAAAAAAATTATCAACAGCAAAAAAAAAAAAAAAGAACAACAGATATTTGATTCTCGCGGCAAGGCGCTGTGCCGAAGAGTATGGGTTCGATCCTGCTTCGGGCCATCTATTGTTCTTTGCTCTTTTTCTCTTGTTGATTATTTTTGATTTTTTTCAGAGTGTTGTAAAAATACCTCATCCACTGAAATGGCTCGTCGATCTATCGCTTCGGAAGTTTTCCTGTAAGAGAAAATTTCCATTTTCGTCGTGAAAGCTAAATAAAGTAGGCTATGATTTGGGTTAGGGCACTTGACACATAGAAAATAAATGAATACGTTCTCCATGACAAACTGGCACATTCTCAATTAAACAATCATAATTTACTATAAAAACAGAGGGAATTAAAATACTATAGCCACGTCAAAGTACGCAGGGTGCTGGGAAGAACAACAATGGGAGTCATAGATGCGGGGCGGAGTATCAAGGGCAGACCAAGAAGAAGGTGGTATCAAAACATCAGGGAAACCTAGGAAATGAAATCAGAAATGATGGATCTGGCTACAGACATAGATTCTTTCAGACGGACTGTGGTGAAGGCAACGTTCTATGGGAGATCTGGCTATAGAGACACAGGTTCTTTCAGGCAGGTTTTGGTGAAGGCAACGTTCTATGGGAGATCTGGCTAGAGATAGCGTTTCTTTCAGATAGGCTGGAGTAAATGTTCTGTGGGAGATCTGGCTGGAGACAGAGATTCTTTCAGACAGGTTGGCTGTGGTGAAGGCAACGTTTTTCAAAGAACATGCGGTCTAATGAGATAGCCTTGTTGTAAGAAGCCAGCGAAGCACATCATCGGTTGAAAATATTGCACAATTTATTGATATATCATTGCTTACATATTGGTTTCTACAGAGTGCTGTTTAATCAAATCTTTTCATTCAACAATCAATAAATTTACCATAAATTAGATAATGAAGCGGAATAATTAATGTATCAATAAAAGCATACATATTTCTTTGATAAAAATAGAAAACTTCTCTAGATGAAAGAGCGCAAATCTCCTGATGAAAGGTCACAGAAGAAATTCATTTTTTCTTCCATCTTTTTTTCCACCCTTCAAGAACTTTAACAAAAGCCTAGCATCTGCACTCGTTCTCAAGGTTACCTCACTTTCACATGCTCCAGATAACACGTTTTTATGCCGGTACTAGATCATTAGTAAGATTAACTTTCTCCAGACTGCCTGCCTATTCGCGAGCAAGTACACGGAAAGTTAAATATTTTATTTGTTTCGTTCCCAACTTCGTCTTCTTCAGATCTTTCTTTCATATTTTGTATAATAAAATTATTTGAAATCAGATCGGATAATATTTCACAGAAAATGGCGACATAAAATGTGTACGTTATTTAGCAGATAAGAAATAATTGCTTATGTATATTTATTTACATTTTTAATGTGTTCAGAATTTGGTCTTTCCAGTTTATGCTTTAGATTGGGTGCCTTCTTGTGTCTGATGTTTCTTCCACAGTTGTTTGTCATAGATGCTTTAGTATATTTGATCATTTGACGTAAATTTAACAAACGTTGCATATTGCACTTGTGTATTGATTAAAAGAAGCTGTTAAAATGTAAACACTTTTGTGTGGTTTAAAAAATGAAATATTATTTCCCCTGAATCTCTCAGGGAGCCACGATAGCTCAGTGGTTAGTGAACTAGACTAAAAAGGACAAGAGGTAGGGTTCGATCCCAACCGACGGGGTCCGGTTCACCCAGCCTTTAATGGGTACCTGATTTTTTTTTCTGGGAAAGTAAAGCGACACGGGCGTAATACCGGTCACATTATCCCACAAAAATCATGTGCCGAAGATCTGTAAAATGTATGGTCACTAACACCATATTCCCTATACGCCACTTGGCGTGGCGTGGGTATTTTACTTTTTTCACTTTTACTGAATCTCTCAGCGTTGCCAATCTTGCATCCTTTTGTTACATGCTTTAACAACTAAAAAATCGTTCAAACATAAATAATGACTTTAGTTAGAAATGTTACTTGCTGTGTTTAGTGTCACTTCAAGAAAATATCAGTTTTAAGAATGATTGAAATAAACTAAAGAGAACTTAATCTATAAATGCTTAAAAATGTCCACGATTGGAACTAAAATTACACTTTAAGATGAAAAATAACTGCTGCACTGTGTTTATCTGTTCGCAGGTCGTCAAATATGTCGTTTCAAAGTTGTTGTTTTATTTTCCTTTACGTTTTACAATAATGTTTGAATTCAATAAAATTTCCTGTAATCCATTTGTTCATCAATTAACGTTTTATTAATTCGTCCAATAATCCATGAGAACATCTCCCACCTCTCTCTCCCCACCACCCATTAACTCACAAACACATCCTCATGTTGATCCAAGAATCCATCCATTTCCCTGCAATTAACTCCCACCCACTCACTTATGCATCTTTCAAATCGTAAATATAAATTATTTAACTTATTCATCAATCAGCTCATAAACCAATTCAACAACCTACTTATCAATCGATGTATCCACCCAATTATCTAATCACTAAATCAAAAACCTGCCCTTACATCCATTCATCTTTAAACACAATCATCTCTCTATCCATCCATTCATCTTTAAACACAATCATCTCTCTATCCATCCATTCATCTTTAAACACAATCACCTCTCTATCCATCCATTCATCTTTAAACACAATCATCTCTCTATCCATCCATTCATCTTTAAACACAATCATCTCTCTATCCATCCATTCATCTTTAAACACAATCATCTCTCTATCCATCCATTCATCTTTAAACACAATCATCTCTCTATCCATCCATTGAATCGTTCACCATTTTATCTTTGGAGGTCTCGCATGTGGGCCAGGAATCTCTTCGGCTTTTCTCGGAATTATCGAGGTTGATATCGGAGCACCAATGGATTCTTCCAGTGTACTGTGACGGTAATCCAAACAAAGAAACATCACATTTGTTACACACATCCATCAGCCAAGCTAGTCATTCACCCACAAACCAATCCGCCAACCTTCGTGTCCATCAAATTGTAGATCCTTTTCTCCCATCCATTCAGTTTTCCATCAAGCAATTGAAACATGCGACAATCCATTACTCCACAATTACAACAACGAATCAACAGAGCAACAACAAAAATTATCCATTTGTAAATTAATTTATCAATAAAATCAACAATTACCACGTCCCTCTATTATTTAATTCATTTATCAACTCACCCCGAGCAATAAACCAACAAATGAACAAAACGAATTCAACTGCCCGTCTCTTTGTATTTCATGCACCCCTTTGCTAGAAACTTTCCATATTGAATTATTCTTCTATCATCTCCACAGTTATTTATCTATCGTTTCATTCCGCTCATCTGATTATTGACATCCCAGCCTACAACCCACCCATACACCCGACAATCAACTTGCATCTGATAATTCGCCACTTTGTTGATCTAACCTTGGTTTGTTCTTTTCTTACAAAAAAAAAAAACAGGGAATAAAGACAATGGCATTATCTCCCCCATCCTGTATCAAGCTAATGACATAATTGAGATGGTTATTCAGTAGACCTGAAAGCATTATATAACAATAGAACATGTTGAATGTTGAGATGATAGAGAACATCTGAGGGTTTGCTGGAAGAAAAAAGTTATAGAGCAGCAACGGAGATGTACCGTTTTTCCAAAGAACAAAGTGAAGGAAGCAAATAGGAAATTGGTTTTGATGAACACTCCTTTATGGTGCACAAACATGGGCATTAGACCAAAAAAAAAAAAATTTAAGCTTTTAAAATGTGGATTTATAGAAGAATTGGAAGAATTGGGTGGAAAGAAAAGAAATTAAACGATGAAGTCTGAAAACAACTAAACATGAAAAGAGAACTACTAAACGCAATCAGTGCCCCTGGATTTCATTGTTTCTACAATAGAAAACACCTTGGAAGGCCATCCTTGTGCGAAGCAGCATGGTAGCAGCTGAGGTTGATATGTCTGCGTGGAACAATGCAGAATTGCAGGTACATGTGATTAGAGTGCAGACCCCAGTTCCTTTTGTGGTTGTAAATATTTACGCCAGTAATGGGAAGGTGGACACACAACAATGACAGAATCTCTTCGCATTCGAGGAGGAGAACGTCATTTTCTGTGGAGATTTTAATTCTAATTTTAATGGAGATCATAACCAACAAGCACGGAGAAGATCTAGAGAACGCACTCGTGTCGGTCGATTTAATGTGCTTGAATGATGGAATAGCAACCAGAATGGCCACTCGAACAGGAGACTCTGATGGTGTCATAGACCTGGCACTGGTGTCTTCTGCCTTCGCACCGATTTGCAGGTGGAGTGTATTGGGATTCCACGGAAGTGATCACTATCCATGTGTCCACCTAATTGAGAAAGGCAGAAATAGAAGCCAGAAAAGCAAGCTTCACACATTCCACTATGAGAAAACAGACCAAGACATCATTAGCAAAATCAGACATAGGAAACAGAGCGCCCCTCGTAGGAGGCAGGAGAGATGGACGCAGCCACCCTGGTGGAACGTAGAAGTCGAGGAAGCTTGGCGGAATAAGAGACTAACGGTCAAGACATGGCAGAAAGCCAGAAGGAATGAAAGAACAAAAATGAGCTCTTGAAGCGTCTGAAAGAAGAGGTTGACCAAAAAATGATGCACTTTAAACTATGTGCTAAGCAGGCTAAGAATGCCAAGTGGGATTATTTCTGTAAAAAAAGTGTGCTCAGAAAAATTGCTAGCCACATTCTGGCGCCTTCATCAGAACATGAATGGCATAACACATGACATTGGCATACCAGACTTCCAGAACACAGGCCAGATATGACACACATGTGATGAGAACAAAGGGAAGGCCCTGCTTGCCCGCTACATTGAACAGACTGACCAGAGAAATGAGGCTGTAAGAATGAGGATATGGGTGTCACTCTCAGAATTGTGTGAGGATGTAGTGCTGGGAGAAGATCTCACAATCACAACCGATACCATTCGCACAACACTTAAAATGTCACACAACACTGCTCCTGGTCCAGATAATGTTTGGTACGGCGACATAGGCAAGTTAGCTGACGACGACTTGGAAACTGGCCAAAGAGTTTTAATGCCAGCATTCAGAGTTGTCAGATTAAGGAGGGTTGGCTTCATAGCTACATACTACCGCTACCGAAGCCAAACAAGGACCATTCTCAGATCAGTGCCTACAGAATCTTTATAGCTTTCAATTTGTCTACAGAATCATCACGATGTAGAACACTGTGGGCAAGCTACTGGAGAAAATAGTTGTCCGTGTCCTCACCTGTCACCTTCAACAGAAACGGGCATTACCACCCACACTCGGAGGTTATAGATATAACAAAGAGACATGGCTCAATGCGGCAGTCTTCGCCTATGACGTCTTCGAAGGCTTCCACATACGAGAGACACGTGCTGCTGCAATAGATCTGGAGGATGCACACAACAGAGTACCTTTTGAGTACCTCATGCACATGCTCCTCAAACTGGCCGTGAACCTCTTCCTCATTAGATGGATCGCTGCAGCACTGTTTCAAAGGAAGGTGATACTCAAATGTGGAAGTTGGTTATCCAAGTCAACATCCATTTTTCCAAGGCTGCCACAAGACTCACCACTGTCACCAGTTCTATTTAACGTTTCACAATAGCGATCACGGAACAACAGCTGAATGGGAGGAAAAGAACTATGACATTTGCTGATGATATTCTGGTATATCGACAGGGAAGAGACAGAAGAGAAATCGCCTCCACAATGCAAAACGAACTCGATCGCATCTCTTTGTGGTGTGGAGTATCATGTACGTTGGATAACCCTAATAAAGCATCAGTTGCATGGTTCTCACTTAACGATCATATCGTTAACATGGAAACACCGGTGGTACGAATGGGAACTGATGAGGTGACCAGGGACAGGGTGATTACGTACCTCGGAGTTACGTTTGATCGCAGCCTGTTGTTTTCGGGACCACGTCGACCATGTGATAACAAAATCCCACAAAGGATTAGCCCTCTTGAAGATCATGGCAACTGCCAATATCGAGCAGAGGCTACTTACCTTTCTGTTCCAGGGACTAGTCCTCGCACCAATCGAGTATGCCCTAGCAATTCTTACAGTCAGTAAGACGCAAATTGACAGGCTGGAAAAAATACAGAATGAAGCCATGCTCATTATCTTGGGGTGTACGAGGGTCACTCCCTGTGTAGCAATGAGGTATCTTCTCGACTTTTCAACCATGTATCAAGATCTGGAGGGCACGAGCATACCCGAAGATAAGTGCAGATAAAGAGCATCCATTGCATCATGAGCTCAACACAGGGAATAGTGTCAGGCTAAAAAGAGGCAAATCATTGATGGACCGAGCAGAAGATGCCACCAAACAGGTATATGGGCTTACCAATATCAACGCTGGCGAGGAGTGGATACCGGTGCCTACGTCATTCGGGGGGGGGGGGGGGGGGGAGGGGGGGCATTCTTGTGTATTGTCACACTCGACAGGAACTATAGGGAACAAGACTCGTGGTCAACCCGGAGGTCAACGGTCTCATCTGGAATAACACCGATGAGAAAGATGCAGCCATCTATACAGACGGATTTGTAATATGACACACAAGTAGTGTACTGGCATTTACAGCACGCTCGACAGGCAGACTATTCAAGGAAGACTGTGGTGCATGCGTTATGACCACGAGTAGCATGACAATGGAGGTGATGGTAGTGACCAAGGCATTCATCTGGTTAGAGTCACATGACTACACCCACGCCTATATACTTAGTGATTCGATGAGCATGATAAGAAAAGTGGAAACGGGATCTGTACATATGCAATGGGTAGAGTCATTGCAGAAGTCAAAAATACGTCAGGACACCTTTGTCTTCGTCCCAGGATATGCGATAGTATGGGGAAATGAAAGAGCGGACAGGTTGGCTAGCTGCGCTATTGTTGAGACGGTCAAACAATGGATCGGGTGGACATCATCAGTGCCCTCCGGGAAGTGGGACGAACACAGGACTTCGACAACCATGAATCCACGTCACTCATTCGGATGAAATAGATGGGAGTTAAGATGGGCACAGCCAAAAACGAGAAACTTAGTGGGCGTGTAAGAAAACTAATCAACCAACACGGAACTGGAGTCGTTAGTCGCTGGTCACTGCGGGACTTGCTGAGGAGGGGATCTGAGCACCTATGGACATGTTCGGAGTGCAATGATGATGACCCGCTAATAAATTAATAACTCATTAGAGATAACACTAGCCAGGTCGGGTAGCTTGTGCGACTATAGTTTATTTTCCTTCAGGCCAGAGCGCAGTACACAGGGAGGACATTTTTATTCTTATTTCTCATTCTCGTTCTAAATTATTTTAATTTAGATACTCCATTATTAGTTAGCTATGTAGGCCTATTTGTATGTTCTGATATATCTGTGTGCGTGTGTGTGTGTGTTGTTTATTTGTTCATGCTGAAGGCCCATAGAGCCGAAACGTCGTTTATTTTTGTGTGGTCCATTTTTTATGTAAAGCTTTAACGATACCATTTTTTCTATTTTTTTTTTCATTTCTCCAGACCAGGACTAACATGGACGAGTAACAACAAAAGATGGACAAGTCAGCCTATGACAACCTGCACCATCAAGACTGAGAGATATAAAGACTAACATGGACAAGTAACATCAACAGATGGAAAAGTTAATTGTCTTAGGAGATTAAACTATTATCTTCGGAGATTAAACTATTGTCTAAGGAGATTAAACTGTCTTAAGAGATTAAACTATTGTCTAAGGAGATTAAACTATTGTCTTGCGAGATTAAAGTATTGTCTTAGAAGATTAAACAATAGTCTTGCGAGATTAAAGTATTGTCTTAGGAGATTAAACTATTGTCTTAAGAGATTAAACTATTGTCTTAAGAGATTAAACTATTGTCTTGCGAGATTAAAGTATTGTCTTAGGAGATTAAACAATAGTCTTGCGAGATTAAAGTATTGTCTTAGGAGATTAAACTATTGTCTTGCGAGATTAAAGTATTGTCTTAGGAGATTAAACTATTGTCTTAAGAGATTAAGCTATTGTCTTAATAAATAGTCAAAATCTACAAGACATAGCAAGAAGGAATTCATTAGACATACTGAACTATGATCCCTGTCCTATGTAATGTCTTCGACCCCAACTATCATTCAGTGTATTGTTCTTGACTGTACTCTGGACATTTTTTGACTGCTTATGTCTGCTATTTGTGGCGGTTCGTGATTGTACAAAGAAGTTACGACGGTGGTTTTCTGTTGCCTTCCGTCGGTTTGTTTACAGTTGGCTCCGCTAGCCTTTGACTAAAAAGTCTCACCCACAAGGCAGTGGGGTTGTTTTACTTCGGGGTACCCTCCCTTAGCCTTTTACTCTCCTGAGCTTACCTTCTAGGCAGCAGGGCAGCCACAGGTTGTACTGTTTACTGCATACAGTAGCAATTAAAATTACCTGACCTGACCAACTGCTATTTATTTTTGCTCGTATTTTCTGAACAAATTATGTGGTTATATCTGCTATTTATTTTTGCTCGCATTTTCTGAACAAATTGTGTATTTTTTTTCTGCTATTTATCTTTGCTCGCACTTTCTGAACAAATTGTGTGGTTTTTTTCTGCTATTTATGTTTGCTCGCACTTTCTGAACAAATTATGTGGTTATTTCTTCTATTTATTTTTGCTTGCACTTTCTGAACAAATTGTGTGGTTTTTTTCTGTCATTTATTTTTGCTCGCACTTTCTGAACAAATTGTGTGGTTTTTTTCTGCTCTTTATTTTTGTTCGCACTTTCTGAACAAATTATGTGGTTATTTTTTCTATTTATTTTTGCTCGCACTTTCTGAACAAATTATGTGGTTATTTTTTCTATTTATTTTTGCTCGCACTTTCTGAACAAATTATGTGGTTATTTTTTCTATTTATTTTTGCTCGCACTTTCTGAACAAATTGTGTTGTTATTTCTGCTATTTATTTTTGCTCGCACTTTCTGAACAAATTATGTGGTTATTTTTTCTATTTATTTTTGCTCGCACTTTCTGAACAAATGATGTGGTTATTTTTTCTATTTATTTTTGCTCGCACTTTCTGAACAAATTGTGTGGTTATTTCTGCTATTTATTTTTGCTCGCACTTTCTGAACAAATTGTGTGTTTTTTTCTGCTATTTATTTTTGCTCGCACTTTCTGAACAAATTGTGTTGTTATTTCTGCTATTTATTTTTGCTCGCACTTTCTGAACAAATTATGTGGTTATTTCTGCTATTTATTTTTGCTCGCACTTTCTGAACACATTATGTGGTTATTTCTGCTATTTATTTTTGCTCGCATTTTCTGAACAAATTATGTGGGTTTTTTTCTGCTATTTATTTTTGCTCGCACTTTCTGAACACTTGTAGTTGTTCGCGTTTGCTTGACGATAATTTTCTGAGACCTTTATTTCACACCTTGTATAAAATGGTAAATTTCTTGAAGTTGTCTTATCCGTTGACTTGATATCTAAAACAACTGATAAACACGGGAATCTCGTAAACATCTGCTTGCTTGTGCAGCACTAAAATGACCTTCAGATGTTATTGCGGTTGACAAAGTCAATTTTCGAATTGTTGAAACATTTTGTTCATGTACTTGTTTTCTCCCTTTCTTCTGTTACTATTCTTGAAACGCTTTCGTGATTGTTTCAAAAAGTGATATAACGTGACTAGTTATTATTTCTGACATTTTCTTACATTTTGTTATAACTTTGCAAGTTATAACTTCGTGTTCATCTTGTCTATTTGTTACAGAACCATACTTCAGTTATATATGTTTGTTATTCAATATCACATATGCAATTGTTTTGGAAATAAGACATTGACAACAAGGAATCGACATATGGGACATCGCTTTCGAGGGCACCTCTATGGCATCTCTCGAGTTGCTGATAGCCGTGTCGCATATCACTTCAATTATCTCGCCCGCTGGGTATTGCCCTACTCCAAGTCACTAGAATCATCTCTAGTTTCTACGACTATCGTAATCGGTTCGTCCAGGAGAACCGTCTGATAGCCCGCATGGGATCACTTTCTCCACTGGGTCTCAAAATGTATGTTATATTTCTGTAATTTTCATCGATTTCAAGCTCTCTCTTTTCCTCCTGTGGGAGCTGATGTTGTATGCGCATTTTATCGTCTAGTCATGAGATATCGTTTGTATTCTCTGATGTCAATACTATGTCTTCATTATCCGCCCACTTCTTGCTTGAGTAGTTATTCAAACAAATTAATTTGTTTTTGTTTGTTCCTTTCTTTTGTTGCTTTTTTTCTTTTGTTTATTTGTTTATTTGTTTCTTTCTTTTTTGTTTTTTTATTGTGTATGTTTGTTCCTCGCTTTCTTTCTTTTATTTATTTGTTTCATTCTTTTGCTTATTTGTTTGTTTAGTTCTTACTTGTGTTTATTTGTTTATTTATTTTGTTTGTTTGTTCCGCTGTTTTGTACTTTCCTTCTTTCTTTTTTTCTTTTGTTCCTTTCACTGTTTCTTTTGTTTGTTTGTTTCTTTTTTTTTTTCGGCCATAAGCATATAGAACTTTTTGTCCTGCCACTTACACTACCACTCGTTCACATCAACCTCTAATGACGTTTATATTCGCTCAAGCTCTGATGGCTTCTAAATCAACTTAACGTAACTGAGAACAAGGAAACACATGGAAGCTGCAATCACAGATGTGAATTTCTTTCTTCTAATACCAACCACATTACCCCAAAAATCATGTGCCGAAGGTCTGTAAAATTTATGATCACTAACACCATATTCCCTAAACGCCACTTGGCGTGACGGGGGTACTTTACTTTACTTTTTAGAGAAGAAAGGAATATAGTCTTGGCACCTGGCACGGATGTCGCAAGAGAAGCGGAGAAGGTTATTAGGACTAGGTCTTCGCCGATGTTATGGAGTTCGTGTATCTGAACTTAATTATCTTCAATGTTTTAGCTAGTGTGTGTGTGCGTTTGTGTGTGTGTGTCGAATGTGCTTGATACAGGGGAACGTACTGAAGATGGGATCTGAGCATATGTAGTTGCCTGTTGTACAATGAACGCGATCTACTAAACTCAAGTCTACTTGTCAAGTATCAAGAAAACTGGCACAAGCAGATGGACCACTCCCACGACCTTATATGTCAGCCGGATGTAGTTCGTCTATTTTAGAAGCCTTTTCCCTGGGGGAGCGGAAGCGCCTGCGACATGTGGTCGCAATAGCAGGGTCGGGGGCGTACCATCAGCTGACCAAGACCTAGCAGTTCTACCTCCTCGTGGTCTCCCCCGGTAACAGTCTACGTCAAAATAGGCTGGCTAACAGAAGCTAGGACCGCCGTGTTCCCACTGGTGGTGGCTGTTGCTGATATAGAAGACTCAGTACTGTAGTACCTCTGTGCAGGACTAGTAGTTTCTCACCATAGCCTGGAATAGACGAATTCCAACTTCTCCAATAAGAGCCGGGAATGTAAAGAAAGCCATTACGACCCGCCACATCAATGAGTCAAATAGTACACTACCCGCATCAAGTCGTGACATTCCGTCAACTCAATAACAACCTCTAAAACTCTTCAATTTCTACAAGATTGTTTCCATAAAGCATCTATTTACTATCTCTTTTATCAACATATTTTATTCGCTTGTAATTTCACATCATGTCTTTTGCTTCTGGAAACTTCTATTTTTAAAATAAACACAAAATGATATGGAGCAGCTAAACTAATAGAAAGACAAGACAAACTAAGACGTTTCGGCAAAAGCCTTCATCAGGTATAACAAACAAACTTTACAAGTTATACACATAAATCCAAGCCAGAAAATACAATACAGATACACAAAAAAATATGGACAGATTTTATTTCTTTCTGCTATTTTTTAGATCTGTGTTGTATTTTCTGACTTTTTTTGGGGGTATGTTCTCGTAGTTTGTCTTGTGTTTCAATGATTTCCGCTGCCCCATTCATTTTTGTGTTTATTTTACATGTTCTCATGAGCTCTACTCGCGGCCCCGCATTAGTATTGAATATTTTGTATATTTTATATTTATTCTTATCTCCAAACGTCATCTTGCCCTTGACATTCTTATTGTTTTTGTGTCACTGTTAAATGCTCTGTGTATAGTCTCCTATCGTTGATGCTACAGAGTATGGACCAATTGGGTATCATGCTTCAAGCTTTTTTGTCAATATCTTGGCATTCAATCGATATATGAAAGTTGGCCTTGTTTGGAAAAATAAATTGAAGCCACACCTAACTCTCTGTTCTTGTTCACAATCAGTTTCTTAACAAGAAGCGTTCATTAAACATTGCTGAACAAAGTTCTCCAATCGATACGACCACGCATTTGCAAGTTTGTCCTCAAGGTGGAAGACAGCACATCCATTCTGCTTGCTCTCACAAGGGTTTGTAATTGCGGCTGACTTGCTGCAAGTGCCAAGTTAATAGGTGCATGACGTATCAGAGTATAACGATGAGTTTTTGAAATGTGTTTGTTCACACAGATAACCAGTGTTTTCTTGCTTGTACCGTGATGCAGTTAGACTTTCATCTTCTGTTGTTCATTTTTCATTTTCTAATTATGTTCATTAGGAAATTGTGAAAACTGACATGTCATGAAATATGTACCTGGTTTCTTTCAGAAGTTGGTCTAATTACATGCACACCTATTTCCTTTATACTTTTTAAAAATTTCCTCCTTCTGTTGTTTCTTTTTCATTCGTACTCATTTATTCTTCCTTTTTTCCTTCTTCTGCTTTTTATTTGCATTCTTTTGCTCCTGTGTTGGTCTCTGCTGCTGTTATTTTTACTAGAGTTTCAAATATTCCATCAATCCATGTTATTTGTGCTCGACCCTTAAATCTAGTGATCTATCTCCGTTTGCTAAAGGCTCGTTATTTATTATTATTTTTTTGTTGAGTGTTCTATTTCTGTCTTATCACGTGGCCAAACAATGTTGATAAGTATAAATGAAGGATTTATACAACAGAGCACGATCTCTGCAATTCGCGCGATAATTCACCTTTTTGAATTTATTCCTTTGCTATGAATAGATTGAAATAGAGTTAATTCCCAATATTAGGAAGAAACAATCATCATATTTTGGCCATGTAATGAGAAGAGAACAACTGGAACATATTGTACCAACTGGGAAAAACTGAGGGACGAAGAGATAAAAGCAAGCAAAGAGAAAAAATAACAGACAGCTTAAGAGTATGGCTTGGCAGAAGGTCAACAACAGAAATGATAAATAGCTGCCGAGATCGAAAGTTGTGGAGAGACATGATCACCTACGCCAGCAGTCCCGGTACTTGGTGATGATGAATAGATTGCTGTCAAGGGAAACAATTGATTCATTTACCTCAAAGAACTCGTGGTAGAGGTCTCGGTTACTTTGTGTTTAGTGTCCTCACTTCCTGATCAGAAAGATCCATTCGATTTCCAGAAGTTTAGATTTATTTTTCGGAATGACAAGGCTGCTGGGTTCATCCAGCCGCTGAAAACGGGTATCATAGATTTTTCAGGGAAATGAAGGCGATCTGGCATGATACCGACAATATCATCCAAAAATGTGCCGAAAAAACAAAACGTAAAGTGTTCCGTCACGTCAAATGGCGTATAGGGAATATGGTGTTAGTGACCATACTTTTTACAGACCTTCCGCACACGATTTTTGGGGTAATGTGGTCAGTTTTACGCCCGTGCCTTTTTAATTTTACCACAAAAAAATCCGGTACCCATTTAAGGCTGGGTGAACCTAGAAGCCGTCGATCAGGATCGAACCCGACCTCCTGTCCTTAGTAATCCAGTTCACTAACTGCTGATCTAAAAATGTGACAAAATATGGTCATCATCATCATGTGCCATATCGGTTGGCGTTGGCGATCATGTCCTTCCACAATCTTCTATCCACAGTGCATCGTATGAGTTCTGTTGTTGACTGTTTTCCATGCCATGACACCAAGCTATCCAGTATTTTCTCTCTTTGTCGTCCGCGATCTCTCTTTCCTTTTATTTTGCCAGTTGTAACCAAGTATTCCAACTTTCCTTTTCTCATGATGTGCCGAAAAAATGTTGATTGCTTCTTTCTGATGTTTTTTAAGAGCTCCCGTTTTGTGTTGGCCTCGTTTGAGAACTTCCTCATTGGTCTTTTTAGCTGTCCAGGGAACTTTCAACATTCTTCTGAGAAAACCCATCTCTGTGGCCTCTAATCGTCTTTTCATTTGTTTGTATATTGTCCATGATTCGCTTCCATAGGTCAGAATTGGTTCTTTATAATATTTATGGTCACCAACACCATATTGCCCATACGTCCAGTAAGGCAGGGTAGGGAACCATTACTTTACTGGTAGTATAGTAGCATGCTAATTAATGAGAGAGAGACTATAGAAAGTGAGCACACTTTCCTTAGATGAGTCAACTGTTGGGTAGTAATTTACGGTCTTCAAGTAAAGGAAATAATACAAGTGAACGTGGATCGGGTAAAACTAATGGATGAGCGAAAGTGTAAAAGTTTATATAAATGTGATACGAGAATCATTTGTTTGTTGATTAATCTGTGGGTTTATGTGATGTTGGCTATTCGCTACAATTAATAAATCAATCAGTCAATAAATATATCAATCATTTCTAATCAATCAAATATATCATTAGTCAATCAGTATATCGATCAATATAATTCAATGAATCAATTGATATATTTAAACATCAGTGAGTCAGTCAATCAGTGTATCAGTGAGTCAGTCAATCAGTGTATCAGTGTATCAGTGAGTCAGTCAATCAGTTTATCAGTGAGTCAGTCAATCAGTGCATCAGTGAGTCAGTCAATCAGTGTATCAGTGAGTCAGTCAATCAGTGCATCAGTGAGTCAGTCAATCAGTGCATCAGTGAGTCAGTCAATCAGTGCATCAGTGTATCAGTGTATCAGTCGCAGTAAATCAATATATCAATCAATCAATAAAATGACTGGTGGCAATGCTAGTAAAGATAGAGTATGAAAACACAAAACTAATCGACGAGCATAAACACAGACTTGAGTCTATTAAGTGGAAGAACGTGCGAGACTTTAACCTTCAAGGTAAATACAGGTTTTATAACGTGATACCTTGAACTTAAATTCACCACATTTTAGCGCTATTATCCAGGACAAAGAATGCCATGGACAGCTAAGAAGAGTAATGAAAACGTCATGAAAGAAGCCAAAACAAAACGAGAGCTAATTTCCAATATTAGGAAGAAACAATCATCATTTTTTGGCCATGTAAAGAGGTGGAAACAACTTGAATATATTGTAACAACTGGGGAAGTTGAGGGACAAAGAGATAGAGGGAAGCAAAAAGAAAAGATACCAGGCAGCTTAAGATAATGGCGTGACAGAATGTCAACAACAGAAATGATAAATAACTGTTGAGATCGAGAGTTGTGGAGAGACATGATCACATACGCCAGCAGGCGTGGCACTTGATAATGATAATGATCGAGATAAACGGACTTCACAATGAGGAAATCCCCATCAAGAATATAATTACAATCATTGGTTCAGTTCAATGACCCTAATTGAATTGGCTGATCATTATGTCTGTCTGTGTTGCATCTTTAGGTATGACTTTTGTGTTTCCGTTCTTGCTTTGTCTCTCCATATATGTACATCTCTCCAAGTCATCTCTTTGTACATATTTCTGTGACTATTTTATCCTAATTTATTCTACCCATCCAACTAGATTCATTGCAGTCAAAAATTCCCCATATCCGCTCCGCCAATTGTCCCAGGATTTCCCAAAATTCATCTGTAAATTCTGTGACTGTCCCTCTAAGGTGTCGATGAGTTTCTCTCTCTGTACATGTCTCTCTACTATGTCCCTCTATAGTGTCGATGAGTTTCTCTCTCTGTACATGTCTCTCTATTATGTCCCTCTATAGTGTCTATGAGTTTCTCTCACTGTACTTGTCTCTTTTCTATGTCCCTCTATAGTGTCTATGAGTTTCTCTCTCTCTGTACATGTCTCTCTACTGTGACCATATATAGTGTCTATGAGTTTCTCTCTCTGTACTTGTCTCTCTACTGTGACCATATATAGTGTCTATGAGTTTCTCTCTCTGTACTTGTCTCTCTACTGTGACCATATATAGTGTCTATGAGTTTCTCTCTCTGTACTTGTCTCTCTACTGTGACCATATATAGTGTCTATGAGTTTCTCTCTCTGTACTTGTCTCTCTACTGTGACCATATATAGTGTCTATGAGTTTCTCTCTCTGTACTTGTCTCTCTTCTATGTCACACACTATTAACTATGAGTTTCTCTCTCTGTACTTGTCTTTCTTCTATGTCCCTCTATACTGTCTATGAGTTTCTCTCTCTGTACTTGTCTCTCTTCTATATCCCTCTCTAGTGTCTATGAGTTTCTATCTCTGGACTTGTCTCTCTACTGTGACCATATATAGTGTCTAGGAGTTTCTCTCTCTACTTGTCTCTCTACTGTGACCATATATAGTGTCTATGAGCTTCTCTCTCTGTACTTGTCTCTCTACTATGACCTTATATAGTGTCTATGAGTTTCTCTATCTGCACTTGTCTCTCTACTGTGACCATCTATAGTGTCTATGAGTTTCTCTCTCTGTACTTGTCTCTCTACTGTGACCATCTATAGTGTCTATGAGTTTCTCTCTCTGTACTTGTCTCTCTACTGTGACCATCTATAGTGTCTATGAGTTTCTCTCTCTGTACTTGTCTCTCTACTGTGACCATCTATAGTGTCTATGGGTTTCTCTCTCTGTACTTGTCTCTCTACTGTGACCATCTATAGTGTCTATGAGTTTCTCTCTCTGTACATGTTTCTCTTTGTTTGTCTATTATTGTTTCCCATGAAAGAACCTCTACCCCCTCTGAATCACTTCCATCTATGCGTCAATATGTAGGTGTCTAGTCTCTTTGTTCTTACCTCGCTTTGTCTGTCTCTTTGAGTTTACATCTTTGTCTCTTGGTGTTAACCTACCTTTGTCTGTTACTATGTACCAACATCTCTTTGTATGTCTCTATACACATCTCTTTTTCTGTTAAACCCTGACTATCATCTCTCCCATTTTCAATGCATGCACCTAATGGTTGTATGAAACACACCATGTTATAATTTCACAGTCACACCCACAGTTATAATTCCACAGCCACAGCTATAATTACACAATCACAAGCCACAGCTATAATTACACAATCACGCGTCACAGCTATAATTCCACAATCACAAGATACAGTTATAATTCCACAATCACACGTCACAGCTATAATTACACAATCACAAGCCACAGCTATAGTTACACAATCACAAGCCACAGCTATAATTACACAATCACACATCACATCTATAATTCCACAATCACAAGCCACAGTTATAATTCCACAATCACACGTCACAGCTATAATTACACAATCACAAGCCACAGTTATAATTCCACAATCACACGTCACAGCTATAATTACACAATCACAAGCCACAGCTATAATTCCACAATCACACGTCACAGTTATAATTCCACAATCACAAGCCACAGTTATAATTCCACATTCACACGTCACAGTTATAATTCACAACCACACGTCACAGGCATAATTCCACCATCACACGTCACAGTTATAATTCCACATTCACACGTCACAGTTACAATTACACAATCACACGTCACAGCTATAATTACACAATCACACGTCACAGTTATAATTCACAATCACACGTCACAGGCATAATTCCACCATCACACGTCACAGTTAAAATTCCACATTCACACGTTACAGTTATAATTACACAATCACACGTCAATAGCTATAATTCAACAATCACAAGTCACAGTTATAATTCTATATTCTCATGTCACAGTTATAATTCAACATTCTCATGTCACAGTTATAATTCTACATTCTCAAGTCACAGTTGTAATTCCACAATTACATACCGCAGTTGTAATTACACAATCACACCTCACTGTTGTAATTCCACAATTACACGTCACAGTTATAATTTCACAATCTCGCACTCAGTTATGATTCCATAATTACACGTCACAGTTATAATTTCACAATCTCGCACCCAGTTATGATTCCACAATTACACGTCACAGTTATAATTCCTGAATCATACGCCACAGTTATAATTCCACAATTACACGTCACAGTTATAATTTCACAATCTCGCACCTAGTTATAATTCCACAATCTCACGTCACAGTTATAATTCCACAATCACACGTCACAGTTATAATTCCACAATCTCACACCACAGTTATAATTCTACAATCACACGTCACAGTTATAATTCCACAATCTCACACCACAGTTATAATTCCACAATCTCACACCACAGTTATAATTCCACAATCTCACGTCACAGTTATAATTCCACAATCTCACACCACAGTTATGATTCCACAATCTCACGTCACAGTTATAATTCCACAATCTCACACCACAGTTATAATTCCATAATCTCACGTCAAAGTTATAATTCCACAATCATACAAAGTAAAGATACCCCCATACCTTGCTAAGAAAACCCTGCATCAGAGAGAGCACTGGCCTCTGAACATTTATTTCAATCTGTGGACGGAGTGACGCAATAGAAGTATGAAAATAGAACAACGATAAACTGTATTTAAACGTTTAACAATTGCCATAAATAGGTCGAATCTATTCACGGCAAAACTAAGACTATACGCCAAATCAATTAACTACAAGAGACCCGATGTCTCTAAATCCACAGATTTGCCTCAAGCCTGCACTTGGACAAACTCCAGCCTCAAATAGCCGCCTCGTTTGATGTGAATTACATCTAATTAGTTGATTGGTCTCTCAGTCAACTGTCAACAGTCTTGGGTGGGTATACTCCCCTGGACATAGTGAAGGCAAGGTTATAACATTAACGTCAGATATAATGCATTTCTAAAGGACAAAAACACTGTACTGAGTAAACTATACGATCATTAGTTAGTTATTTAATTAATATATCATTATCCCTGCACAAGGGGAAATTAATTGTAAAATCGATGAAATCCTCTTTTCATTAACGTGTACAGACTGACAACTATGTAGCTTAGGACTCAATATAGGTCGTTTGTGAAAAGTGATTTTCACTTTTAATTTTGCATGGCGATTGCTGTCTAATATATACCTGAAAGACTTGCTCCGAGGTTGAACGGATCGTGCTTGGCACGACGAAGGCAAAACCTTCAGAACAACAACAACAACAACAACAACAACAACAACAACAACAACAACAACAACAACTGACAGCCCCAGCTCAGTGTTGAATTACTAGTCTTCTTTGATTACCTGCATAGCGCTCTTATCTGGCAGCATCCCCTCTGACGTAAACTCTTGCATTCTGTTCAAGGTTATTTATTGTTCTAGTACTTGCTCGTCCTCCCATTTATTGTTCTAGTACTTGCTCGTCCTCCCATTTATTGTTCTAGTACTTACTCGTCCTCCCATTTATTGTTCTAGTACTTGCTCGTCCTCCCATTTATTGTTCTAGTACTTGCTCATTATCCCATTTATTGTTCTAGTACTTGCTCGTCCTCCCATTTATTGTTCTAGTACTTGCTCGTCCTCCCATTTATTGTTGTAGTACTTGCTCGTCCTCCCATTTATTGTTCTAGTACTTGCTCATCCTCCCATTTATTGTTCTAGTACTTGCTCATCTTCCCATTCATTGTTCTAGTACTTGCTCATCCTCCCATTTATTGTTCTAGTACTTGCACTTCCTCCCATTCATTGTTCTAGTACTTGCTATTCCTCCCATTCATTGTTCTAGTACTTGCTGGTCCCCCCATTCATTGTTCCAGTACTTGCTGGTCCCCCATTCATTGTTCCAGTACTTGCTGGTCCCCCCCCATTCATTGTTCTAGTACTTGCTCTTCCCCTCATTCATCGTTCGAGTACTAGCTTTTCCACCCATTCATTGTTCTAGTACATGCTCGTCCTATCTCCATCAGAGCTTTTAGAATGGCAGCCCGATACATTGCTTGTTTATTCTCCCCAATCATCATCATCATCATGTAGTATAGCTAATGGCGCAAGCGATCATGCCCTTCATGCTTGTCTATCGACTGTTCACCGTATCAATTATGTTGTTGACAGTCTTCCATGCCATGACACCAAACTATCTAGTATCTTCACTCTTCATCGTCAACAATCTCTCTTTCCCTGTATTTTGCCACTTGTAACCAAGTATTCAAATTCTTATTCTTATGATGTCCCGAAAAATGTCGTTTGTTTCTTTCTGATGTTTCTTTGGAGTTCCCTTTTAGTGTTGGCCTCTTTGAGAAAGACCTTGATTGTGTTTTAAGCTGTCCAAGGAATTTTCATCACTCTTCGGATAATTCCTATCTATGTGGCCTCTTATTGTTTTTCATTTGTTTGTCTACTGTCCATGATTCACTTCCATAGGTCAGAATTGGTTCTCTATAACAATGGACTATCTTTCTCACTCCTATTGACATAGACTGTATTACATAAGACGTTTTTCATTTTTTGAAATGCTATTTAGCCTGAGCTATTCTCCTTTTTATCCACCGGTGTTTGACTGATGGTTAAAGAGATACAGCGAAGACGATGGCGCTAGATAGGAGACACACTACGGAAGCCAACTGAGAGTATTACACAACAGACCCTTTTTTTTAATCCCCAGGGGAAAAGACAAAGTGGGAGACCAATGAATTCTTGGAGAAGACAGATAGAAGCAGAGATGAAGATGATGGGGAAGACATGGAATGATCTTAAAAGAATGGCAAAAAACAGAACGACTTGGAAAGTGTTTGTTGAAGACCTATGCTCCACTGGGAGCTAAAAAAAGGTAGAAGATTCTCCTTTTTATTTATGTGCTGCATCTTCAATTTTAACAAAACCAATCCAAAGAGGCATATAGAGCATTATCCTTCACTGCCGAATGTCCTGGTACAAAAATGGAGTATATTTGTTGTATCAACCTTGACCTCTTCAGAGACTCCAACCACTGCCTTCATACAATTCGCATTTTTATAATATAATAAATCATTCTATTGCTTAATACTTGTCTACTTTGAGGAAATCGTATGAATTAACATTGGCGGTTCTTGTGGATCTCAAATGTAACAAAGAAGCTATGTAAATAGGCGATGCGAGATGGAGGTTTCATTTGATATATTTATCACTATAGTTCAGGAATCCAATCTATGTCTATTTTTAGCAAGTAAAAAGAATCCTTCACTTATATGTAAATTACAATCTTAACAAACATTTACATGTTGCTGAAACAATGGCTTGACCACTTACACAGTTTGAGAGACAGTCGGTCGCATGCCAAAAAATATACTCTATGGACAACTAACAGATGGCAAACGAACAAGGGGGAGGCCAAAACTCCGATTTATAGACGAATTTAAACGTAACATGAAGGTTACACCCTCATAAACAACAAAGAAAAGAACGACTTAAGCAGCAGTAGAGAAAATACGTAAACAAAATTAAATACAAAACAATAAACAGCCTGAATAAGGATTCAAACTCATTCCTTTTCTAGAATTATGTCCTTTTAGAGCTTAGCGTACTAAGGGTGAATAAATGGTGGGCTGATGACCGGTGAATAAATGGTGGGCTGGTGACGAGTGAATAAATGGTGGGCTGGTGACGAGTGAATAAATAGTGGATGGATGAATAAAGGGTGAATAGGTGAATAAATGGTGAATAAATGGTGGACGGGTGAATAAATGGTGGACGGATAAATAAATAGTGAATGGGTGAATAATTGGTGAACGGATAAAAAAATGGTGAATGGGTGAATAAATGGTGGACGGACAAATAAATAGTGAATGGGTGAATAAATGGTGGACGGATAAATAAATGGTGGACGGGTGAATAAATGGTGGACGGATAAATAAATAGTGAATGGGTGAATAAATAGTGGATGGCTGATTAAATGAGGATGGGTGAATAAATGGTGAATAAATGGTAGACGGATAAATAAATGGTGGACGTGTGAATAAATGGTGGATGGCTGAATAATTGGGGATGGGTGAATAAATGGTGGACGGGTGAATAAATGGTGGACAGTTGATTAAATGGTGGACGGGTGAAAAATGGTGGACTGTTGAATAAATGGTGGACGGGTGAATAAATGGTGGATGGCTGAATAAATGGTGGTCCGGTAAATAAATGTTGGACCGGTAAATAAATGGTGGACGGGTGAATAAATGAGGATGGGTGAATTAATGGTGGACGGGTGAAAAAATGGTGGATGGCTGAATAAATGGTGGACGGGTGAATAAATGGTGAATGCCTGAATAAATGGTGGACGGGTGAATAAATGGTGGATGGGTGAATTAATGGTGGACGGGTGAATAAATGGTGGACGGGTGAATAAATGGTGGACGGGTGAATAAATGAGTGGATGGATGAATAAATGGTGGACGGGTGACGGATGAAAAAATGGTGGACGGGTGAATAAATGGTGGACGGTTGACGGGTGAATGAATGCTGGGCGGGTGAATAAATGGTGGACGGGTGAATAAATGGTGTACTGATGAATAAATGGTGTACGGGTGTATAAATGGTGGACGGGTGAATAAATGGTGGACGGGTGAATAAATGGTGGACGGGTGAATAAATGGTGGATGGGTGAATTAATGTTGGACAGGTGAATAAATGGTGAACGTGTGAATAAATGGTGGACGGGTGAATAAATGGTGGACAGGTGAATAAATGGTAGACGGGTGAATAAATGGGACAGGTGACGGGTGAATAAATGGTGGACGGGTGAATAAATGGTGGACGGGTGAATAAATGGGGACAGGTGACGGGTGAATAAATGGTGGACAGGTGAATAAATGGTAGACGGGTGAATAAATGGGGACAGGTGACGGGTGAATAAATGGTGGACGGGTGAATAAATGGGGACAGGTGACGGGTGAATAAATGGTGGACGGGTGAATAAATGGGGACAGGTGACGAGTGAATAAATGGTGGACTGGTGAATAAATGGTAGACGGGTGAATAAATGGTGGACAGGTGAATAAATGGTAGATGGGTGAATGAAGGGTGAATAAATGGTGGATTGATGGGAATAGTGAATGAAATGTGGACAGATTACGGGTGACGAAAGGGTGGATTGGTGAGATAGGTGCCTGGTGACAAGTATGAATACATGTGGACTTTGTGAGGAGTAATGGGTAAGTGAAATGAAGAATAATTTTGAATTGTTTGATTGATATAGTGGACTGGTTGGAAAGTTGGAGTCAGTGCTGAAACGTTTAGGAAAGTTGGAGTCAGTACTGAAACGTTTAGGAAAGTTGGAGTCAGTACTGAAACGTTTAGGAAAGTTGGAGTCAGTGCTGAAACGTTTAGGAAAGTTGGAGTCAGTACTGAAACGTTTAGGAAAGTTGGAGTCAGTACTGAAACGTTTAGGAAAGTTGGAGTCAGTACTGAAACGTTTAGGAAAGTTGGAGTCAGTACTGAAACGCTTAGAAAAGTTGGAGTCAGTACTGAAACGTTTAGGAATGTTGGAGTCAGTACTGAAACGTTTAGGAAAGTTGGAGTCAGTACTGAAACGTTTAGGAAAGTTGGAGTCAGTACTGAAACGTTTAGGAAAGTTGGAGTCAGTGCTGAAACGTTTAGGAAAGTTGGAGTCAGTACTGAAACGTTTAGGAAAGTTGGAGTCAGTACTGAAACGTTTAGGAAAGTTGGAGTCAGTACTGAAACGTTTAGGAAAGTTGGAGTCAGTACTGAAACGTTTAGGAAAGTTGGAGTCAGTACTGAAACGTTTAGGAAAGTTGGAGTCAGTACTGAAACGTTTAGAAAAGTTGGAGTCAGTACTGAAACGTTTAGGAAAGTTGGAGTCAGTACTGAAACGTTTAGGAAAGTTGGAGTCAGTACTGAAACGTTTAGGAAAGTTGGAGTCAGTACTGAAACGTTTAGGAAAGTTGGAGTCAGTACTGAAACGTTTAGGAAAGTTGGAGTCAGTACTGAAACGTTTAGGAAAGTTGGAGTCAGTACTGAAACGTTTAGGAAAGTTGGAGTCAGTACTGAAACGTTTAGGAAAGTTGGAGTCAGTACTGAAACGTTTAGGAAAGTTGGAGTCAAGACTGAAACGTTTAGGAAAGTTGGAGTCAGTACTGAACCATTTAGGAATGTTGGAGTCAGTACTGAAACGTTTAGGAAAGTTGGAGTCAGTACTGAAACATTTAGGAATGTTGGAGTCAGTACTGAAACGTTTAGGAAAGTTGGAGTCAGTACTGAAACGTTTAGGAAAGTTGGAGTCAGTACTGAAACGTTTAGGAAAGTTGGAGTCAGTACTGAAACGTTTACGAAAGTTGGAGTCAGTACTGAAACGTTTGGGAAATATATAAATTGTGGATTTGTTGTGAAATTGAAATATGAAGTGGAATAGAGAAAGAGAAGACAAAAAGAGAACACAACGAATTTTTCATAAACGTTACATGAACACCAGACTTAAGGGTCGAAAAAGAAAGAGATGGATTGGTGGAATTTTAGAAACAAAATGGGAATCACAACAGCAACAGACATAAACATGAGGAACACACCACAAACTGTATTTTCCCTCGACGCTGAAAGGCATAAGAGGAAGGAAAGAAGAAGAAAGAAGAAAGAAATTAATGAAGTTGAATAACGAATAGTTAAACTGAAGTAGTAAATATTGGAGTAGTTAGTTTAGTTTAGTTTTAACTTAGCTTAGTTTAGCTTAGCCTAGCCTAGCCTAGCCTAGCCTGGCCGGACCGGACCGAACCTGGCCTGACCTGACCTGACCTGACTTGACTTGACCTGACCTGACTTGACCTGACCTGACTTGACTTGACTTGACTTGACTTAGCTTAGTTTATTGTAGTTTTTAGATTAGTTTAGTTTTTAGTTTAATTTAGTTTAGGTTAGTTTAGTCGATGGATCATCCTCACTGCACTTGGACATGTCCATGATTGCAGTAGTGAAAGGATGAGAAGCGTAGTGGACTGAAAGTCAACATCATGTTCCCTACCGTTTGCCGTAGGCTATCAGTAAACAAAAAAAGAGTAAAGTTCCCCATCACGCCAAGTGGCGTATAGGGAATATGGTGTTAGTGACCATAAATTTTACAGACCTTCGGCACATGATTTTTGGGGTAATGTGGTCAGTATTACGCTCGTGCCGCTTTACTTTCCCAGAAAAAAATCCGGTACCCAGTAAAGGCTGGGTGAACCCGGAAGCCGTCGGTTGGGATCGAACCTTACCTCTTGTACTTTGTAGTCCAGTTCACTAACCACTGAGCTATCACGGCTCGTAGACGATCAGGTTCTTCACATATTCTGTCCAGCAGGCGTAGAATCAATGCTGCTGTTAACTGTTTTTCGTGCCAAAACAATAATCTATCCTTTATCTCATCTCTCTGTCGTCCGCAATTTTTTTTTTCATATAATTTAACAGTTGTAACCAAGTATTTCAATTTGAGTCTTCTCACTATGTGCCAGAATAATGTCGATTGCTTTTCTTTTCTCAAGTTTTTTTTCCCTTAGGAATGCGCTTTATGCTCTGGCCTCTTTGATGATATCCTGGTTGGCACCATTTACTGTTAGATGAAGAAGTAAGCGTTGAAGTAGTAATAAGATGGGAGGTAAATTGATTTCTCGCAAAATGGGACAAATAATGGACTACTAATTCATTGGGTGCCGTCTCCACATCGAAGGTTGGCTACCACGTAGCGTCATTCATTCATTGGGTGTCTTCTCCACAGCGAAGATTGACTACCACGGAGCGTCATTCATTCATTGGGTGCCGTCTCCACATCGAAGGTTGGCTACCACGTAGCGTCATTCATTCATTGGGTGTCTTCTCCACATCGAAGATTGACTACCACGGAGCGTCATTCATTCATTGGGTGCCGTCTCCACATAGAAGATTGACTACCACGGAACGTCATTCATTCATTAGGTGTCGTCTCCACATCGAAGATTGACTACCATGGAGCGCCATTCATTCATTGGGTGCCGTCTCCATATTGAAGATTGGCTACATTGGAGCACAATTCATTCATTGGGTGTCGTCTCCACATTGAAGATTGACTACCACAGAGTGTCATTCATTCATTGGGTGTCGTCTCCACATTGAAGATTGGCTACATTGGATCACCATTCATTCATTGGGTGCCGTCTCCACATCGAAGATTGACTACCATGGAGCGTCATTCATTCATTGGGTGCAGTCTCCACATCGAAGGTTGACTACCATGGAGCGTCATTCATTCATTGGGTGCAGTCTCCACATCGAAGGTTGACTACCATGGAGCGTCATTCATTCATTGGGTGCAGTCTCCACATCGAAGGTTGACTACCATGGAGCGTCATTCATTCATTGGGCGCCGTCTCCACAAGGAAGATTGGCTACCATGGAGCGTCATTCATTCATTGGGTGTCGTCTCCACATCGAAGTTTGACTACAATGGAGCGTCATTCATTCATTGGGTGCCGTCTCCACATCGAAGTTTGACTACAATGGAGCGTCATTCATTCATTCATTGGGTGTCGTCTCCACATGGAAGATTGTCTACCATGCAGCGTCATTCATTCATTGGGCGCCGTCTCCACAAGGAAGATTGGCTACCATGGAGCGTCATTCATTCATTGGGTGTCGTCTCCACATCGAAGTTTGACTACAATGGAGCGTCATTCATTCATTGGGTGCCGTCTCCACAAGGAAGATTGGCTACCATGGAGCGCAATTCATTCATTGGGTGTCGTCTCCACATCGAAGTTTGACTACCATGGAGCGTCATTCATTCATTGGGTGTCGTCTCCACATCGAAGATTGGCTACCATGGAGCGTCATTCATTGATTGGGTGCCGTCTCCACATGGAAGATGGCTACCATGGAGCGCTACTTTACCCTGTTTCTTGTCTTGATAGTGTTTGTTGTCATAGGATCACCTAACTACCTTTTGATGTTATCAATCCACTTTATTTCTATCTCTGCCTTACCTGCCTTGTAAGTAAGAGGTCTAGTAAGGGAACTTAATTAAATAGCGCATTACACAGAGGTAAAGGCTAGATATGGATGTCATTACAACGAAACGACGAGGAAAAGCTATAAATATAGATAATAAAATCCACTAAAACAGGGAAATTAATATAACGATGAAGGCGTTTGGTGAAAAATAAAAGGGTCAAGGCAAAGAAATTAAAATAAATGCATACAAAAGTGAAACTGCAGTAAAGCTAATTGTGAGGAGAAATGAAAAAAAAAAAATTAATAACGGACACGTACCCCGTGCGCACTAACGTTCATTTTCTTTCTGGCCACAACATTGCATACAGGGAGAAATGTTATTTTTCTTCCTCATTCTAGTTTGATATTATATTATTTTTATAACTTATTTTTTTAAAAAAATACATTTCTGTGTGTGTGCTGCATGTTTGTTCATGCTGAAAGCCTATTGAGCCGAAACGTTGTTCTAATTCGTGTTTTCCACTTTTCTAAATTTTTTTTCTTTATTTCTTCATTTCTCCCGAGAAAAATAACAGTTGTTTGAAAGAAACGTGGATGAAAGAAATGATTATTTGCACTGGTCTTCTCTGATTTCTTCTCATGTTTAATGCAGACATCCAACATTCAAGTACACAACAAGCAATATTATCTCAGCAACTTGCAAACAAAGATGTGCTCCCTTATCCTGCCTGATATCAACACTATTGAATATCGCTTGTGTGCCTCAGCGACGTCACCAGGTATATGCTGCTATTGATATTGCTTCTTTAGTTGCGTGTTTACATTTCACCATCAAGAGGGGATAACTAGTGACTGTCTTTCGTTCTTTGGATGGCTTCTTCTACTGTGATGTTTTCTATTGTTTCTAGTTATTTCTGTATTCATCTATCTAATCTACTTATCTATCTACCTACCTACCTACTACATGTAACTACCTACACCTATCTACTTCCATACACCTACCTACCTACCTACATACAATTAGGGTTAAGACATAAACATGCGAATAGAGGATTTTCCACGTTCACGACAGCCGCACTTGGTTGCGATTTTATTTTGGATTTTACAGGATAGTTTTATTTATTTTTGTTGTTTTCTTTAACACATTTCGATTGTTTTTGTTTTGGTTGTTTCGTTATCAGTTTTGTGTGTGCGTTTTTTTTTGTTTTTTCCTGATGAAGGCCTATTGAGCCGAAACGTTGTTTAGTCTGTGTCGTCCACTTGTCACGTAAAGCTTCTTACATACCATTTTTTTATTTTTTTATTTTCCCTACATACAATTACCTACCTACCTAACTACATACAATTACCTACTTACATACAATTACCTACCTACCTACACCTACCTACATACAATTACCTACCTACCTACACCTACCTACATACAATTACCTACCTACCTACACCTACCTACATACAATTACCTATCTACCTACTCCTACCTACATACAATTACCTACCTACCTACACCTAACTACATACAATTACCTACCTACCTACACTTACCTACATACAATTACATACCTACCTAACTACATACAATTACCTACTTACACCTAACTATCTACATATACATACTTACCTGCCTACACCTAACTACCTACACACAATTACACCTATCTACATACACCTTCCTACCTACACACACCTACACGTACCTGCCTCCATCCATCCATCCATTCACCCACGCACCTATCCACCTATCCAACCACCAATCCATCCATCTTATCTATCTATCTATCTATCTATCTATCTATCTATCTATCTATCTATCTATCTATCTATCTATCTATCTATCTATCTATCTATCTATCTATCTATCTATCTATCTATCTATCTATCTATCTATCTACCTACCTACCTATCTACCTACCTACCTACCTACCTACCTACCTATCTACCTACCTACCTACCTACCTACCTACCTACCTACCTACCTACCTACCTACCTACCTACCTACATACCTACCTACCTATCTATCTATCTATCTATCTATCTATCTATCTATCTATCTATCTATCTATCTATCTATCTATCTATCTATCTATCTATCTATCTATCTATCTATCTATCTATCTATCTATCTATCTATCTATCTATCTATCTATCTATCTATCTATCTATCTATCTATCTGTCTATCTGTCTGTCTGTCTGTCTGTCTGTCTGTCTGTCTGTCTGTCTGTCTGTCTGTCTGTCTGTCTGTCTGTCTGTCTGTCTGTCTGTCTGTCTGTCTGTCTGTCTGTCTGTCTGTCTGTCTGTCTGTCTATCTATCTATCTATCTATCTATCTATCTATCTATCTATCTATCTATCTATCCGAGAACATCATCTTATGTTTTTGTAGCGTTTGTTAATAACAGTGTGGAACATTCATAGTTGTACCTTTCACGTCAAGTGACCAGGCCATTTAATTTCGTCATTCTCTCTCTCTATATATGTAAGTATCGTATTGGGACGAAACACGCACTGCAATGGTTTGGCCACGTATCTCAGTTGTCTGACCTAGCAAGGACCATCCTTCAAAGAACTGTGAAAGATGCGAGAAGAAGAGGAAGACATTAATAAGAGATTGTGAACGTTAACACCAAAGAATGGACAAGCCTCGATCTTGCATAAGTCCAAAGAATGAATGAAATTAGAAAGAAATGGAGAAAATTGTTGACGAAGTCCCTCAGGGTACCCTAGCTATTCTCAAAGTTATGAAATGAACAATAAGAAGACGAGCACTGTCCGATTTTGATATTTGGGCCACGCCGTTTATTGTCATTGTCCCCGTCTTCTGAGGAAGGCCGTTGGCCGAAACGTCAGTGTTTTTTTGTGTTCCTTTTTTTTTTAAAGCTGTCACCATACTTTGGAGTGTACATCACACCTCACTACTGGCTCCATGCTGCCAGCTTTACCGCAGCACTGCAATTAGTTGTCTGTTCCCCCTTCTGCTGTTGGTGTCTTAACTTATGCAAGATTAATAGCTATCGGTCTTCTATTCAATTTAATTAACAGAACTCGATCAGATATTGGCCAGAAGCCTTTCACTGTTCTTGTTATCTTTACATATAAAACGATATCCACTACTCTCTGGTGTATACTGGCTCTATATTTATATTACTATGAACTTATCATCATACAGTTCACATAGGAACATTTCCTCATGCCACAATAGACTGAAAGTTATATTGGCTAGCTGAACTAATAGGGAAATAATGTCAAATATAACCTTCCGACCTCATACCTTCATCATAAACAAGACAACAAAGAACAAATAAACATGGTAGGCACTTTGTTCTACATGATGAATGAAAGGGGAAATTTTTGCGGAAGTGACATCATAGGTTACCGGATCTAAGACTGAAATAAATATGGCGCGGGGGCGTGAGTAAAGCTGGGGAAAAAACACTAAGGAATAATAGAAGGAAAGGGTATGTGATAGCACTTGGAAAAAATGACAAATAAACAGGATGGGATAATAATAATCATAAATCATAATAATAATAATTTCATAAATAATAAAATCATAATAATAAACAATCTTGTTTATTTGTCATTTTTTCCGAGTGCTAACACAAACCCTTTCCTTCTATTATTCCCTATTATCGCCTCGGAAGTTTCCCTAGTTAATAATATTAATTTATTATTATTTGTCTCCGGAAAAACACTAAGCCTAACACTATATATTTATATACTTGTGGACGTCCGGGAAATATGGCGGATATATGACAGGAACCGTTGAGGCTCTGTTTGAAAAGTGTTCCTTGTTGCAGTTTCCTTATATTCCAAGTCCGGCTTGCTACTGGAGCTACTGAGTTTAGTACTCTGTGCACACCGTGAGTTGTGTATTTCATCCGGATCGTGTATCGATATTTCGAGTTCTGACGATGAATGATGATTTCCTACGGCGCAGAACAACAGTTTGGCTACGTTAACTTTCGGTGCAGTTACGCCTGATGTGTTTTGACGTTTACTGCATATGCTACAATAGGGACTGCAGCATTTTTGTTTGTTTGTATCGTTCAATAGGATGAGATGTTAAATCGGATGATTGCACTGGCACGGGCGGTTGAGCAATTATGGGTTTTAATTCGTTTGCAGTCAATCCGGGGCCTTCGACTAACTACCACTAGTTACAATTATAAACTTGTAAGATCGGAACAGGCAAATAATTGAAGTGCTGCGGTAAAGCTGGTAGCAAGAAACAAGTGGTGGGGTGTAAGGTACACTCCTTCGAGATATAGTAACAGCTTAACAAAATAGTAACACAGCTTAACAAAATAGTAACACAGCTTAACAAAATAGTAACGCGGCTTAACAAAATAGTAACACAGCTTAACAAAATAGTAACACAGCTTAACAAAATAGTAACACAGCTTAACAAAATAGTAACACAGCTTAACAAAATAGTAACACAGCTTAACAAAATAGTAACACAGCTTAACAAAATAGTAACACCACAAAATAATGTTTAAAACATGACCTTGGATGATTTTATCTAACAGATAACCGCATCTCGAAGCTCCATAAACGATCCCAATAAAGTCGCAATGTTTACTATATAAATATATGATGGAGTTGCCACAATCATATTCACAGTCTAGTATCGCAATAAGTGCGCGGAATATTTTATTGACCTAATCTAGTAGTGGGAAATTATGCAATCTGGGATCATGTCTTGACCTGTGATCCGAATTGTCATTTGACAGATTGGATAGATGAAATATGGTTTTGATTAGTAGAAGCAAGTGATTGTGTTTGCATAGCAGGTGATCGATGAAAGGTATTGATTCGTGTACCTGTGCACGAGCGGTGCAATGATGGAAGCGTTTATGATTAAAGCCTCTTTGAGACACGTTTTAAGATTATGAATCTTCAGAACTAGACTATAATCTTATTAGAAATTGGAGCCGCGATAGCCCAGTGGTTAGTGAACTGGACTACAAAGGACAAAGGGTAGGGTTCGATCCCAACCGACGGCTTCCGGGTTCACACAGCCTTAAATGGGTACCGAATTTTTTTCTGGGAAAGTAAAGCAGCACGGGCGTAATACCGACCACATTACCCCAAAAATCATGTGCTGAAGGTCTGTAAAATATAGGGTCACTAACAATATATTTCCCTATACGCAACTTGGCGTGACGGGGGTATTTACTTTTTTTTTACTTATTAGACTTTATTTAGTATTTCTTTAGCTTGAAATGAAGTAATGGAGAAATGAGAAACAAATAGTAAATTGGTTTGACCATGTGATAAGATAGAAAGATCAAAGCGCATCCCAGCGAGCCTTTAACAAACGTTATGAGAACACCAGTCGCAATGTCCGACCACAAAAAAGATGAATTGATGGGATATTAGAAACAATAGGAAACATAACAGCAGCAGAGGCAAACAGAAGAACAAAAGACGGTAAATTATATCTTACCTCGACGCTAAAAGGCAAATGAGGAAGGAAAGAAGACGAAGAAGATTATTTGTTTATTTCAGTCAGTGTTTCTCATCTTTAATTTATGTACATAGCAGTAATAGTAGCCTCAGCCTGTCATAGTTGACTATGGATTTTCCAACGCCCTTATGAAATTTTATTTTATTCTTTTCTTTCGTTGTATATTCTCTTTTTCTATAAACCCGTCTGCTTCTTGCTTGAGTGGAGTTTTAGAGTTTCCAAAGATTGCGGTCTGCAGCTATTTCTTCCCAGGCTGCAAGGTTTATGTTCAGAGTCTTCAAGTGACCTTTACACACTTCTATACATCGGTGTAGAACGCCCCCTTTATGAACTTATCTGTTGTCAATTCCGTCAGCCGTTATTGCATCACTCATTTATATTAATGAACAATGCATGTATTCCTTTCTCTTTGCCACTCGCATTACATTTATTCATAGTTATGTATATACGATCTATGCTTTATCTCTTATTTTTTTCCCAACACAAACGTATTTTTCTTTGAAGTGTTTTCCCTGAATGCAACACGGCTAAATCTGTTGTCAGTTTTCTCCAGAACTCAGTACTTCAGAACTCAATACTCCAAAACTCAGTACTCCAGAACTCAGTACTTCAGAACTCAGTACTCTATAACTCAGTACTCCAGAACTCCAGAACTCAGTACTTCAGAACTCAGTACTCCAGAACTCAATACTCCAGAACTCTAGAACTCAGAACTCGAGAACTCCAGAACTCGGTACCCCAGAACTCAGTACTCCAGAACTCCATAACTCAGTACTCCAGAACTCCAGAACTCAGTACTCCAGAACTCAGCACTCCAGAACTCAGTACTCCAGAACTCCAGAACTCTGTACTCCAGAACTCAGTACTCCAGAACTCCAGAACTCCAGAACTCCAGAACTCAGAACTCAGTACTCCAGAACTCCAGAACTCAGAACTCCAGAACTCAGTACTCCAGAACACCAGAACTCAGTACTCCAGAACTCAGTACTCCAGAACTCCAGAACTCAGTACTCCAGAACTCAGTACTCCAGAACTCAGAACTCCAGAACTCCAGAACTCAGAACTCCAGAACTGAGTACTCCAGAACTCAGAACTCCAGAACTCCAGAACTCAGTACTCCAGAACTCTAGAACTCATAACTCCAGAACTCCAGAACTCGTATTTCGTTGTTGCAGCATCTCTCATTGCTATTTATATTTTCTTATTGTCACCGAATGTTGTCAGCGGGATTCATGTTTGAGAAGGAATAACTAAAATGGTCATACTTGTCATCTAGTATTGTACACCGCACTTCAACAGAAATGTACTTCAGCTAAAGTGTACGGTGACGTTTTGCACGAGAAATTGTAGGAGTTTATAACAGTAAGACAAAACAGAGTACACTCTGGAACTGTCCTGTGACTTGCCACTGTTGTTCATTTTCTATATTTTTATACTTCAAATACTTCTATCAGAAACTGAACATTTATTTGGAGAAATATAGCACAGAATTAAATGCAACATTGTCTTTCAATTAAAAAAAAAGAAATCACAAATCATAATATAATTATGGAAAGTAAATTAATCATAACCAATATAAGTTATTCTTTAAATGAGTCTAATGGTCTGAACCTGTGTGCCTGTATTGATACCGATTCCATAAACAGAACAGAATGAATCTAGGAAAATAAATGTATATCTAGAAATATGTACACGAAGCACTATCTCCATATTAATGTCTGACCCATAACAAGTACACAATAAATGTATGTTCTATTTAAGGACGGAAAGAGATCAAAGGACAGACAGTGCTGAGAAATAAGGATGTTTGCAGGGCTGTCTTGAGTGAACTCTCTATCAGTGAAAGAAACAAGGAAAGTCTGGCTGCAGATCGCAGCACATTGAGAACAAAAATTTAAAAAAATGGCACAGCAACTTTCGAGGCAAAGTTGATATCAAATTCAAAAGACAAACTGCACAAGAGAAAGGAGTCGAGGCCAGGCATCAAGAATTCATCTTGTTCATTCTGCGGTCGAATCTGTATCTGTCTATTGGAAGATTCGGCGATGAGAGAAGCTGTTCAGCAAAATAGTATCCTGCATAAGACACTAAAACTTTATCAAATTACTGACTTATCATGAGTGCTTGCTAGCAACCGCCAGTGAAGACGCCAAAAGCCATATATATATATATATATACAGATATGCACACAAAGAGGATTACCACAAAGGAGACATGCACTGTTAACATTACAGAAAACCGAGACTTGACTAGTAACAAAGAGTGAAAGGACAGAATAGTTCATTATTATCCTAGCATCAGATGTTGCGTGACGTGATCAGTGAAACAAGATAGCGTGAATCTGGCAGGAAAGTCATTTTGTTTGATTGAACCAGCGAAAAATAAAAACAAACCCCCGCTGGCCTATAGTGGCGTTTGAAAGAAAAATAAGTAAAACGACAACGAGTCAGTCAATCTAGATTTGAGCAGGAAATTTGAGAACATTGGATGTTTTTGTTCAGAGAAAAGTTTAGGAACACCATCCGTGTCACATGAAAAGGTTGATTATGTTCGTGACGTGTAGAAACCCCTAAAACTACACCCACGTCTGAATACTGAGTGATTTGATGAGCTTGAAAATAAAAAGTGAAGGCGGGCTCTGTGCGCATGCAATGGGTAGAGTCATTGCAGAAGTCAAAATGACATAAGGTCACCTTTGTCTACGTCCCAGGACATGCGGGAGTATGGGGAAATGAAAGAGCGGACAGGTTGGCTAGCTGCGCTGTCGTTGAAAACGGTCGACCAATGGATCGTGCGGACATCATCAATGCCCTCTGAGATGTGGGAACGGCACAGGACTTCGACAACTGTGAGTCCACGTCACTCTTTCGAATGAAAGATATGGGATTTAAGATGGACACAGCCAGAAACCAGAAACATCGTGGGTGTGTAAGAAGGCTTATCAATCAACACAGAACTGGAGTCGTCAGTCGCTGGAACGTGTGGGACTTTCTGAGGAGGAGATCTGAGCACCTATGGACACATTCGGAATGCAATGATGATGACCCGCAAATATCTCAATAACTCAGTAACTCAATACCAATAACTCCTAAAAGGTTCGCTACAACAACGAGTTTAGAACTGTAAATTCTACAACTGAATGTGAGCAATCCTGCGGAAACGGATCGCAACTGACTCCTAAAGAAAATAGGCGACACAGAACAAGTCAGGGAAATTGATGTTCACAATATTAACCCGGATAAAGTTAACGAGCTTGCGACGAAATGGTCTGTCAAATAGATATCTGCTGTCGTGTTACAAAATGAACAGAATATAAACATCTTTAACTTGAAGATTTAAACTGCATGCCATGTGAACTTCCTGTTATACAAACTTTATGTTATACAAACTTCATGTTATACAAACTTTATGTTATACAAACTTCATGTTATACAAACTTTATTTAATACAAAATCATGTCATACTAACTCCCTGTCACGTGAATTTCATATTTTACAAACTTCATATTATACAAACTTCATGTTATGCGAAATTCATAGTAAACAAAATTTATGTCAAGCGAACTTCATTACATACAAATTTCATGACAAGCAAACTTCATATTACACACACTTCTTTTCATACAAACCTCATGACATACAAATCCCACATCATACAAATGTCATTCGCAACAAACCTATGGAAGTTACTTGTTTGTAACTACAATTTGTTGTTCTGTATAATATATTAAACGTCATCTGAATTTGTGTTGTTACATTTTATATATAGCTCTTTCGTCTTTGAAGATTGCTAAAACAGGCTTTTTTCAAACATCGGTTGCAACATCAAAGCGCTGTTTGACGAGTTTCTTGGCAGACCCGACAACGTCTAAAATACAGGGACACTTGATACGGCAGAATCCGGCCTTATAACAAAAGCTAACGGACAGTCTACAGTGAACAGGAGACCAGGTTTCCATTATAAGGAAGACTCGATTGACGTGTCGGTTCTGAAAGACTTAACTGCATATTGGAGTTTTATTTTTTGTCATTTGTGTGTATGTGAATAGGATGACGAATTGATGTGGTGCTGCCTACATTACCATCACAAATGTACCGAATGTCACAAAAATGTGGGCACTGTAATCATGCTCCTTATACACCATGTTCATGTTATTTGTTCTCATTCTCCCAATTTCATCATCATCAAGTGCCGTGCCTGCTGGCGTAGGTGATCATGTTTCACCACAACTCTTGACATCGACAGTTCTTCATCATTTCTGTTGTTGACCTTCTGCCAAGATATTCTCTAAAGCTGTCTGGTATTTTTTTCTCTTTGCTTCCCTCTATCTCATCGTCCCTCAATGTTCCCTATTGTCAAAATATACCCCAGCTTTTCCCTTCTCATTGCATGGTCATAATATGATAATTATTTCTTTATAATATTGGAAATGAACTCTTTTTTTTTACTATGGTCTCTCAGTACGTTTTTATTACTCTTCTTAGCTGTCCATGGTATTCTCAACATTCTTCTGTAAAACAACAATTCTACAGCCTCCATTTATTTTCTTGTCTGTTGTCCTATCGTCCATAATTCACATCCATACGTTAATACTGGCTCTATATAACATTTAAGAACTCGTTTTTCTTGTTTCTATTGTCAAAAATGGATTGCACTGTATCGTCCTCATTTTTTTGAAAGCTTCTTTTTCCTGAGCCATTTTACATCTCACCTCATTTGTACATCTTCCACCTAAGGTTAACATTGCTCCCAGATATCTAAATTCATCTACATGTTTTAATATTGTTCTACTTGTCTTTATTATTCATTGCGGTGATCTCTTTTTCTTTGTTACTATTATTACTTGAAGCTGATGCCTGCTTCCCTTCACTATAATGTCTAACGTTTCTCCTAATATGGGAACTCTATTGATTGTGCATTAAAATAACAATGCAACTGTGATTGTGAATTAAAACAAAAATAAAACTGTGATTGTGAATTAAAACAAAAATAAAACTGTGATTGTGAATTAAAACAAAAATAAAACTGTGATTGTGAATTAAAACAAAAATAAAACTGTGATTGTGAATTAAAACAAAAAATAAAACTGTGATTGTGAATTAAAACAACAATAAAACTGTGATTGTGAACTAAAACAACAATAAAACTGTGATTATGAATTAAAACAAAAAATAAAACTGATTGTGAATTAAAACAACAATAAAACTGTGATTATGAATTAAAACAAAAAATAAAACTGTGATTGTGAATTAAAACAACAATAAAACTGTGATTGTGAATTAAAACAACAATAAAACTGTGATTGGGAATTGAAACAATAAAACTGTGATTATGAATTAAAACAACAATAAAACTGTGATTGGGAATTGAAACAATAAAACTGTGATTGGAAATTAAAACAACAGTCAAACTGTGATTGTGAGTTACAATAACTTTATACAGGTAGATCTAAGTAGACACGATCAGACCAACGCAACATTACTGAAGGTGAGATAACTTCCTCATTCTCTTCAACGTTTAATCCACGATTTCTCATTTTCATATTTGATTGTCATCATAAACTGACATTTTAAAACATAACTCTCCGTTGTTTTCATAAATATAATATTTACTTTCCAAATCATCTTCATTGTGAGTCATAAACATCATCATCATCATCATCGAGTGCCATCTCCACAACGAAGGTTGGCTACCATGGAGCTCCATTCCACTGTCTCTTGCTTTGATGGTGCAGATTGTCATAGGTTGACTTGTCCATCTTTTGATGTTACTCATCCATGTTAGTCTTGGTCAGTCTCTGTCTTTTACCTTGTATTTTCCCTTCCAATATTACTTTTATTAGACTGTAGTGTCTTTTAACATGCCCCAAAATTTTCATTTGTCTTGTTCTAATTACGTTTAGTAGTTTTCTTTCCATCTTTAGTTGTTTGAAAACTTCATCGTTTGTTTTCTTTTCCTTCCATTCAATCCATAAACATATCTGAAACAATTAGTCTTGAGGTTGCACCGTCATTCTGCAAGATCTCTTATTTTTATTTTATTCAAGAAATCACTCCAAGGGAAATCTTTTCTGCATGAAAAGCAATTAGAGATCAAGTCATAAAAATGATCCAAATGACAAGAACATTAATTAAGTTGCATTATTCATATCTTCTAGACGAGATTGAGTTACTAGACAGCAATAAACCAACTGTGTAATAAACTCTTTTATGACAATATTTTAAAATAACCAATGGCTAATATAACCATATAAAATTTCCCAAGACGGCTATAAAAGTTTAAAATGTCTCTGAGCTATATTAACATAAGTGTAGAGGAAATTCTGTTAATTGTAAGTCTAGTAGTAAATGTGTCTCATTTTTGGTTTTTGCGTAATAATGGAATTGGAATTAGTGAATCTCATTACCTATCATTCCCAGGCTGGAGATTTCAATGCAGCTCATTGGTTTTAGTAGCTGGACGTGAGGTTTAATGGAATTGTTAACATCTATTGTTAGTCAGTAAAGTTTTTCGTGATTAATGTGGCGTCGTGATACACGAGGTTTCACGCTAGCGTGATAAATATGGCGTCGTGATAAACGAGATTTCATGATAAACATAGCTTGGTGATAAACACGCATTCGTGATAAATATAGGGTGGTGATAAACGAGCTTCCTTGACAGATATAGCTTGGTAATAAACACTGTTTTGGTTTAAACAATTTCATGATAAACATAGCTTGGTGATAAACAAGATTTAATGATAAACATGGCTCCATGATAAACATGACTTGGCGATAAAACAATTTCTTGATTCACTTCATTTATTGGTATATTCGACCATTTGATAGTCTTCGTGATACACTCCATGCCCGACACATCTTTCGAAAAAGGAGGGGGAGGGGTGGGGTGTGATGGAAATTTGTTGCACATCATTGTTGCAGCTGAGAACTGGAGTGTAGGGTCTCGACTTCTCCTGGGCATATGTGAGCGCAGCTTGCCGATTATTTCCAGAAGCATTTCTGGAAACATGTGTTAGAGATTTTCTCTTTAAAGTATGCGGCCTAATCACATCCAACTATAGTTTACTTAAGCCTGCAGGCTGAAAGGGAATTCACGGAAAATGGTCAACTAGAGTGACGTTTTCAGCATTGCGAGCAAGGGTGATTGTGGGTAGTGTGAAATCAGCCGTCTACGGCTTCTATAATTGAACTCGTCATGTTAGTTGGTGGGTTTTCCGGTTTTATTTTCTGCCCGTCGGCCTTATTAAACCTATTGTAGGTTGTGGCCTAAAGATGATTTCAGCTCCTGTATGTGCTGATTAAAAGCAAAGTAAAGAGCATTTGTCTACAAAAACGCTTATATTCTGAATGGTATGATATAAATATGGGCATTAGTACCATACTATGTAACCGCCAATAGCATAGTATTTATTTAAATTACGTCACTGAAACTCCGAAGAAACCCCTAGTCACTCAGATCTCTATTGAAGACGACGAAATATCAACAGACATCGACATTACGTGGTGCGGTGGTTGCACATACGTTCCGATATGTCGCTCACGCATGTTGTTTTGTTAAAATTATATTTGTTTTACTATTTCAAACTTTCCAGTTAAAATCCTACAGTCTGAGAACGGCAGACTCATCAACCACAGCAGCATTCTCTCAAAAACTTGCAGCCAGTCCCTCCAGCATTTCTCCTAAAGATTAATATTTACATTCAGGGGTGGGAGCCGCGATAGCTCTGTGGTTAGTGAAGTGGACTACAGAGGACAAGAGGTTTGGGTTCGATCCCAACCGACGGCTTCCGGGTTCACCCAGCCTTTAATGGGTACCGGATTTTTTCTGGGAAAGTATAGCGGCACGGGCGTAATACCGACCACATTACCCCAACAATCATGTGCCGAAGGTCTGTACAATTTATGGTCACTAACACATTATTCCCTATACGCCACTTGTTGTAACGGGGGCTCTTTACTTCCTTTTTTTTTTACATTCAAGGGTCGCGCTTCATTTCGAGAAATTGAGTTAATTGCGGGTAATCAGCATCATTGCACTCCGAACATGTCCATAGGTGCTCAGATCCCCTACTCTGCAAGTCCAGCAGTGCCTAGCGACTGGCGACTCCAGTTCTGTATTGGTTGATTAGTCTTCTCTTAAGCCAACTAAGTTTCTCGTCGCTGGCTGTGCCCATCTTAACTCCCATCTCTTCCATCCGAATGAGTGACGTGAACTCATGGTTGTCGAAGTCCTGTGCGCTTCCCACATATCGAAGGTCATGGATGACATCCGCACGACCCAGTTGTTGACCGTCTTCAACGACAGCAAAGCTAGCCAACCTGTCCGCTCTTTCATTTCCCCGTATTCCCGCATGTCCAGGAACGTAGACAAAAGTGATTGCGTATTTTTTTTTTAAATTTCTGCAATGAATCTTCTCATTGCATGATTACAAAGCCAGTTTCCACTTTTCTTATCATACTCATCGAATCACTGATTTTTTGATAAATTAAGACGCGTTCTAGGAAATAAAGATAATCAAAAAGAAAAAAAAATAAAACTTAGGCGACTGAGGTTACCAGGTACAGAACACCTGATGCGTATGACGTATGTTCCTGCTTAAATTTAAAATATCTTGGAAGTCTTTGAAATTACAAACTGGATAGAGCTGCTGGTGTTTTAGCACTGCGCTCAGGGCTTCTTGTATCCAGAATAGTGCTGCTGGTGTGTTAGCACTGCGCTCAGAGCTTCTTGTATCCAGAATAGTGCTGCTGGTGTGTTAGCACTGCGCTCAGAGCTTCTTGTATCCAGAATAGTGCTGCTGGTGTGTTAGCACTGCGCTCAGAGCTTCTTGTATCCAGAATAGTGCTGCTGGTGTTTTAGCACTGCGCTCAGAGCTTCTTGTATCCAGAATAGTGCTGCTGGTGTGTTAGCACTGCGCTCAGAGCTTCTTGTATCCAGAATAGTGCTGCTGGTGTTTAGCACTGCGCTCAGAGCTTCTTGTATCCAGAATAGTGCTGCTGGTGTTTAGCACTGCGCTCAGAGCTTCTTGTATCCAGAATAGTACTGCTGGTGTGTTAGCACTGCGCTCAGAGCTTCTTGTATCCAGGATAGATCTGCGAATGCCAACAGCAAGAGGTAAACTATCATACTAAATTCTTCTTTATTTGGTTCTACACATAGCGCCATTTTACTCTCTTTCTTTGATAGTTCATGTTGTTATTGGTTCACCTGTTTATATTTTGGGTTATCAGTCCACGTTAGTCTTGGTCTGCCTCTGCCTCGTCTACATTATACTTTCCTCAGCTTTCCAAACATTTTGGAACATAGTCTTGAGATGGCAACATTTTGGAACATAGTCTTGAGATTGCAACATTTTGGAATATAGTCTTGAGATGGCAACATTTTGGAACATAGTCTTGAGATGGCAACATTTTGGAACATAGTCTTGAGATGGCAACATTTTGGAACATATTCTATAAATTGCAACATTTTGGAACATATTCTATAGATTGCAACATTTTAGAACATATTCTATAGATTGCAACATTTTGGAAAATATTCTATAGATTGCAACATTTTGGAATACATGATTGCAACATTTTTTTCAACGGTCATTATTAATTGCTATATCATCCGTTTTGTTTGTAATATCCAAGACTTTCGTCCTTTATATACGCACATATTACTAATTCTGCTGAACTTATTGGTTTTCTGTTTTCCTTTACTTCATAAACTGATTCATTGAATTTGCTCTCACGATGTTGCACCTCCTGACAGTTATCAAATAGAATTCCTTCACCGACCAGTAACTTATCTCTACCTCTACACCGATAACATGGGATATATTGACACACACCCCCCCCCCCCCACATTCCACTTAAGTTACAACAAATGTTATTTTCATTATATAATATGATAACATGGACAGTTAAGAAGAGTAATGTAAATGTTCTGAAAAAGACCAAAGCAAAAGGAGAGCTAATTCCCAATATTAGGAAGAAACAGTCATCATTTTTTGGCCATGTAATGAGTAGAGAACAACTGGAATATATTATAACAACTGGAAAAATTGAGGGACGAAGAGATAGAGGGAAACAAAGAGAAAAAAAATACCAGATAGATTAAGAGAATGGCTTGGCAGAAGGTCAACAACAGAAATGATAAATAACTGTTGAGATCGAAAGTTGTGGAGAGACATGATCACCTACGCCAGCAGGCCCGGTACTTGATGATGAGTATGATATTTATGTAGTTTATTGTTTTTCATTGATTGTTTATGATATATAATCGTCACTTTTACTATAAATTACTTGCTGTTCAAGTTTATCGAAACGGGTATTGCTTCGGTTCAGAGAACAGATTAATTAATTTCACTTACTTTTCAAATATAGACATCTGATTCGGACTTTGAATAATTCAGAATTGGAACAGCTTCCTGGAGCGATTTAGTTCGAAGAACGAGTCTATTTGTTTTATTAGTCACAGCTGGAAAGTGGGGTCGAGAGTGGTAGTGGAAACTATATGAAGGGAGAATGAAAGTGAAAGTACGTTAAAAGAAAGACAAAAGAAAACGGAGAAATAAAAAAAGAAACAAAGATAGAGATTAGAGACGGAAAAAGACACGGACAGACAGAGAGGGAAGAGAGAGAAGATAAATGAAAAGAAAATGAAGAAAGGCAATAAAAAAGGAAGCATAGTGAGAGGGAAACTGAAGTATTGAGAAAAGAAATGAGTGAATGAAAGAGAGAAAAGAGATACACATAACGATAAAAGTGGAGAGAACATTTATGAAGGAAGGCGCTAAAAGGAGAGAAAAAGAAAATCGGAAATATAAAATGATGAAGCAAGAAAAAAAAAGAATAAAAAAAAAGAAAGAAAAAAATGAGTAAGTCAAACAATTGAGAAAAAGAAAAGGGATTATAAGAGAAGGAGCGGAGGAAAGAGGAAGAACGTATGAGATGAGAAAAAAAAATAAACTATGAATTGTCAGCAACTAAACATGTAAAAACAAGGTGCAGCAAATTCTATCTGGAACATTGGATGAGTAATAAACATTCCAAAACGACATTTATTTAAAAGCTCCAGCAGAGAAAACAACAGACCATTCTTAAAACAGCTCTGGCAACATAGTTTACAGCATCAAAGTTATGACTCGCATTAACGGAAAACTTAAAAAATTCTATCGTTAGATCTCAGTGCCCGTCCCATACGCAAATTACAAACAATATATGGTAACCCGAAAGTGCCATTTATCATAATTTGTTCTTGTAAACGTGAATGCAAGTGATGTTTTGATAAGGGTTTAGATCAAAACTACACACTTGTGTTTATATGTAAGTGCGCATTTGACTGATTGCCGGGGAGACTAAGGAGCCAAATTATTGTTGCAGTTTTAATAATAATAATAATAATAATAATAATAATAATAATAATAATAATAATAATAATAATAATAATAATAATAATAATCGAAGAAATATGCCTATTATCGTATGTGATTATGTCTCTCCACAACTATCGATCTCGAAAGTTGTTTATCATTTTCTGTTGTTCATTTTCTGCCAAGCCATTCTCTTAACTCCGGGTTCACCCAGCCTTAAATGGGTACCGGATTTTTTCTGGGAAAGTAAAAGCAGCACGGGCGTAATACCGACCACATTACCCCAAAAATCATGTGCTGAAGGTCTGTAAAATATAGGGTCACTAACACCATATTTCCCTATACGCCACTTGGCGTGACGGGGGGTACTTTACTTTTTTTTTTTTACATTCTCTTAAGCTGTCTCATATCTTTTCACTTTGCTCACTATGTCTCTTCGTCCTACAATTTTCCCAGTTGTTACATTATATTCCAGCTGTTTCTTTCTCATTACATGGCCAAAAAATGATGATTATTTCTTCCTACTATTGGAAATTAGCTCTCGTTTTTCTTTAGCCTCTTTCAGAACGTTTTCATTACTCTTCTTAGCTGTCCATGGTATTCTCAACATTCTTCTGTGAAACCACAATTATATAGCCTCCAGTGATGTTTCTGTCTTTTGTCATATTGTCCATGATTCACATTCATATGTTAAGACTGGTTCTGCATTAACATTTAAGTACTCCTTTTCTTGTTTTCATAGTCAAAAATGCATCGTACAGTACTTTCACCACTGTTTTTGGAAAGTTGCTTTTGTCAAAGCTATTCTGCATCTCACTTCTATTGTACAATTCTACCATAATAATAATATTAATAAATCACAGCAATATTGCGGTAATTAAAAGTAAGGGATGAAAGCTTAATCCTGAAAAAAAGCGTCTCTGGTTACTTAGTTTTCACTTAAGATCAGAAATGAAGAGCAAAGGAAGCTCAGAAATGAAGAGCAGGGGAAGATCAGAATTGAAGAGCAGAGGAAGTTCAGAAATGAAGAGCAGAGGAAGATCAGAAATGAAGAACAGAGTAAGATCAGAAATGAAGAGCTAAGGAAAAAGCTATAGAAAAATTCCCGCCATAGACTACATAAAAAAAAAAAATAATAAAATGGTTTGTCCACGTGATAAAACAGAATGTTCAAAACACAATACAACGAGCTTTTAATAAAAGTTACGAGAATACCAAAATCAAGAGCTGACCACGAAAAAGATGAAATATAAAAAAAAGTAGTCAATATATTAGTAGGAGAAGTCAACAGAAGAGCAAAAGATTGCAAATTATATCTCCCCTCGACACTGAAATGAAAATAAGAAAAAGGAAGATTATTAAGAAGTCATGATATAGCTCGCACCATTCAAACCATTACTATGATAAAGGTTTAAATATATGTAGGGATTAAACATACTATACAACATAAAGACATCTATGGACCTTAAAATGTGTGTGAGAACTGGGTATGCCATATCAGCAATCATCTCCTTGGTTGTCATTACAACAGTAGTTCAACTAATGAGATGGATTTCTTTCCCTCTATTTCTCATAACGTATAGAAATATAGAACGAAAGGAGGCCAGTTATACTAATGCCTCCTTAAATTACTGCGCTGCGTCTTTATTTAAAAAAAACAAAAACTTCAACAAAGCTGTAAGAGATTTTATTTAACAGCAACACCTTGTTAACTTATAATGCATATAACTAAGATATTATGATTTAATTATGATAATTTACGGCGATAATTGTGGGAGCCGCGATAGCTCGGTGGTTAGTGAACTGGACTACAAAAGACAAGGGGTAGGGTTCGATCCCAACCGACGGCTTCCGGGTTCACCCAGCCTTAAATGGGTACCGGATTTTTTTCTGGGAAAGTAAAGCAGAACGGGCGTAATACCGACCACATGACCCCAAAAATCATGTGCTGAAGGTCTGTAAAATATAGGGTCACTAACACCATATTTCCCTAGACGCCACTTGGCGTGACGGGTCACTAACACCATATTTCCCTAGACGCCACTTGGCGTGACGGGTCACTAACACCATATTTCCCTAGACGCCACTTGGCGTGACGGGTCACTAACACCATATTTCCCTAGATGCCACTTGGCGTGACGGGTCACTAACACCATATTTCCCTAGACGCCACTTGGCGTGACAGGTCACTAACACCATATTTCCCTAGACGCCACTTGGCGTGACGGGTCACTAACACCATATTTCCTAGACGCCACTTGGCGTGACGGGTCACTAACACCATATTTCCCTAGACGCCACTTGGCGTGACGGGTCACTAACACCATATTTCCTAGACGCCACTTGGCGTGACGGGTCACTAACACCATATTTCCTAGACGCCACTTGGCGTGACGGGTCACTAACACCATATTTCCCTAGACGCCACTTGGCGTGACGGGTCACTAACACCATAATTCCCTAGACGCCACTTGGTGTGACGGGTCACTAACACCATATTTCCCTAGACGCCACTTGGCGTGACAGGGGTACTTTACAATTTTCTAACTTACGGCGATAATTGCAGGACTATTTCACAAGAGACAAGAAAACCACTGGAGGCTGTAGAAATGTGGTTTTACATAAGAATGTTGAGAGTATCATGAACAGCTAAGAAGAGTTATGAAAGAGGCTAAAGCAAAAAGAGAGCTAATTTCCAACATTAGGAAGAAACAATCATCATTTTTTGGCCATGTAATGAAAACGGAACAGCTGGAATATATTGTACCAACTGGAAAAATTGAGGGACGAAGGGATAGAGAGAAGCAAAGAAAAAAAAGATACGAGACAGCTTAAGAGAATGGCTTGGCAGAAGTTCAACAACGGAAATGATAAATAACTATCACAGCAGGCACGGTACTTGATGATGATGATGATTGTACATGACGTAATTCTGCAGCAAACTTTGTGTCTACAATATTAATTGACAGGTCAACCTAAGAGTCCGGTCTGACGTCCTAGCATCCTCAAGCTTGGAACTCACCGTCCGCCGCTGTAGAGTGATTAGAGAAGAATGCGATGGAAAAGAGAAACCATGGACGACAGAGGGAGTTGATAATAGCTTAATCTTGTGATGGTGTTGACGATTACCAGCTGAAGTGATGCACAATAAGGCAGACTGTTAAAAGATATGATCGCTTTCCCTATGACCACACGGTAGAAGAGCAATGAAAACACGTTGAGGCTATGAGTTGTGCCCCGTTCACTTCTGTGGTTTTAACCTGAGTGGAAAGGAGCACAAAAAATACCTTTGCGTGATGGCAATGGGTCTAAGGTAAAGAGACAACAACCTGTTTGAGCAAATACCAGTAAACATAAATTAAGAAAGAAAATATCCGCCTGTGACAAAGCGATGTCTGCCTGATATGCAAAAGCAGATTGATGTTACACCTCTTAAATAACGAAAACAAAATCAGAAGAAATATTGGAAAGAAAGCGACATACTTGAAAGGTAGTTAGCGAGGATTTACAGCTCTTCTCGTGCCAAAAGTCTGACTAGCTGGCGATGTCTGCTCGTTGTCAAGATACGTCATCGCATGGTAAGTGAAGTCGACGATTAAGATAGGCAAGGGAAATGAACGAATTTGTAGTTAGCGCACCTAACCTCATGATTGCCTATACATCCAGATATTAGTATGTACCTCCTCAATAACAAAATATGGTTGTGAGTAATGGACAGTTTCACAATCAACAATGAAGAAAATTAATTTATATTTAAAAAATGAATTTGAAGTAGAAAACTCTTAGAAAACATTTGACCATGTAAAAAGAGAAATGACATTAACGTTAAAGATAGATAGTGAATAAAAATATGGTAAAGAGGTACTTAACCCTTTCTTTCTTTCATTTTTTTTCTTTCTTTCTTTCTTTTTCTTTCTTTCTTTCTTTCTTTCTTTCTTTCTTTCTTTCTTTCATTTGTTTTTCTTTTTTGTTTGTTTGTTCGTTTCTTTCTTTACTTCACTCAAGTACCCGTTCAGGAGTCGAGGGAGATGCAACGTTCTGGTTTGGCCTGGGTTCAATCAATGCCAATTACAAGCATTAATACCACGCAATGTCATTCATACATAAATATTTGCTTCAGCCTAGAAATGCAAAGATGTGTGTATGGTGTCACAAACTGAAACCACTTCTATACGATGAACCAATGTTAAGAATGAGGAGAATGTAGATGCTATCACATCTTCATCCAGAGACGCGACGCTACCAAACTGCCAAGATTAGAACTAAACTGCCACTTTGCGGTAACAAACAGATGTGCAAGATGTTTTTTTTTTTATATTTGTTGTTTCTGTATATATTCTACCACGTGGGTGATCATCATCGTTTTAGTAAATTGTCTGCTGGCGTAGGTGATCATGTCTTTCTACAACGTTCGATTTCAACAGTTATTTTTTTTTTCTGTTGTTGACCTTCTGCCAAGCCTTTCTTTTACGCTGTCTGGTATCTTTTCTCTTTGCTTCCATCTATCTCTTCGTCCCTCATTTTTCCCTGTTGTCACAATATATTCCAGCTATTCCCTTCTCATAATATGACAAAAAATGATGATTGTTTCTTCCTAATATTGGAAATTAGTTCTCTTTTTGCTTGGACTCTTTCAGAACTTGTTCATTACAATTCTCAGCTATTCATGGTATTCTCAACACTCTTACCACGATTCTACAGCCTCCAGTGATTTTTGTGGCTCTATTTCTATTGTAATCAAATTGATTATATAATGATAAGCAATAGATTTGGAAACAGTCTGGTGTGTGTGAAAACTAGACCAGCGGCAGATTGCAATAGTGATCATGTACCAGTTCTGGGAAAGCTTACAGTAAAATTAAAAACAACAAAACGAGCCTCAGTTAATATCAAGTTCAATTTAGATTTACTCAAATCGGACAAGAAGTTGCAAGACAAATATAAAATCACAAGTGGGAAATGCTAATAGAATCAATGCAACAAAAATCAATAGAGTTCATACCAGCAGTGAGGACAAAGTCAAGAAAGAAATGGATGACAGATGACATTTTGCAGATAATGGTTACAAGAAGGAAATATAAAGAAAATAAAGATGAGTCGTCATCATCATCGGGAGCCGCGATAGCTCAGTGGTTAGTGAACTGGACTACCACGGACAAGGGGTAGGGTTCGATCCCAACCGACGGCTTCCGGGTTCATCCAGCCTTAAATGGGTACCGGATTTTTTTCTGGGAAAGTAAAGCAGCACGGGCGTAATACCGACCACATTACCCCAAAAATCATGTGCTGAAGGTCTGTAAAATATAAGGTCACTAACACTATATGTTAGTTTTGGTCTGCCTCTGCCTCTTTTAACTTGTATTTTTCCCTCCAGGATTACTTTTAGTAGGCAGTTGTGTCTTTTAACATGGTCCCAAAATAGCATTTGTCTTGTTTGAATTGTGCTTAGTAGTTCTGTTTCATTTTTAGTTGTTTTAAGACTTCATCGTTTGTTTTCTTTTCCTTCTATCCAACTCTACCTATTCTTCTATATATCCACATTTCAAAGGTAAAAGATGAGTATAAAATATTAAATAAAGAAATTGTAGTAAAATGCAATGAAGAAAAAGAAGCATGGTTAAAAGAGAGATGCTAAGAGATTGAAATGCAACAAAAAGGAGATGTTAAAGCTATATACAAAGAAATTGAAGAATTAACAGGAAGAAAAAGGCGATAAAAAAAAGATATTTAAAATCAAAGGAAGGAGAACTGTTGATTGAACAAGAAAGCATAAGGGAACGATGGACAGAATACATTAAAGATCTTTATAATGATGAATGAACAGAAGTAAATATTAAGGATAATGGAGAAGGACCAGAAATACTCAGAGAAGAAGTGGAAGACGTCTTGTGCAATATGAAAGCAGGCAAAGCTCCTGGACCAGATAATATAACTAAAGAAGAGATTGAAGCCATGTGTGATTTTGGAATAGAAATAATAACAAAAATATTGAATGATATCTACAACAGCGGATATATACCAGACGACATGCTCAAATCAATATTCATAGCCCTACCAAAGAAATCGGGTGTGATTGAATGACGGGATCATATCACAATAAGCCTTATGAGTCATATGACTAAGATATTACTAAGAATCATCATGCGAAGAGTGCGAAACAAAATCAGTCCAGAAATTAGCGATGAACAGTGTGGTTTTGTTAGAGATAAAGGAACAAGCAATGCCATTTATATCATAAGATCTTTAGTAGAAAGAGCCATAGAGGTGAAAACAGATCTATACCTATGTTTCATAGATACACCAAGGCATTTGACAAAGTAAAGCACCAAGAAGTAATCAAAATTTTAGAAAGTATAAAGACAGTATAAAGATCTAAGAATAATAAAGAACATGTTCTGGCAACAAACAACGGTCATAAGGGATAGCAATTGGGAATGTTTCAACAAATAAAACAGGGTGCTAGACAAGGTTGTGTGCTGTCACCAGATTTATTTAATATTGATAGTGAGATTATTTTAAGATCCATAAGGGGCACACCTGCAATGACAATTGGAGGTCATAATATAAATAATCTAAGCTATTCTGATGATACAGTATTAACGCTAAGAGTGAAAATGAGTTACAAGAAATGTTGGACATTATAGTGAAAGAAAGCAAAAATAAAGGACTCAGCCTTAATAGTAAAAAAACAGAAGTAACGGTAACAACAAAGAAAAAGACATCACCTCAGTGCAAAATAAAGACAAGTGGAACAATATTAAAAGAGGTAAATGAATTTAAATATTTGGGAACTTTGTTAACCTCACACGGAAGATGTACAAAAGAGGTGAGATGTAGAATGGCTCAGGCAAAAGCAGTTTCCAGAAAATGAGGAAGATACTATGCAATCAATTTTTGACAATAGAAACAAGAAAAGAGTTCTTAAATGTTATGTTGATCCAGTCTTAACATATGGGTGTGAATCATGGACAATAGGACAACAGACAAGAAAATCACTGGAGTCTGTATAAATGTTGTTCTACAGATGAATATTGAGAATACCATGGACAGCTAAGAAGAGTAATGAAAATGTTCTGAATGAGGCCAAAGCAAAAAGAGAGCTAATTTCCAATATTAGGAAGAAACAATCATAATTTTTTTAGCCATGTAATGAGAAGAGAACAACTTGAATATATTATAATAACTGGAAAAATTGAGGGATGAAGAAATAGAGGGAAGCAAAGATAGAAAATAGCTTAAGCTCTAGACAGCTTAAGAGAATGGCTTGGCAGAAGGTCAACAACAGAAAAGAAAAAGAACTGTCGAGATCGAAAGTTGTGGAGAGACATGATCACCCACGCCAGTAGGCCCGGCACTTGATGATGATGATTTCTATTGTCCAAGATTCACATCCATATGTTAAGACTGGTTCTACGTAATATTAATTAATTCTGTTTCTCTAACTGGCTCTCACCAAATTGCCTGATATGTCCCCATCTGTAATTATTTATCTTCTTAATGATTCAACATCCTCTAACATCCTGCGTCTGCAACTAAAAACGAGAAATTTGATTGAAAAATCAAAATTATATCGTGCAGCAGGGAGTAATGACCCACACAAGCGAGTGTAATCCCCTTTTCATTTGTGTAATTTCACTGACGTCATCGTCTCATGTCCTCATCCCAATCTGCCTAACAAGGGGAAGGCACCCTGGGCAGAGCCAAATTCAATTTTCATTTGATTTTATCCCGCCAATTTCCATTCTGAATCCGAACATTGGCTTATATACCTTTGTGGTTCTGTAGCCACCAATTAATTCTAGATGCCAGCGTGTCTGTTTTAATTGTGTTGAGATTTCGATATATCAGAATGACATAGTCCCTGTCCTTACTTTTATTTATTATCTACAGTTCACTTTTTCCCCCTCCCGTTTCCTGTATTGCTTTTGTGGCTTGCTTATCTCAATGTGCATTGCTTGTCCACACTTAGACTACTTAATTCACGTGACTTGGAAATCTCTCATGCGCAGTTAATCAAATGCGCATGCACGGGTTCTTGTAGTTCCACTTCGTTTTCTTAAATAACGACATCACGTGACCAGGGTCGCATCCTCACTCACCTTCCACAATGGTTGTCACGTGACAACAGATGTTTTGATGTATTGGAGAGAAAAAAGAATACGTTTACACACAGCTGCAGAAACGACGTCATAAGTGGGTTCTATTTCTCAGTAAGTAGATGTAGGGATAACTGTCATATTTGCTGGGGACAAAATTATTGGAATAAATACAAATTAAAAAAAAACGCTAGATACAGTTTGTATTTCTTCAAATATATACGACACTGAGAAAGATATCGAAGTGGTTAATGCATTCGTCCGCTGCCAGAATTGGTAAAGGTTCGATTCACAGAATGAAGGAAATGCTTCTGGTCGAACTGGTGACTGAATTCGAACAAAAACAACATAATTCGAACATAAACAACATAATTCGAACATAAACAACATAATTCGAAAATAAGCAATATTATTAGAAAATAAGCAACATAATTCGAACATAAACAACATAGTTCGAACATAAATAACATAACTGGAACATAAAAAACACGATTCGAATATAAACAACATAATTTGAACTTAAACAACATAATTCGAAAATAAGCAACATAATTTGAGCACAAACATAATAGTTCGAACATAAATAACATAATTAGAACATAAACAACATAACTGGAACATAAAAAACACGATTCGAATATAAACAACATAATTAGAACATAACTGGAACATAAACAACATAATTGGAACATAAACAACACGATTCGAATATAAACAACATAATTAGAACATAAACAACATAATTGGAACATAAACAACATAATTGGAACATAAAAAACACGATTCGAATATAAACAACATAATTTGAACATAAACAACATAATTCGAACATAAACAACATAATTCGAATATAAACACATCACTATAACATTTCCTATACGCGGATGGTGTAAGCTTTAGCCTGTACTGAACTTGTGTAACTCTAATGCGCAGATAATAGTTCTTCTGTATCTTCTTCTTGTATTTATTTCATTCCATATTTGTCTTTCAGCGTCGAGGTGAGATATGGTTTACTGTTATTTGCTGTTCATTTGGCTTGTCATGCTGTTATGTTTCCTAGTGCTACTAACGTTCAATCAATTCATCTCTGTTTGTGGTCAACCCTTGAGTCGGATGGCTGGAGTCGGAAAATGTGACAGTAATAAGGAAGGTTGTGATTTGTCATGATTATTCCAAGCAATTTAAGAAGGTAGTTTGCCATTCCTTTACTTCATCAAAACATCAGAAAGAAGCAATCAACATTTTTCGGGCACATCATGAGAAGAGAAAAGTTGGAATACTTGGTTACAACTGGCAAAATAAAAGGAAAGAGAGATCGTGGACGACAAAGAGAGAAAATACTGGATAGCTTGGTGTCATGGCCTGGAAAACAGTCAACAACAGAACTGATACGCACTGTAGATAGAAGATTGTGGAGAGACATGATCACCTACGCCAACCGGTATGGCACATGATGATAATGAATAAGGAAAGAAAGGTCAATAGAAGAACATCTGAAAGGAATAAGGAAAAAAAGATCAATAGAACATCTGAGAGGAATAAGGAAAGAAGGGTCAATAGAAGAAAATCTCACAAGAATAAGGAAAGAACGATCTATAGAAGAAAATCTGATAGGAATAATGAAAGAAAGAGCAATAGAAGAACATCTGAAAGAAATAAGGAAAAAAGATAAATAGAACATCTGAGAGGAAGAAGGAAAGAAAGATCAATAGAAGGGAATCTGAGAGGAATAAGGAAAGAAAGATCAATAGAAGGGAATCTGAGAGGAATAAAGAAAGAAAGATCAATAGAAGGGAATCTGAGAGGAATAAAGAAAGAAAGATCAATAGAAGGGAATCTGAGAGGAATAAGGAAAGAAAGATCAATAGAAGGGAATCTGAGAGGAATAAGGAAAGAAAGATCAATAGAAGGGAATCTGAGAGGAATAAGGAAAGGAAGATCAATAGAAGGGAATCTGAGAGGAATAAAGAAAGAAAGATCAATAGAAGGGAATCTGAGAGGAATAAGGAAAGAAAGATCAATAGAAGGGAATCTGTGAGGAATAAGGAAAGAAAGATCAATAGAAGGGAATCTGAGAGGAATAAGGAAAGAAAGATCAATAGAAGGGAATCTGAGAAGAATAAGGAAAGAAAGATCAATAGAAGGGAATCTGAGAGGAATAAGGAAAGAAAGATCAATAGAAGGGAATCTGAGAGGAATAAGGAAAGGAAGATCAATAGAAGGGAATCTGAGAGGAATATCTCGACAGCACAATGAGCAGCTTGATATGACTAGACAGGTCTCGGACAGGGAGGAACAGAGACACATGATCGTCGATATCATACGGCACGGCACTAATTGTTGATAGTTACAGCTTTACAGTGTAAGATTACATACATGCTCTTCGCAAAGTTTCGGCTAATGATCTTCTTCGATGAAGCACTACGTGTGTGTGATGGTGTACGTGTGTATGTGTGTTTACATTAAAAAATACCGTTGGACAAATGAGGCATCATCCATCAGGGCAAGGTGAAGGTTCAACAACCCATTTCCTTACTCTAAAAGCTGTCCTAACAGATCTGGTTTGTCGTGTACCTGTTTACAGCTTTCAGGATTGGCTGATTGTTATTGTTGGTTACATACGTTAGACGGAGCCGAGGCAGCTGAGTGGTTAATGAAACTGGACTACAAAAGGCAAGAGGTTGGCGGCTTCCGGGTTCATTCAAACTTAAATGGGTACCGGTTTTTTTATGGGAAAGTAAAACGGCACGAACGTAATACCAGTCACATTATACAATAAATTATGTGCAGAAAGTCAGTAAAAATTATGGTTATGGTTATTCGAAGGCCCCGGTATCACTGCAGACGAATTAAAATCCATAATTGCTCAAAAGCCCGTGCCAGTGGAACCATCCAAATTAAAACTCATCTCATTGAAGGATTCATCCAAAGGAAGGCAGCTGCAGTCTCCACATCATAGCAACTACAGCACACGCCAAAAGACATGAGGCCAAGCGGCACCGGAAGTCAACGCAGCTGAACTATCCTCCGTTACACGATATCATCATTCATCGTAAGCATTTGGAATATCGAAACACGATCCGAATGAAAATCACAGCTCAAGGTGTGCACAGAGCACTAAACACAGTAGCTCCAGCAGCAAGCCGGATTTGGAATATGAGGAAACTGCAACAAGGAACACTTTTCAGACTGACCCTAAACGGTTCCTCCCGCCTATCCGCCATATTGACCGGAAGTCTCCAGTAAAAATTATGATCACTAACACCATATTTCCAATACGCCACGGCGTGACGGGGGCTCTTTACTTCACTTTTACAGACTTAGATACTGCTCGAGTTTACTCCCGTCTAGGCAACATTACATAGAGTTCTACAACATAAACTCAATATAGCTTCAGTGTTGTTTCTGGATGTTAAAACTCTTTCATCCCCGATTATTTTCCTGGTTTGAACTGAATTACCTGCCTTAGATTTGTGAAAACATGTGTTATCAAGGTAACAATGACGTTTTAAAAAAAAAGCATATCATACATTAAATTAAAGAAGGCATATTTCACAAAATGGTAATAATATTTGTTTAATATAAAATCATTTTGGAAAGCATTTAAAACTAGAAGGAAGAGGAAAATGAAGGTTGAAAAATTGACAGAAACTTCGATCATAAAACAAACAAAGTATAATAAAAGTAGAGTACCCCCGTCACGCCAAGTGGCGTATAAGGAAATATGGTGGTAGTGACCCTATATTTTACATACCTTCCGCACATAATTTTTGGGGTAATGTGGTCGGTATTACGCCCATGCTGCTTTACTTTCCCAGAAAAAAATCCGGTACCCATTTAAGGCTGGGTGAACCCGGAAGCCGTCGGTTGGGATCGAACCCTACCCCATGTCCTTTGCAGTCCAGTTTACTAACTACTGAGCTATCGCGGCTCCCCGAAGTATAATAATATAAACATATTATTGTTTACGGAAATTTTAGTTTACTTACATTTCACGACTGTTGTCTTTTAAATAATCCATAGGAAACTGGGGTTTCATCCGTTTTTCCATTGGAAGTCATAATAATAAGGTATAAACCAGACAAAAACATGCTTAACCGAGGTGAGATTTTTATAAATCTATTGTATTCCGATCGCGTGGTTATTTAAAGGTTTTGGAAGAGGATCTGTCGTAGCTGAAATCACTTTGCTACTCATACAGACTACAAAAATATGATATACAGAAGAATTATTCAACAGACGGTGAGAGCGTATATTGGAAAACTTAGGGCATATAACTGCAGCGAACTGAGCGTTACAGGTAAGGGAATAAGTTGATAATTTTCAACGCCTGGGTACCTATTTTTATTAAACTGTGTCGATTCTAGAAATGAGGGTAGAACTGAACTTTACTTACTTTATTGCAACGTCAGCACTCAACCCACTACACCACCTGATTTTCTGATAAAATAAAACAACAAAAAAAATCCATTGCAGCCAAACAAAACTAAACAAACAAACATTAGAACACTAATTTTAGCCAAAAGTAAAGAGACAAGAAAAGGAACATGCTTGTAGCCAGTCTTCGATGTTGAAGCTACAGATAACGTCAACATCATCATTGCAAAAATTGCTGCTAAATATTCCTAAAAATTCTGGGGACATTTTTCCCTTTAAAAGGTGGCATTCCTAGCCGAGTTATGCCTGAGCTGTTTCACATCCGGCATGCATTAAGAGCTTAGTGATATAACCCCTGCTTTTGGCCACGTAGAGTATCCTAAGGAAAATGTCACAAAACGCAGGTTCTCATGAAGGGAAACAACTAACAAGATCAGTCACACACATGATGTGACAATTTTTGTGAGTGACAAGTGTGACGTCAACGTTCTAATGAAACAAGAATGAGAAATGAAATATTTGTTCTGGTGTAAAAAAAGAAAATAGTTATTTCAAGTATCATTGAGAACGGAAAATTATGAGACGTATCATTGTGAAAGGAAAAAGTTATTTCAAGTATCAATAAGAAAGGAAATAGTTATTTCAAGTACCATTGAAAAAGAAAGGAACTATTTCCAGTACCATTGAAAAAGAAAGGAGTTATTTCCAGTACCATTGAAAAAGAAAGGAACTATTTCCAGTACCATTGAAAAAGAAAGGAATTATTTCCAGAACCATTGAAAAAGAAAGGAACTATTTCCAGTACCATTGAAAAAGAAAGGAATTATTTCCAGCACCATTGAAAAAGAAAGGAACTATTTCCAGTACCATTGAAAAAGAAAGGAACTATTTCCAGTACCATTGAAAAAGAAAGGAACTATTTCCAGTACCATTGAAAAAGAAAGGAACTATTTCCAGTACCATTGAAAAAGAAAGGAACTATTTCCAGTACCATTGAAAAAGAAAGGAATTATTTCCAGAACCATTGAAAAAGAAAGGAACTATTTCCAGTACCATTGAAAAAGAAAGGAATTATTTCCAGTACCATTGAAAAAGAAAGGAACTATTTCCAGTACCATTGAAAAAGAAAGGAACTATTTCCAGTACCATTGAAAAAGAAAGGAATACATTTTTTTCAAGTATCATTGATGAAGGAAAAAGTTATTTCAAGTCATCATCATCATTGAGTGCCGTCTCCGCATTGAGTGTCGTCAGCCTGGCATGCAAGTACCGCTAATAACTCAGCCTGACACACAAGTACTACTGATCTCTCAGCCTGACACACAAGTACTACTGATCTCTCAGCCTGACACACAAGTACTACTGACCTCTCAGCCTGACACACAAGTACTACTGATCTCTCAGCCTGACACACAAGTACTACTGATCTCTCAGCCTGACACACAAGTACTACTGATCTCTCAGCCTGACACACAAGTACTACTGATCTCTCAGCTTGACACACAAGTACTACTGATCTCTCAGCCTGACACACAAGTACTACTGATCTCTCAGCCTGACACACAAGTACTACTGATCTCTCAGCCTGACACACAAGTACTACTGATCTCTCAGCCTGACACACAAGTACTACTGATCTCTCAGCCTGACACACAGGTACTACTGATCTCTCAGCTTGACACACAAGTACTACTGATCTCTCAGCCTGACACACAAATACTACTGAAAGAAATATATATTATTTATCAGACAAACAACACTAAACAAAATGGCGTTTGCGAAAATCGATCTCTTTGCAAGACAGTCTCAAGCTGTATCTTTTTCCTCTCTTTATCTCTCCCATCTTCTTTCTATTCTTTTGACGAATACACAAAATCGAAGCTCTCTTTTTCCTGTCACCTTCATTCATGATCACATGATGTTGCTGTAGGCTCTCCATAACGATATCCTACACAGTTTATTGTCACGGACACGTTAGCTGATTTGGTCAACTGTGCCTTTAAAGAAAAAAAAAGTCATATGCTTTTTATATTATACATTCAAAGTGATTAGAAGGCACTTTATCGTTCGTTAAAGAGTTCTTAAATGTGACGTATTGCCAGTCTTAACATATGAATGTGAATCATGGACAATAGGACAACAGACAAGAATATCACTGGAGTCTGTAGAAATGTAGTTTTACAGAAGAATGTTGAGAATACCATGGACAGCTAAGAAGAGTAATGAAAATGTTCTGAAAAAGGTCTAGGCTAAAAGAGAGCTAATTTCCAATATTAGGAAGAAACAATCATCATTTTTTGGCCATGTAATGAGAAGAGAAAAACTGGACTATATTGTAACAACTGGAAAAATTGAGGGACGAAGAGATAGAGGGAAGGAAAGAGAAAACATACCAAACAGCTTAAGAGAATGGCTTGGCAGAAGGTCGACAACAAAAATGATAAATGACTGTCGAGATCGAAAGTTGTGGAGAGACATGATCACCTACGCCAGCAGGCCCGGTACTTGATGATGATGTATCGTAAAATTTAAATACTTTTGTGGTTAAAAATGTAATATTGTATTCCCCGACCCGCACCCCGACCCGAACTCTAATTAGCTATTCTTTGATTGATGTTGCTACAAGCATTCACTTTTAGAATATTCACACATAAATATTTATTTTAGCGACAAATGTTACTATTTTTTTTTTTTTTTTGGTTTGATGTCGCAAATTGAAACCCACTTCCATAAAGAATCTGTTTTAAGAATGAGTAGAATGTACTAGACTCGGGACATCTGCATCCTTAATTGCTGCTACATTTCCGAAATTAGAACTAAAATGGCACTTTGAGATGACATGAAACAGCTGTAACCATCCATCCATCCATCCATCCATCCATCCATCCATCCATCCATCCATCCATCCATCCATCCATCCATCCATCGATCCATCATTCCATCGATCCATCATTCCATCCATCCATCCACCCACCCACCTATCCATCCATCTATCCACCCATCCATCCATCTATCCATCCATCCACCCATCCATCCATCCACCCATCCACCCATCCATATATCCATCCATCTTTCTAATTGTAGTTAGCCATAAGATCAACTTCTATACCTTATGCATTTAGATGCTTCCAGCCCCAAAGGTATCCGCACCAAATGTTTAGAGTATAGATTTTGTTATATGTGCATTGACAGTTTAATATAAGATATCTACTAGATCTTTCTTGTGTGACGTCATTTCTAATTCTTCTGATCTTATCATACTCTTTCCTTAAACATTCGATTTCTTCCCAGTATAATCATTAATAAACACATCGCGAGTATAGCTATTCGGACATTTGAGTGCACTCATATTATAGTAACACGGATATCTGAGTACATTCAGGGTACAACTACTCGGCTATTTGATTACACTCGTGGTACAGCTACTCGGGTATTTGTGTGCAAACACGGTACAGCTATTTTTGTATTTGAGCACATACATGATACATTTATTCGGGTATTTGAGTACATCCATGGTACAGCTACTTGGGTATTTGAGTACATTCATGGTACATCTACTCGGGTATTTCAGAACATACATGGTACAGCTACTCGGGTATTTGTGTAGAATCATGGTACAGCTATTTTTGTATCTGAGTACATTCTTGGTACAGCTACTCGGATATTTGAGTACATTCATGGTACATCTACTCGGATTATTTGAGTACATTCATGGTACATCTACTCGGATATTTGAGTATATTCTTGGTACAGCTACTCGGATATTTGAGTACATTCATGGTACATCTACTCGGATTATTTGAGTACATTCATGGTACATCTACTCGGATTATTTGAGTACATCCATGGTACAGCTACTCGGGTATTTGAGTACATTCATGGTACAGCTGCTCTTGTATTTGAGTACATTCATGGTACAGCGACTCGGGTATTTGAGTACATTCATGGTACAGCGACTCGGGTATTTGAGTACATTCATGGTACAGCTACTCGGGTATTTGAGTACATTCATGGTACAGCTGGTACATACTAAAGTATTTGAGTAAACTCATGGTACAGCTACTCGGATTATTTGAGTACATCCATGGTACAGCTACTCGGGTATTAGAGTACATCCATAGTACAATTAACTGGACGTGAAATACAATTTCAGACCCAAACACATCGCGTGGACTGCACTGGACAAGCGAGCATTATTTTGTGAGTCCTATTTAAGTCCTCCCAGGAGACACCTAAATGGTAAATTGCCATAAAGGTTTCCATTTTTCCTTTTTTTCAAATTGAACAGAAATTCCGACTTATTTATTAGACGTCTGTGAACATTTGGAGAAGCGCATGGACTCAGTAGGGCTATTAAGTAACGTTACTGCTAGCTGCAATGACTGCTTGCCAAATAACGAAAGTATTGATTATTTCACCAATAAAAATATTATAAGTCCATTTGTCAATAGACAGAAGACATAGAGAAGCATTCACTGGAATTAAATACGCAAGTACATTAGAGTATTTTTTTTTAAATGACGATGGGTTTTGCGTCTGTTGAATGACATGGGAATGGCGGGCAGCAGAAACAGATAGACAAATAAAAGTAGTGTTTTAATCATTACGGTGAGTGGTGAAAGTGATAGTTCATTAATTGTTAAACTGCAGAAAAAAAAAGAACGAGGATTGATGAAGTAACGAGGGGAAATAGAAGAAAGTAAAATTATTTAATGAAGTAATATGAGGATCTAGTGTAGCGTAAAGAAGTAAGAAAGAAGCGCTGCGCGGGGAGACAGAAAATTAATAAATTAACAAAGAACTAGAGCCGTCAGTCCCCACACACTGAGAGACATAAAGGGAGGGGATCTGAGCACTAATGGGGGAGCCACAAGTGCAATGAGAATGATCCGTCGACTGAACGGAACTGAACGGCAACGCATCACCCCGTCGTCAGTAATTTATTACCAAACCATACCATATCCTACGATGCCATGCCAAGCCATAGCATAATATACTATACTCCCATTATACTAAACTACCATGTACTATTCTACCACTAAAGTAAAACAAAGAGACCCCGTCACACCAAGTGGCGTATAGGGAATATGGTGTTAGTGACCATACATTTCACAGACCTTAAGCAAAATGATTATTGTGGTCGGTATTACGCCCGTGCCGCTTTACTTTCCCAGAAAACATCCGGTACCCATTTAAAGCTGAGCGAACCCGGAAGCTGTCGGTTGGGATCGAATCCTACCTCTTGTCCTTTGTAGTCCAGTTTACTAACCACTGAGCTATCGCCGCTCCTACTCTACCACTATACTATTCTACAACTATACTACACTACCACTATTCTATACTTCCACTTACTATAACTATACTATCCTACAACTATACTATACTAGTATACTATATTACTACAAAACAATACTAATACTATACTACTACTATACTATACTACTACTATGCTATGCTTCCACTGTACTATAACTATACTATCCTACAACTATACTATACTAGTATACTATATTACTACAAAACAATACTAATACTATACTACTACTACTATAGTATACTGATCATCACTGTGTGCCGATATAACCACTATCATCATGGTACCCATCAATGAAGCATCGACATAACCACTCTCATCATTGTATCCACAAATACAACATCAATACAACGACTATCAGCATTGCATCCACTAACACAACATCAATACAACAACTATCACTATTGCATCCGCTAACACAACATCAATACAACTACTATCAGCATTGCATCCGCTAACACAACATCAATACAACCACTATCAGCATTGCATCCACTAACACAACATCAATACAACCACTATCAGCATTGCATCCACTAACACAACATCAATACAACAACTATCAGTATTGCATCTACCAACACAACATCAATACAACCAATATCAGCATTGCATCCACTAACACAACATCAATACAACCACTATCAGTATTGCATCTACCAACACAACATCAATACAACAACTATCAGCATTGAAATCAACCAACACAACATCAATACAACCACTATCAACATTGCATCCACTAATACAACATCAATGCAATCACTATCAGCATTGCATCCACTAACACAACATCAATACAACCACTATCAGCATTGTATCCACTAACACAACATCAATACAACCACTATCAGCATTGCATCCACTAATAGAACATCCAATACCACTATCGTCATTGCGCCTACCAACACATCAATATAACCACTATCATCATTGCGCTCACCAACACAACATCAATATAACCACTATCATCATTGCATCCACTAATAGAACATCAATACAACCACTATCAGCATTGCATCCACTAACACAACATCAATTTAACTACTATCATCATTGCGCCCACCAACACATCAATATAACTACTATCATCATATCGCGCCCACCAACACATCAATATAACCACTATCATCGTTGCGTTCACCAACACAACATCAATATAACCACCACCACTCCAACCACCACCACTCCAACCACCACCACTCCAACCACCACCACTCCAACCACCACCATTCCAACCACCACCACTCCAACCACCACCACTCCAACCACCACCACTCCAACCACCACCACTCCAACCACCACCACTCTAACCACCACCATTCCAACCACCACCACTCCAACCACCACCACTCCAACCACCACCACTCCAACTACCACCACTCCAAACACCACCACTCCAACCACCACCACTCCAACCACCATCAACTCCAACCACCACCACTCCAACCACCACCACTCCAACCACCACCACTCCAACCACAACCACTCCAACCACCACCACTCCAACCACCACCACTCCAACCACCACCACTCCAACCACCACCACTCTAACCACCACCATTCCAACCACCACCACTCCAACCACCACCACTCCAACCACCACCACTCCAACTACCACCACTCCAACCACCACCACTCCAACCACCACCACTCCAACCACCATCAACTCCAACCACCACCACTCCAACCACCACCACTCCAACCACCACCACTCCAACCACAACCACTCCAACCACCACCACTCCAACCACCATCAATTCCAGTGTTCTCCTGCCCATATTAACCAAAAAAAAAAAACTCCAACTCCCTCCATTATCCTACCCATCTTTCAAGTTTCTTCCCCAGGGACAACTTCTTTGTACTTTCCCCTCATCAATCCACTTTTCATTTTCTTTACTCTTTAATTACACCGCTTCTGCCATTCTTCTACTTCCTCCTCACTTTAACCTCTAACGTGTTTCATTAAATTCTTTTTATCCCTTACATTTTCTTGATTTTTGTCCCCTTATTTTCTGAACTCGTTGAAGGAACATTTGTTACCATAAAGAATTTCGTTGAAAACTTCAACTTCTTAAATGAATGAATAAATTATATATGACGTAGCATATTCCATCCTTTCACGTCAAACATCATAAAGAAGCCAATTAAGTTCTATAGAAAAGGTCTGATTGGCTGATTAATTATGCAAATCGATTTAATTACACTTGGTGCAGTCCTAAAAGTGATTAATTGATGACAGAATTTTGGGATGGTTATTCATCCTAATGGAGAATGTAGCTTGCTGGTAACTAAACTCTGACATCAATTGTTTATTTCATCAAGCTTTATAGTGAGATGCTAAATCAATATCATCATCAGATAGATTTCGACTTAATTTCTGGTTTTTGTTGACTTTTAATGAGCAATGTTTATTTGCTTTGATGATCGTTGACTTTTAATGAGCAATGTTTATTTGCATTGATGATCGTTGACTTTTAATGAGCAATGTTTATTTGCTTTGATGATCGTTGACTTTTAATGAGCAATGTTTATTTGCTTTGATGATCATTGACTTTTAATGAGCAATGTTTATTTGCTTTGATGATCGTTGACTTTTAATGAGCAATGTTTATTTGCTTTGATGATCGTTGACTTTTAATGAGCAATGTTTATTTGCTTTGATGATCGTTGACTTTTAATGAGCAATGTTTATTTGCTTTGATGATCGTGCACCAAAAGAAAAAAAATGGGACAGCTTATGGAAGTAGCATAACAAAAAATCACCGGCTGAAATTATCATATGTATGAAGGATAGAGAAGCCGCGATAGCTCAGTGGTTAGTAAACTGGACTACAAAGGACAAGAGGTAGGGTTCGATCCCAACCGACGGCTTCCGGTTTCACCCAGCCTTTTAATGGGTACCGGATTTTTTTCTGGGAAAGTAAAGCGGCACAGGCGTAATGCCGACCAGATTACTCCAAAAATCATGTGCTGAGGTCTGTAAAAAGTATGGTCACTAACACCATATTCCCTATACGCCACTTGACGTGACGGGGGCTCTTTACTTTTTTTTAAAATGAAGGATAGAGTGAGATGTAGAGAGATGATCGGCTAAGCCAACCGTCATGGCACCTGATGATGATGGTGATTTTGTATTTTATCTGTGTTTATGTGTTTTATAACTTTGTGTTTTTTTAACTGTGTTTAGTGTCTTCTTTTGTCTTCCTAGTGATATAACATATGTTGTTTTTTTTAGTATATAGTTTCATGTTATTTGTATTACAATTGTTATTCAAAGACAGTAGATGTCGTTGAAGTCCTGTTTCCTCGAAATCTTTTAGGGTCTGGTCGTAGTAAAAAAATAGTTGATTTATATCTTCACACTGTGATTTGGCATATTTTCCCTTCGCATTGCTTTGTTAATAATAACGAGTTTCATTCAGGATTTTTTTTTCTGGTCCCATGTTGGATTAAATTATTCAGGATTTATCCCAGACATCAGACATGAATCTTTTCAGCTTTAGTCACATTTGTAATTTCATTTATTATGAATTTTTTTTTAAAATGCTGGTTAACGAGTTATGTGATAGGAGATTGTGTCAACAGACAGAACTTCGCGATAGGATACAATATGATCATCAAAAATCGTCACCCTGTGAGCATGTGTTTTGGTCCTTTCGTAGCTTAACACTCCAAAGGGAAGACCAGGGCATCTCGGTTATTGCTCCCTGGCCTCGTCTCCTGCTGCGTTCAGAACCTCAAAACTCGTGAAGCATCACAACTAAACTTACTATCACTCTATATTATATAACCTCTTACTAGCACAATACCACTGCTACTTAATGTTTGTATTTTGTCCTTGGTGTTTACTCGAGTACTTACATATCTGTGTGTGCGTGTTGTTTGTTTGTGCCTGCTGAAGGCCTATTGAGCCGAAACGTCGTTCAAATCTGTGTCGTATACTAATCACGTAAAGCTATTGCCATACAATTTTTTCTATTTTTTTCAATTCTCCCTCACATTTAGCTTTACTGCAGCTTCGCATTTGTATGCATTCATTTGCATTTCTTTGCCTTAACCCACTATACTATAGTCCGTTTTAAAACTCGTGAACCATCAATTTTTTTTTGGGGGGGAATACAATGATAAATAAGCTGACAGAGATGAAAGAAAGCTGCCCGCTTTATAGAACCCGTATTACCAAAATTATTTTAAATTATAAATCCATACGTCACGGAAATTGTTAAACCACATGCAAACATTCATGGCATTCCCGTACATAGGTTTTCTCTCTCTTCTGTGATCAAGACTCAATCAGAGTAGGATTCCAGACTCTCTCATGAAGTCAGCTTTCTGTTTAAGTGAATCGATTGCCCCATATAGTTTCTCTTCCAGGGAGGTGGATGTGGACCACATTGCTCTTCTCAGGTCTGTGTACAGGGGGCAATCCTGTAGAACACGTTTTGTAGTTATATTGTCCAGTGTACAGTGACATAGGCTGGTTGTACCTATTTTGAATTTAGTGAACATGTGATTTCTCATTCTATTGTGGCCATTGCGTAGGCGAAGTATGATGACTTGATCCCTCCTTGATAGTTGGTGGTATCCGTCACTCTCGTTATGCTTTGGGTGTTCTCGTTTCCAATTTTTCATGGAACTGATCTTTGAGGATGGATTTGGCTTCATCATAACTGAGCGGATGGTTCTCTTGTGGTAATCTCCCTCCCTCTTTAGCTAATTTGTCTGCGCGTTCGTTCCCGTGTGTATTACAGTGTGATGGTATCCACAGAATGACTACTCTCTGGAAGTTATTGCATAGTTGATCCAGAGTTGAACACAAAACATGTAGTTCATTGTTCTTTTTAGAGCTGATAGTACTGACAGTGCATCAGTCAGAATCACCAATTTATTGTGCATGTTATTTTTGTGTTGAGTAGCCAGTGTTGCAGCATCTCTGAGGGCCTCAGTTTCTGCTTTAAAGTTGTTTGAGAATTTTCCAGTAACTATTGACTTGGTGATCTCGTCCTGATTATTCAGCGTCAAGAACACACCTCCCCCTCCATTTCTGGTGTCATTTGTAGCAGAGCCATCTGTGTATATGTGGGACCAAGAGTCCTGTTGGTAGGTATCGTGTATGTGTTTTCTTTCTGTGTCTGATTGGGTGTCTTTTTTCATGATTCCTGTTATAATTTCCTTAAGTTCTGGTATTTTATGTTTTCCATGAGGAGACATATCAGATGGGCCCAAGGGTTTCGGTATTGTTTAGGAAAGTATTGGGTCTCCAGTAGTTAGTTCATTGGCGATTGCAGCGAAGTTGCTCCTCTTTAGTCGTACAGTCCCCAAACCAGTTATTCTTTGGTGCATGGGGTGGCTAAGGAGTATTCTATATTTTTCCGCTTGTTGCAATACTTTAGTGACCCGTCTGTCATCTAAGGGTTGTAAACCTGTTACTTTTTCTAGAATCTTGATAGGTGTAGATTTCATAGCACCAGTGATGATACGGGCAGCTTGGTTCTGTGTTCTGTTAATTTTGCTAAGGTGTGATTTGGAAGCCAAAGCCCAGGCAGTGACTCCATACCCTAGAACTGGTCTGACGCTTCCTACGTATAGTCTTTTCAAGATATTGCGATCTGTGATGACTTTAGAGCAGGGGTGGCCAAATGGCGGCCCGCGAGCCTAGTTTTTTTGGCCCGCGAAGCTCCACGGACTTACTTCATTTTTTACCCCTAATAGCGGATTTCTCCTGGTTTTAATCCGTATCGGAGTTTACTCTTCTATCGTTCAAGAATACACAATTTGAAAATCTCTGTCAATTTCTCGCAACAGCTAGATTGGCAACATAATTTCAAATAACACACACACACACACACACACACACACACACACACACACACACACACACACACACACACACACACACACACACACACACACACACACACACACACACACACACACACACACACACACACACACACACACACACACACACACACACACACACACACACACACACACACACACACACACACACACACACACACACACACACACACACACACACACACACACACACACACACACACACACACACACACACACACACACACACACACACACACACACACACACACACACACACACACACACCACTAATGGTGCCGACAATATTCAAAGTCTTTGCTTCGAGTTGGTACCGCAAAGTTGCTTTATTGTCAGTGCGGTGATAGCGTCAGATCTTTGGCTCAACATTTGTCGTCTGGACTTGTGGTGGCTCTTTCATTTCGCGGTAAGGGGTTAATGAGGTTGGGAGGGACAGGGGTGAGGGGACTTCGTAGCTCTAATTCTGTCTTTGAAGTTACATTCAAAATGTTTCACTGTTCGCCTTCATTCCCTTTGATCCCATCGTCTTGTCTTGTCCATAAAATGACTGCAACGTGTTTATTTGGTCACAATCTTTTGATTTCATTGTCAAACACAAGTCTGTGTATAACTGTCAAATCTGGACTTATTTTCGATAGTGGACCAACATTCTGTGACTTTTAACTTTGATGTGAGATTTTGTATTAAATCATGTTAAAACGTAGAAAAGTTGATTGTGAAAATCGCATATTTAAACCTGAATGGGAATTAGATTATTTGTTCATCTTCAATAAGGATAGTAAACCTCAGTGCTTAATTTGCGTTCAAGTGTTAGCCGTTTTGAAGGAATATAATTTAAAACGGCACTATGCCACACATCATCAAAACATGTATGAGAAGCATAGCATTGAAGCTAGGAAGCTTTTGGTTGAACAGCTGAAGACAAAGTTGAATCAACAGCAAAGTATGTATACAAAGGGCAATAAAATTAAAGAGTCATCGATCATTGCATCATATTCAGTTACCTATGAGCTTGCAAAATCTAAAAAACCCTTTACTGACGGAAATTTTGTGAAGAAATGTGCGATTCAAATGGCAAAGGCATTCGGTCAAGAAAAAATAGCCAAAGAATTTGAATCTGTGCCTCTTTCAAAACAAACTGTAGCCAGAAGAACAGAAGACATCAGTCTGCAACTGTCTCAAAGTTTAAAATCTTGTATTGAAAACTGCTCATATTTTTCGCTCGCGATTGATGAAAGTACTTACATCACTGACACTTGCCAGCTTCTTATTTTTGTTAAAGTTATCCAGGAGGATTTTACTGTTATTGAAGAATTGTTGAAAGTTTGCTCTTTGCATGACACTTGTAGAGGGACAGACATATTTTCTGCAGTTCATAGTGCCGTAGATGAAGTAGGTGGTTTTGGAAAGTTGTCTGCAGTGTGTACTGATGGTTGCAAAGCTTTTATTGGTTCAAATACTGGTTTTGTTGGACTTCTAAAGCAAAACAAAATTAACGTACCTACATTGCATTGCATAATTCATCAAGAGGCCCTTTGTGCAAAGTCCATAAATCTAAAAGACACCATGGCTACTGTTGTGAAAATAACAAATTTGATAAGAGGAGGACACCAGTCTTTAAATCACAGGAAGTTTTTATCATTTTTAGAGGAAGTAGATTCTAGCTACGGTGATCTCCTGCTTTATACAGATGTAAGATGGCTTAGTCGAGGGAAATGTTTAATAATATTTTTTGAACTGAAGAATGACATTTATGACTTCCTGCGAGAGAACTTACCATGCTCCATTGATCTTCAACATGCACTCAAAGACATTAATTTCCTTCATAATCTGGCATATCTCACAGACATCACACAACATTTGAACATATTGAATTTGCAGCTACAAGGGGAAAAGCAAACCATTTTTCAATTGATGGGATATGTTGATGGTTTTAAAAAGAAGCTGAATCTATTTAGACTTTCTTTGCAAAAAAATGATCTGTTCCATTTTTCAAGTTGTAAGCAGTTGTTGTCAGAGATAGAAAGTGCAAACTTCAGTAAGTACGCAGCTGACATTGAACATTTGATTTGTGAATTTGATCGACGATTTCAAGATTTTGAAATGTTTCGTCCGCAAACGGAACTTTTTAATAACCCAATTAAGTGCACAGTGGAGTGCCAGCCATCAGATCTTCAACTAGAGTTGTGTGACCTTCAGTGTGACCCCTTCCTCAGTACTGTAAAGGCATTAGGAGCTGACTTCTGGAAATTGCTACCAAATGAACGTTACCCGTGTCTGAGAAAATGGGCACTAAAGATGTGCTCTATATTCGGCAGCACATATCTCTGCGAGACAACATTCTCTTCCATGAAGTTAATTAAATCTAAGACCAGGAACAGAATGACCGATTCGACATTGTCCCATACTCTCCGAATCGCCACGTCAAAAATGGAAGTGGACTTCAAATCTCTGGTGGAAAGCTGTGACAAGTCACAATCGTCGCACTGAGACATTAAAGGTAATTTTAAAATGAATAATTAATGGATTTGTTACAAATCAAATATGTAGTCAAAGTGCAAGCATTATTTATATATTACTATATCGCATAGGTCCCTACTGTCATTTTTGACGATATTCTTAAGTGTGTCCGCGGGTCTTGGCCTTGGCTTTAATCCGGCCCTCGGGCAACCTCAAGTTGGCCACCACTGCTTTAGAGCATGTGAAACTTGATACGTATTATACTTCAATGTCTCTTTTAATTATTAAATTAAAGTTAGTAAAACTCGATGTCGTCGAATTTATTTTGGAATGCTCTAAATACAACTGAGATAAAACATAAACGTACATAATATATAAAGCACAATTTATATTGGCGATGACACGGCAATGTCTGCACATTTCAATTGGAAGATGCAGTCGCCAAAGACAGCAAGACAATACGGCATGGCAATAATTTTACGGCTAAGATCTTATTATAGCCGTTGAATGCTAATCACAACGTTCTTTTTCCTAATAAATCAACGTGTATTACAGTTTCAATGAGCAAACGAAGGTACATACATTACGTGTACAGTCCGTCTGTGATCAGTTAAGCAAAATAAATTGGTTCATACACAATAATGAAGTCGACTGACAGAGTAATCAAATAAGCTTTACAATAACATTAATGAAGGGCGCTTGTCTGCCAATGTTTGCTTCACAATTCATTTGTTGGACGGTGTACACTTGACGATGTCATTGTCTGTCAGTGTACATTTCACGATGTCATTGTCTGTCAGTGTACATTTCACGATGTCATTGTCTGTCAGTGTACATTTCACGATGTCATTGTCTGTCAGCGTACACTTGACGATGTTATTGTCTGTCAGCGTACACTTTACGATGTTACTGTCTGTCAGTGTACACTTTACTATGTCATGTCTGTCAGTGTACACTTTACGATGTCAGGTCTGTCAGTGTACACTTTACGATATCATGTCTGTCAGTGTAAACTTTACAAAGGTCATGTCGTCAGTGTACACTTTACGATGTCATGTCTGTCTGTCAGTGTAAACATTACAAATGTCATGTCTGTCAGTGTAAACTTTACAAATGTCATTTCTGTCAGTGTAAACATTACAAATGTCATGTCTGTCAGTGTAAACATTACAAATGTCATGTCTGTCAGTGTACACTTTGCGATGTCATGTCTGTCTGTCAGTGTAAACGTTACAATGCCAAGAACAGATTTAAAAAGAAGAAGAAAGACAGAATGCAGCAGTTAGCATTCGTCTTTTCAGTCCTTACGATTTAAGTTCCGACTGGCGTTATCACAGTCAGGCCATTCCCATATATTCCCATATTCCGTTCTAGCATCCACAGAAATGTTCTTCTACTGATTGTTCTTGTCCTGCATTGATTAAACCGCCATTCGAACCCGCGCTGCGGTCTTGTGGCTGTGGGTGCGACGAGTTATTTATTCAACAACCCAGCTCCTTGTGGTTTATAGCTACAGTTAGTTAGTTAATCTGTTGTTATGGATCCAGTGGAGTGTGCGGTGACATCCTTCGGCCCTATGCCATGACGTCTTTTATATGTTCTCTCAGCCTTAAATAAATACTTTTTTTTTTTTTTTGCAGATGTGGATGAGGGGGGAGCACTTTACGCAAAAATATATAAATGCTAAAATTAAAAATAGGGCCCCAATATCAAATTCTATGTACATTCGAGGTTTGGAAGGACTTTTACGTTGTCTTTTTTCTTATCTATTTTAATAAATAATTTTGTTTATATTTAAATATTGGAACGACGTCACTTTAGGGTCCTGACGACCGCACCAACCGGAAGTTATTATTGATTGAAGATTATTTATGCGATTAAAACGCTCATTAGTGCTGAGCCGAGGAGTGGCCAGTGACTTTTAACTGACCGCTCCTTCATGATCAGCGACTAACAGCTGGTCAAGAGTGTGCTACACATCCCACGCGGTGGTTTCGAATGACCTGACCAACCAGTCTGGTCAATGGAGTAGGAATTGAAAGAGGTATAGTACAAAATAGATCAGATAGCAAAAACACAGTCGTGAAATTGGATGTTCGGCCAAAAGGCACAAATATTGCAGCTTGCATAACACATCGCAACTATGCCCACTCAAAGTCCTATTAAGGACGTACAATGAGGAGTGATAGTAGGCAAGTAATCAAAGAAGAAGGTAAGAACTAACATTAAATACTGTGCAGGATCGCGAATAAAGCTGCGGAAAACAACTCATCATCATCGAGTGCCGTCTACGCAACGAAGGTTGGCTACCATGGAGCGTCATTCAATTCTGTCTCTTGCTTTGATGGTGCAGGTTGTCATAGGCTGATTTGTCTATCTTTTGATGTTACTCTTCCATGTTAGTCTTGGTCTGCCTTTGCCTCTTTTACCTTGTATTTTTCCCTCCAGGATTACTTTTAGTAGGCTGTTGTGTCTTTTAACATGGTCCCAAAATCGCATTTGTCTTGTTTGAATTGTGCTTGGTAGTTCTCTTTTAATTTTTAGTAGCTTTAAGACTTCATCGTTTGTTTTCTTTTCCTTCCATCCAATTTTACCTATTCTTCTATATATCCACATTTCAAAGGCTTCAATTCTCTGTTCTATTTTCATGTCTAATGTCCATGTTTCTGCACCATATAGGAATATTGAGAAGATGTAACATTTTGTTATTCTTAGTTTTAGCCCTGGTGTTATTTGTTTTGATTTTAATATATTTTTCAAAGCATTAAAATTACGTTTTGCCATTCCTATTCTTTTGTTTATTTCAGTTGTACATTTTCCATCACTGGTTATTGTATGTCCAATGTAATTGTAGTTCTGAACTGTCTCCAGGTCTAATCCTTCAATTTTGATATCCAACAAATAGAGAACAAATACAGTAAAATATACAATGTTATGGAGCAGTTAAATTAATAGAAAGACATGACAAACTACAACGCTTCGGCAAAAGCCTTCATCAGGTATAACAAACAAACTATACAAATTAAACAAATAGATCCATGGCAGAAAACACCGTTCCCCTATCCTAGCACTCTCTCTCTCTCTCACACTCTCTCACTCTCTCTCTCTCTCTCTCTCTCTTTCTCGCTCTCTTTTCCTCTTCTTCTTGTTTACCCTCTGGGAAACCTCCTTTCATTTTTCACCGTTTGGCTCCTTTTAGTCTAATTAAATCCTACCTGCCCTATTGTCTAGTTATCTTTTAACCAGACTCTACGTAAACCCTGGCCACCTTCAATTCCCGCCATTCTTGCCGTGACTTTTTAGCGCGGTGTTCTATTTTCTGACTTGGATCTATTTTGGTTTAATTTGAATAGATTGACTGTTATACCTGTATGCTTTTGCCGAAACGCTGTAGATTGTTTTGTCTTTCTGTTAGTGTCGTTGTTCCGTACCATTCATCATCATCATCGTGTGCCCTCTCCGCAACGAAGGTTGGCTACTATGGATCGCCATTTTACTCTGTTTCTTGCTTTGATGGTGCAGGCTGACATAGATTGACGTGTCCATCTTTTGATGTTACTCGTCCATGTTAGTCTTGGTCTGCCTCTGCCTCTTTTACCTTGTATTTTTCCTTCCAATATTACTTTTAGTAAACTGTTGTGTCTTTTAACATGCCCCAAAAATTTAATTTGTCTTGTCTTAGTTGTGTTCAGCAGTTCTCTTTTTATTTTCAGTTGTTTCAAAACTTCATCGTTTGTTGTCTTTTGTTTCCATCCAATTCTACCTATTCTTCTATAAATCCACATTTCAAAGGCTTCAATTTTCTGTTCTGTTTTCTTGTCTAATGTCCATGTTTCTGCACCATACAGGAATATTGACAAGATGTAATATTTTGCCATTCTTAGTTTCAGCCCTGCTGATATTTGTTTTGTTGTTAGTATATTTTTCATGGCATTAAAATTACTTTTTGCCATACCTATTCTTTTGTTTATTTCAGTTTTGCATTTTCTATCATTGGTTATAGTATGTCCCAGGTAGTTGTAACTCTGACCTGTCTCCAGATGTATTCCCTCAACTGTGATATTTAATTGTAGGTATTGAGAATTTTCTTTGTTTATGATCATAGCTTTAGTCTTTTTGACATTCATTTCCAGTCCATATTTTTCCGTACCATTACATGTTAATTTTATATAATCAAGGAATGAAAGGAAGAGTGTTATGGTTATGGTTAGTCGAAGGGCTAGGCATCATTAGAAACGAAATAAAACCATTAAACGCTCAACCGCCCGTGCCAGTGTAATCAGCCGAAAACTCATCTCATTGATATATCCAAAAAAAGAGAGGACATCTGCAGTCCTCTTCATAGCAGCTACATCATACGCCAAAAGACATAATGGCCAAGCGGCACCGAAAGTGAACGCAGCTGAACTGTACTTTGTCAAACGATATCATCATTCATTGTAAGCAATCGGAATTTCAAAACACGATCCGGATGAATACATAGCTCGCATTCTGCACAGAGCGCTAAACTCAATAGCTCCGGCAGAAACCCTGACTTGGAATATGAGGAAACTGCAAACAAGGAACAGACTGAGCCTCAATGGGAAAATTCCTGCCGCCTATCCACCATGCTGACCGGAAGTCTAAGTGAAAGAGTGTTATGTTATAAAATAATTGATACATAACAATTCTACTGTTGCTATTAAAGTTATATGAACATAACACCCAAACAAGCAATATCAAAGGTCAATGACTTCACGTTCAAATGTCAAGGACAGATCCCCTATTTAAGAAGCCACCACTGGCTCGATCATAATAACATAGCGCTGGCAGTTTGACTCTGACTCGTGCCAGTAATGACAGCGTGTGCCCCGCTTCCTTGTAGTTCGACAGGCATAGCTCCAGTAATGTGTGATGTCACGGAATAATGACAAGCCGGGGTTATCTGGTTTGAGTATGTTGACTGTCATCTTCTCCTAGTCTATGTTCTTCTAATAATGGGTTTGTTTGGAATGATTGCTTTTAATCGTGATCTATATCCGGTACAAGGATTTTCATACTGTGTATCTTGGGACACTTCTGTGCTGTTAGTAAGGGTTTTGTTCGTGAACTAGGCGTGCTGGTGCGACTCACTATTTTAGTTCGATCAGCAGGGATGTTGCTTAGATTCTGTAGAGCTTCAAGAAGATCTGGGGTAGACTTGTGAACAAGTCTATCGTTTCGCACTGCGCGTCTTCCTCGGGATGAGATGTGAACTCCTTATGATAAAGGCTTTGATGTGCAACGAGGATAAGTCAATGACTAACTAGACAAGGCTGATACATGAAGAAAGTAAGTTTCTACAAGGCAGGAATAAAAGGAAGCCCTCAATGAGTTTGAAAAACCATTGATAAAAGATAGGTTGTGGTCAAAATTATGGGAACTGGGAGGTCAAGGGTTAAGGTTTCGGGTTCGATTCCCGTCAGAGACGATTTTGTTCACATGGAATCTGTGGTTTCTTCGTGGCATTACCCTCCCATGGTCTTTCGGTTGTGAGATTATATGTTTACACTTTTTGGATAACGGGGCGAAAAACAATAGATCCCGTGTGCACTCCGCGCAAGTTAATTAAATCTTTCTGGTTAAAAGTGGAAAAGAAAAGACACACATTGTTACGCCAAATCTACCCGTGTGGACTACTTATGTGTCAAGTCTACAATCACTAATATGGCATCAACGACATAACGCATCCACTCGCTTTTCGGTGATGTCAATTAAAATTATCGCCCATGCATCCGATTTGGCTCGCACTGGAGTACGACCTTGCTAACGGCTGCCAACCGACAATGCAAAATCAAAATGGCGGCATGACTTCCCGTTATTGCAGAGACTAGCGCGGTTGCTTAAACCGTTTCGATAGCTTTGTTTGTTTTAAATGTGTGTTTTCTCAAGGAAATCGGAGTCATGGAAGTGCCTGTGCACTTTTTATTGAATGGAAGCTGTTGAGAATCGTCGACTGCGCGCCTAGACTATGACTTCATGTTAGTCGACGAGGTTAACAGTATTTTCCAACGCTCTTTGCCGGGAGCTGTATCATGATTGGAGCGGATATGGGGAAGTCCAGATTGCAGTGATACTGATTTAATGAACAGAATAGAACAGCATCCTCGCCTACGTAAAAGGTGAACGACAAGAAGAAAAATAAGGCTAAAACTACAACTTCTTTACTGACTGTCCAATAATTTTTTACAAAAGAATCATGTTTGCTGATGTTGCTGCATCTGAATGGTCATTCTGCAGAGTTTGCAAGCAATTTATCGTTGATGATCGTCTCTGTGAGCCAATATTCAGTCTTTGATTGGCTAAATGTAAGTAACGTTCTGGGAAGTGAACATAAACATACACGTGTAACGTTTCCTGGAAGGTAACATAAACATACACGTGTAACGTTTCCTGGAAGGTAACATAAACATACACGTGTAACGTTTCCTGGAAGGTAACATAAACATACACGTGTAACGTTTCCTGGAAGGTAACATAAACATACACGTGTAACGTTTCCTGGAAGGTAACACAAACATACACGTGTAACGTTTCTTGGAAGGGAACATAAACATTTATCGTTGATGTGCATCTCTGTGAGTCAATATTCAGTCTTTAATTGGCTAAATGTGAGCCATTCTGCTGTTTGTACGGCCCGTCCACATAAGCACACGAGCGCCGTGTCAGTACACGTGACAGGCTCGTACTATGCTCGCTCTAAGCCAGAACGTGAATGCTCTCATTTTGTACTATACCGGAAATGAAGGAGCCGATAAACTAAGCAAAGATGGCGCAGCACAAAACAGAAGAAATAAACAACCACATCAAAAAGGAATGAGAACTTTTTTAGAAGGATCCCTCAACCAGGAGACGACTATGTCGAGCGATCCAAATGAAAGAAGAACCACTCTTGACGTATGATATATAGAGCTAACGCCCAGACGCCACCAAACAACAATGTTCTCGGTATAAACATGTCACAACAGACAATACCAGTGGTAAGGTGACCAGGCTTCCCAATTTGTTACTGTTTTTTCAACCTTTGTCCTGGATTTATTGCTGTCCCGATTTTAGCCGATTTTTTTTTCAGTTTTTGTCCCGGATTTGTTAAAATACATTAGGGACACAAACGTTTACCAATTTTGCCAATATGTTAAACGTCTCTTCGACTTAAAGAAATACATTATTCTGTTGTTGTGTGAAAAATGTTTAAACAGTTGAACTGGTTGTTCATTTGGCGAAATAGTAACAGTAAAATGCGCTACAAGTTTTAAATCTTGTATACTGAAACTGAAATACTGATCAGAAAAGTACAGCAACTCTGTTTCACCTTCCATTTAAGTTATCACAAATGCTTTTTTTTAATCTCCTGATAACGTTTTGTAAGCCTATATTGTTGGGTGTTTTAATTAGTTGTAAAATATATGTATTATTCACCTGAAAAAGACGGAAGAAATGTCATTTTATTGATGGGAAATTGAAGTCAAATTAATCCGTCCCGAATTAGGGTTTCAAAAATATGGTCACCTTATCAGTGGGCGCATTCGATGACTTATGGACAATACAGAATTAGAGTCGTCAGTCGCTGGTCACTGTGGGACTTGATGAGGAGGGGATTTGAGCACTTCTGGACATGTTTGGAGTGCAATGATGATGCCCCGCAAATAACGCATTAACTCAATTATAGGAGCAAATTGTTATCTGTCAAACTTGTTATATGGAGAAGGATATTAGTCGTATTAACTATACCATCACTTTGACCGTCTTGCAGAAGTTAAACATTGAACATGCGACGCGACGGCTGCACAATTCCTCGTCCTCCCTTGAACATTACGTTGTTGCATACGTGCTGTGTGGTATAAATTAGACTCGTATCTTGGCACTACGAGCAAACAAACACATCCAGTAGTTTGGCGATAGAAATAACGGCAGTGGCGAAGACTTTTGATTAGTTGAAGAATCAATAGTGTACACGTGTTTGTGTGCTGGTTGACTCAATTAACATGAATCGCAAAGTAGAATCAAGCCTAATTTGTCGTGAAAGGTTGGGATCAATACAGAGATTTGAGTATCATCTTTATGTATGTCCCAGGCCATGCTGGTGTTGAGGGTAACGACCTGCAGACTGTCCGGTTCGGCAATATTAGCTGCTGGACAGCCAGTGGATGGGGCAGATATCGTTAACAATCTACGAGAGATGAGTTGAACAAAGGGGTTTGTGAAATTACAAATACATGGAAATCTAGACTGTATGAACTGGGAGAGAAGAACGGCGTTGCCAGAAGAGAGCTATATTCTGGGCGAATGAGAGATTTTGAAAACCAACATCGAACTAGTACAATTAGTCGCTTTGTGCTGATGAACTTTTTGAGGAGAAGATTGGGGCACCCTTGGATGTGTACCCGAACTAGTACAATTAGTCGCTTTGTGCTGATGAACTTTTTGAGGAGAAGATTGGGGCACCCTTGGATGTGTACCCGAACTAGTACAATTAGTCGCTTTGTGCTGATGAACTTTTTGAGGAGAAGATTGGGGCACCCTTGGATGTGTACCCGAACTAGTACAATTAGTCGCTTTGTGCTGATGAACTTTTTGAGGAGAAGATTGGGGCACCCTTGGATGTGTACCCGAACTAGTACAATTAGTCGCTTTGTGCTGATGAACTTTTTGAGGAGAAGATTGGGGCACCCTTGGATGTGTACCCGAACTAGTACAATTAGTCGCTTTGTGCTGATGAACTTTTTGAGGAGAAGATTGGGGCCACCTTGGATGTGTACCCGAACTAGTACAATTAGTCGCTTTGTGCTGATGAACTTTTTGAGGAGAAGATTGGGGCACCCTTGGATGTGTACCCAGTACTGTGATGATGATCCTAATTTAACATAACACATATCTTTTCTACACAACTTACCTGAATACCAATTTACCTTTCCTTCCTCTACTGGCGTTTCCAGGTTAAGTAAGTCCCTTATGAAACCCACCACGAGGATATGAAATACGATAAACGAAGATGAACCGCCACATCAAATAATTGCACTCAAGTATTTTTGTGAAAGATACAGCATGTAAATGGGGATATCTAAGACAGAAACAATGATGGTAAGTACATCACCTGCTCACTTAACATTCACGTGAATCGTAGCAAGTTTGAAGCTGTCACAGAACTCATGTACCTGGAAATTATTTTCACAAAAGCTGGACTACTTGAGACTGAAATGGAACTCAAACAAGATGGCGACAAGAAACACGTGGAGTCGCAGACTGAACATTGTCCTGACATAAACAAGCAGACGTTAAGTGCACTAAAACGGCAAATGATAAATAGCTAATTTGAGCAAACATTCTGGCACAAGTGGGGAGCACGGTTCTTCTCTCATGTACAAGAGACAACGTTTTTATCATTTAGGACACGATCATTAAGGAAGGTTCATAATGTTACAATGGAAAGAACATAAAAATGTGAATAAGTAAAGAGCCCCGTCACGCCATGTGGCGTATAGAGAATATGGTGTTAGTGACCATACACTTTGCAGACTTTCAGCTCGTGATTTTTGCGGTAATATGGTCGCTATTACGTCCGTGCTGCTTTACTTTCCCAGAAAAATATCCTGTACCCATTTAAGGCTGGGTGAACTCGGAAGCCGTCGGTTGGGATAGAACCCTACCTCTTGTCCTTTGTAGTCCAGTTCACTAACCACTGAGCTATCGCGGCTCCTAAAAATGTGAATGCATTATGCAAAACCACAACTACTTCCCATTTCCTTCCTTCTCCGCTATGCCTCGTGGCGTATAGAGAATCTGGATTTAGTTCCCGTTTCTATTTTAATAGACCTTCAACACATGATTTGTTTGGAGTTTTGTGGTTAGTTCATGTGAAAACCATCTGGTAAAAGTAAGTTAAACACGTCAAGAGAATCGCTACGCAGAACAAGTACTAAGGTAGGCTCAATCCCCCTACTAGAAACAACTAAGGACTAGCATCAAATCATTCAAACCGTCTCTTCTGCCCGATGGAAAATGAATACGGTCAGTATTACGCCAGTGCTGCTTTTCTTTTTCAGAAAAAAATATGTATCATGCAATAGGGAGAAGCTGGAGACAGTCGATCAGGTTCGATCTGGACATCTTGTCCTTTGTAGTCCAGTTCACTAACCACTGAGCTATCGCGGCTCCCCAGTTCACTAACCACTGAGCTATCACGGCTCCCCAGTTCACTAACCACTGAGCTATCACGGCTCCCCAGTTCACTAACCACTGAGCTATCACGGCTCCCCAGTTCACTAACCACTGAGCTATCGCGGCTCCCCAGTTCACTAACCACTGAGCTATCGCGGCTCCCCAGTTCACTAACCACTGAGCTATCACGGCTCCCCAGTTCACTAACCACTGAGCTATCGCGGCTCCCCAGTTCACTAACCACTGAGCTATCGCGGCTCCCCAGTTCACTAACCACTGAGCTATCACGGCTCCCCAGTTCACTAACCACTGAGCTATCGCGGCTCCCCAGTTCACTAACCACTGAGCTATCGCGGCTCCCCAGTTCACTAACCACTGAGCTATCGCGGCTCCCCAGTTCACTAACCACTGAGCTATCGCGGCTCCCCAGTTCACTAACCACTGAGCTATCGCGGCTCCCCAGTTCACTAACCACTGAGCTATCACGGCTCCCCAGTTCACTAACCACTGAGCTATCGCGGCTCCCCAGTTCACTAACCACTGAGCTATCGCGGCTCTCCAGTTCACTAACCACTGAGCTATCACGGCTCCCCAGTTCACAAACCACTGAGCTATCGCGGCTCCCCAGTTCACTAACCACTGAGCTATCGCGGCTCCCCAGTTCACTAACCACTGAGCTATCGCGGCTCTCCAGTTCACTAACCACTGAGCTATCGCGGCTCCCCAGTTCACTAACCACTGAGCTATCGCGGCTCCCCAGTTCACTAACCACTGAGCTATCGCGGCTCCCCAGTTCACTAACCACTGAGCTATCGCGGCTCCCCAGTTCACTAACCACTGAGCTATCGCGGCTCCCCAGTTCACTAACCACTGAGCTATCGCGGCTCCCCAGTTCACTAACCACTGAGCTATCACGGCTCCCCAGTTCACTAACCACTGAGCTATCGCGGCTCCCCAGTTCACTAACCACTGAGCTATCACGGCTCCCCAGTTCACTAACCACTGAGCTGTCGCGGCTCCCCAGTTCACTAACCACTGAGCTATCGCGGCTCCCCAGTTCACTAACCACTGAGCTATCGCGGCTCCCCAGTTCACTAACCTCTGAGCTATCGCGGCTCCCCAGTTCACTAACCACTGAGCTATCGCGGCTCCCCAGTTCACTAACCACTGAGCTATCGCGGCTCCCCAGTTCACTAACCACTGAGCTATCGCGGCTCCCCAGTTCACTAAACACTGAGCTATCGCGGCTCCCCAGTTCACTAACCACTGAGCTATCGCGGCTCCCCAGTTCACTAACCACTGAGCTATCGCGGCTCCCCAGTTCACTAACCACTGAGCTATCGCGGCTCCCCAGTTCACTAAACACTGAGCTATCGCGGCTCCCCAGTTCACTAACCACTGAGCTATCGCGGCTCCCCAGTTCACTAACCACTGAGCTATCGCGGCTCCCCAGTTCACTAAACACTGAGCTATCGCGGCTCCCCAGTTCACTAACCACTGAGCTATCGCGGCTCCCCAGTTCACTAACCACTGAGCTATCGCGGCTCCCCAGTTCACTAACCACTGAGCTATCGCGGCTCCCACCGCTCGCACGAAAACACAAATAAAATATTCCGTTCATTTGTTAACTCGGCAAAATGTAACAAGTGGGTGTAACCAGCGAGCACTTGGCGCTTCCAGTTGACGATTTAGCTTCGGGGTTTGAGGAAGACGAAAATTGGTAGGGACAGACAATAAGACAAATAAATGCTGTAGCTGTTTGAGTTAACAGTTGCAGATACGATACACTTGACTAAGAATAGAAAGCTGGCGTGCCTTACGGTTTTATAGAGACTGTAAACAAGTGTGTAGAGACTATATACAAGTCTGTAGAGACTATATACAAGTCTGTAGGGACTATATACAAGTCTGTAGGGACTATATACAAGTCTGTAGAGACTATATACAAGTCTGTAGGGACTATATACAAGTCTGTAGGGACCATATGCAAGTCTATAGAGACTATATGCAAGTATGTAGGGACTATATACAAGTCTGTAGAGACTATATACAAGTCTGTAGAGACTATATACAAGTCTGTAGGGACTATATGCAAGTCTGTAGAGACTATATACAAGTCTGTAGGGACTATATGCAAGTCTATAGAGACTATATGCAAGTATGTAGGGACTATATACAAGTCTGTAGGGACTATATACAAGTCTGTAGAGACTATATACACAAGTCTGTAGAGACTATATACACAAGTCTATAGAGACTATATACAAGTCTGTAGTGATTATATACAAGTCTGTAGAGACTGTATACAAGTCTGAAGGAACTATACACTATAGTGACTATATACATGTCTTTAAATCAAGCGTGGGCTTCTTCGTTGATTAATTTTATTATTTATAAAAATGTCTTCTCTGTTTAATTGAACATATCGCTTGTCTCTAGTTAGTCTGGCATTAACCCATTGACTGGGTGCCGTCTCCACATCGATGTTTGGCTACCATGTAGCGCTACTTTTGTTTGTCTCTTGTCGTGATGTTGCAAGTTGTCAGCCGAGATTTGAACCCACAACCTTTCTGTCTTGAGGCCTCCATCTCGCCTCGAGACCAACCAGTCCCCCATTGTAATCAGTAATTCTTCCTTATATTTTAAACTCAAAGACGACATTCAATATGCTACATTATTTCTTCACATGTCCCAACACGTATTTCTAGTTTCCGAATTGCGTTCAATAGTCCTTCCTTTTATTTCCAGCACATACAGAACTTCAATGTGTGTCGTTCTTCCACTCAACTCTCCCCAACCACACTTGAAAGGCTTCAATATTCTTCTCTGTTTTCTTATTTTATGTCCATGTTTCTACACCATACAGACAGGAATGTTAATTAGATATAATATATTACTATTAGTAGTGCTAATTCTGGTGGTATCTGCTTTGATGTGATTATATTATTAATGTTATTCAAATTGGATTTTGACATATTCCTATTCTTCTGTTTATTTCCGTGTAACATTTCCCATCATTTCTTATATCATGTCCAAGATGGCTGTAATCTTTCTAAGTTCTTTCCATCTACTTTGATATCCATATGATGGTTTTGCTTTTTATCTATGTTTATAATCATAATTTTAGTTTTTTTAAATATTTATATTAAAACCATATTTTTTGCTTCCCTTATCTGTTTTACTAACTAGCATATGTAGTTCTTCAAGATTTTCTGCTTTAATACAGCAACATCAGCATATCTTAGATTATTGATTATATATCCATTAATGTGTAGGCCTGGCATCTCTATAATACCTTTAAAGATATCCTCAGTGTATAAATTGAATAAACATTGTGATAGAATGTTTCCCCGTCCTACTCCTTGTTTTATGTCAATTGGTGCACAGTTCTCATTATTATATTGTATAATAGCTGTTTGTTCCCAGTATAATATATGGAAGTGAACAATGGACAACCGGGCGATAATCACAATCATCTTAGAAGATTAAAATACGTGGTGTTATTCATAATTACCACGGAAAATGAGGCAGTAATAAATAGTAATGAGAATGCTCAATAAGAGGATAAAGTGAAACGATTAGTTCTTTAGCAAGTCTAAAGATCAAATGGTCGTTCATTGGGTATATAAGGAGAAAAGGAGGGGATACTGTAGCAAAACTGGAGACCTGGTAGGTAAAAAGAGTGAATGAAAGTGAGATGGGCACAAAGAGACAGGTTATCAAATATTTAAAAGACAGTCACATGATTAGATATCCACAGATGACTTTATCAACACCTGTAGAGGAACACTGTTGTGGAAGGAATGATCGCCTGCGCCAGCAGGTATGGTACTTTATTTATTTATTAATTTTTTTTTTGACGTAAAATTCTAGCATTTATGAGTTATATTTTTTTAAAAATATATGTTATATAACATTTGTGTCACTTATAATAATTTGTTATTTTATTATGTTAGTTATATTTATTTAATGTATAGGGTATTATAGTATTTACGTTTTTTTTGTTGATAATCATTTAAGAATTTAAGAAAAAACATTAAAAGTAAAAAAGCAGAATAGCTGAGGGCAAAATAATCATGTGCCATATTCGTTGGCACAGGTGATCCTGACCTTCCACAATCTTCTATCAACAATACATCGTATCACTTCTGTTGTTGACCGTTTTCCATGCTATGGAACACAACTATCCTATCTAGCATCTTCTCTCTTTGTCGTCCGCGATCTCTCTTTCCCTGTATTATGGCAGTTGTAACCAATTATTCCAACTTTATTTTCATTTCATGATGTACTCGAAAAATGTCAGTTGTTACCTTCTGATGTTTTATAAATCATTAAAAAAAAACGAGTACCCTTTTTGTGCTGGCCTACTTGAGAATGTCCTCATTGGCCATTTTAGCTGTTCAGGAGAACTGACAACATTCTTCTGAGAAATCATATCTCGTTACCTCTTTTCGAAGTTAGATCAGATGTAAGACAGGGGTGCTTACTATCCCCACCCCCAATGTTTATTACATACATGGACTATATATGCAAATTAACCAACTCATCCGAGACAGAGGAGATCAACGAGCTTTTATTTGTAGACGACCAGGCACTAATACATGAAACAATAGAAGACCTACAAGAACACGTCAATAAACTCGACAGCACAGGCACAAAATACAACATAAAAATCAACATCAACAAAACAGAAGGATCTTATTCCAACAAGGAAAATTATAAAATATTATGGTAGAAGCAAAACGATTAAACATAGATATTTTAGGCAAATAAGAAACAAATAGGAAAGAAAGTGGATACATACAAGACGATAGATGTGCATTTATATATCCATGTAACACAAGAGAACATCAAAGAGGGGTAGGCATACTAATAAAACGACAAATTAAATTTTGAGGCACGTTAAAAGACACAACAGCCTAATAAAAGTAATTTTGGAAGGAGAATACAAGGTAATAGAGGCAGATGCAGACCAAGACTAACATGGACGAGCAAAATCAAAAGATAGACAAGTCTGCCTATGACAATCTGCACAATCAAAGCAAGAGGCAGAGTGGAATGGTGCTCCATGGTAGCCAACCTTCGATGCGGAGACGGCACTCAATAATGATGATGCTGAGGAAGAAGAAAGTGAAGATCTTCGCTTGTTAATCAGCAGCAAGAAACCAACACACAGACAAGTAATTTATTTTATCTCTTCCAAGGATAATAAACTTTGAGAAAACAAGCAACCCTTACGACCGGAGCACCCTCCCAGTCTATCAAGAAACACTGAAACTTACCAATACATCTTAAACGTAATGACTTGAAAATGTATGGCCTTCAAAAGCAATTTTCCCGAAGTTTTAAGAGTCCCTTCCCTTGTTCTAATGTTGTGATCAAGTGCAGGAACATTAAAAACACGACACACAAAAATAATAATAAAATAAACACTCAATCTATTATTAGCATCTTCAAACGTAGGAAACTACTTTCAACTGGTTTGAATAAAATTGAATCAACCCAGTAAGATTATGCGTCCAGTTCTGTGAATTCTATGTTTGGAAATTTTATAAAGAAATTCTTACACATTTGAACGAAGTTATACAGTTTTTTGAGATATAGTTTCGTATAATCATAGTAGCATTGAAGAATCTGTACTAGTTTTTGTTTTATGTTTTTATAATTGTGTTCCTGTTCCCATTTAGGTAAAGTAAAGTACGAGACTTGAATCGGCGTCTTTGCATGCGAGTTTTCACCCATATATGCTCGGCCGCCTATCTAGGAATGTTCGGAGACTTCTGGATAGTGTCGCTTCAAACATGAAAACTCACGATGCAAGGGCGGCATTCCTCACCTTACCAGAGTATTACCATAGAACACATTTCTGTCAACGGCTGGGTCGACCGCGGGGTTTTTTTTGTTCAACCACGAGTACAATTCACACTAGTTCCAACAGGAATCGAACCCGGGTTGTCCGAAGGTCGGTAGTCCCGACGGGTGGTTTCCCCAACTAGGCTACCGAGACTTCCAAATCTTCTATTTAGGATTCTGCTGAAGGAGAGCGAGCCAATTCAAACGCCTCAAAGCGTCATGAAAGCCGGGCATGATGTTTGTTTTGATTGTTGTTCGGCCTATTATATAGGAACAGGTTGCTTGTAGACGAGGTGGAAGTTCTAAACGCAGTTGGCAAACAACAGATGTTTGTTTCCTCTTAATTCGGTGTTGAAATATAAATTATCATCTTCACATATCGAGCCGAGATAGCTCAGTGGTTAGTAACTGCACTTCAAAGGACAAGAGGGTTCGATTCCAACCGACAACTACCGGTTCACCCAGCCTTTAATGGGTACCGGATTTTTTGTGGGACAGTAAAGCGACACGGGCGTAATAACGACCACATTACCCCAAAAATAATGTGCCGAAGGTCTGTAAAATGTATGGTCACTAACACTATATTCCACTTGGCGTGACGGGGGTACTTTACTTTTATTATTTTATCTTAACATATCTCATCGACTATATTGAGCGGTAACCGATACTGAGCAGCTCATTGTGCGCCTCAGAAATGTATAGAGAGGGCACCTCAGTGTGGCTACCGGGGTCCCCACGGTGTGGGGAGAAAAGAATAGAGCTACCGTTACTTGCCATGCATGTCGTGAAAGGCGACTAAGGAGGTTTGTAATCGTCGCCTGTGCAGTTTAGTAAGATGTGCACGGAGCGACCTGTCAAAGAAATTTACCGGTGCAGTTTTGAGAAGTGGGGGAGCAGATATGTGATATTCTTGACTGCACTATAACTGGTTCCATGAATAAACTGACTGCACTATAACTGGTTCCATGAATAAACTGACTGCACTATAACTGGTTCCATGAATAAACTGACTGCACTATAACTGGTTCCATGAATAAACTGACTGCACTATAACTGGTTCCATGAATAAACTGACTGCACTATAACTGGTCCCATGAATAAACTGACTGCACTATAACTGGTTCCATGAATAAACTGACTGCACTATAACTGGTTCCATGAATAAACTGACTGCACTATAACTGGTTCCATGAATAAACTGACTGCACTATAACTGGTCCCATGAATAAACTGACTGCACTATAACTGGTCCCATGAATAAACTGACTGCACTATAACTGGTCCCATGAATAAACTGACTGCACTTTAACTGGTTCCATGAATAAACTGACTGCACTATAACTGGTTCCATGAATAAACTGACTGCACTATAACTGGTTCCATGAATAAACTGACTGCACTATAACTGGTTCCATGAATAAACTGACTGCACTATAACTGGTTCCATGAATAAACTGACTGCACTATAACTGGTTCCATGAATAAACTGACTGCACTATAACTGGTTCCATGAATAAACTGACTGCACTATAACTGGTCCCATGAATAAACTGACTGCACTATAACTGGTCCCATGAATAAACTGACTGCACTATAACTGGTCCCATGAATAAACTGACTGCACTTTAACTGGTTCCATGAATAAACTGACTGCACTATAACTGGTTCCATGAATAAACTGACTGCACTATAACTGGTTCCATGAATAAACTGACTGCACTATAACTGGTTCCATGAATAAACTGACTGCACTATAACTGGTTCCATGATTAAACTAGGATAGAACCGTTTACTTTAGTTGGTGTTCAATCCTGCGATTACTCTTGCCAATAGCCATCTATAAATTTCAAAAGGCCTGCGGGCAGAAAACAAGAGCGGAAAACCCTCCAACTAGCGTGACGTTATCAGCTATAGGAAATATAGACGGCTGACGTCAGTTACCCATAAAGTCCTTAAAGGACAGATGATGTAGAGGTTCATCTATTCCTTTTTTAGGCATTGAGTTAACACCAGAAAAAAAAGAAAGAAAGGAAGGAAGGAAGGAAGGAAGAAAGAAAGAAAGAAAGAAAGAAAGGAAGTAAGGAAGAAAGAAAGGAAGAAAGGAAGGAAGTAAGGAAGGAAGTAAGGAAGAAAGAAAGAAAGAAAATGAAGGAAGTTAGGAAGAAAGAAAGAAAAATAACGAAGTTTCTTCTCTTGATCAGTTCTGATTCACCAATCCTCACTCTAGCACTCAACCTTTAGTCCTGCACTGTAACTGGATACATCAACATGCTACCTAGTTCGCTACTCCACTTTTGATGAGATTATTGTTTAATGTCAGACACACAAATAACACGTATCATACTCGTGCGCATTAACTTCACATAGCATATGCGTGGCTATGAGAATAAGCAAATTAGGACATCCACTAAACATTAAGATCAAAGGTAAAGAAATAAAACAAGTAGAAGAATTCAAGTTTTTGGGCACAATGTTTACAGAAAATGGAAAACTAGACAGACAAATTGACATGAGAATACAAAAACAAATGCTGTCACATACCAGCTTTCACCATTGCTAAGATATTCAAACCTTTCTATGCCAGCTAAACAACAAATGGTAAATAGAATTTTCATACCAACTTTGTGCTATGAAAGTCAAACATGGACCCTTTCTAAATCACAATTAAGAAAGATCAATACATGTGAGATGCGATGCTTGAGAAAAGTAACAAACAACACAAGAAGAGATAGAATACCAAATGAAACCATAAGAAATTGGTAGAAATAAAAACCTGCCAGGAATATATAGAACAACAGCAACTTAAATGGTTTGGCCACCTGGTCAGAATGAATCCTCACCAATCACCATCAAGGGCGTTCTTCTCAAGAATGCATGGAAAAAGACCAAGAGGGAGACATAGAAGAAGATAGATATATACAGTGACAGAGACATGTAACAACAACGGAAAATCACTAATTCAGGCAGTTCGAGCAGGTCAAGAACGACAAAGGATATAAACCACGACACCTTTTCGGTATCAGTGAGAAAGAGAAATGAAGATCATATGCGTATGTTTGGTATATATTTGTTTCTATCGCCCTTCGATATGTTATGGGTATATGTGTATTCGGACAGGAGATTCCCTTCTGGTCCGATGGAAAAATTCGTTGTAATTTTCTAAACTCTTGCATCTGGCTCTAGCGCCACCATAGTAACCTATAGCAGTAAGGTCAGCGGGCAGAGCGGTCAATCATGGAAAATCTCTACAATCGTGACGTCTTCAGCGTCTACTATATATGGCTGACATAATTCTATCCACAACCACCCCTGCCCACAAAGCTGATACACTCACACAATCGGGGAGATACATTTTGTCGTCTGAGCCAGAACTGACCATGTGGAAAGTCCTCCCATCTAGAGGGTTCGCCCAAAGCTTGTGACGTTTTCAGCACTGCGAGCAGGGGCGGTTATGTGTGTAAAACCATCACCATCTATGGATAGCGTAGCTGAATACGTCACACGCATTAGGTGTTTTCGGGAAATCAGCGGCAGGGCTTTCTTTATTGCCGGTGTTGGCTGGCCTTACTATTAAAGACGGTTCAGTTGATTTACGAGCCAACACTATAATATATATAATTGACTGTGAGCTACAAGGAATCACCCAAAGCTTGTAACGTTTGCAGCATTCCGAGCAGGAGAGTTTGTGGGTAAATGACGTCAGCGGTCTATTGCTCCCATCGCTACAAGCTTTCGCTGATTTCAGGAAAGCGCACCCAACCACAGGCCTTAGATATAGTTGGTTGTGTTTGATCAGTGCAATGGAGACGGGCAGGTAATGACGTCATTGGGCGAAGAAGTTCCAATCATAGATCAGCAGAGTGCTGGAAACTTAATCAATGTCAATGCGTCATTAAGAACAACCGCCTAGAAAGGGATGTTCCGGCAACAAAGAAATGAGTGCTGACGTCAGAAATGAGTGCAGTGGCTAAACTTAGTTGACATTTAATGAACAAAAAAAGCGAACCATTTTTTTAAAGGAAATGTATAATTGTCCATAAACGATAGGAGTGTTCTAAGAAAAAGTAAATTGAAATGTATGTCTAATTGTGGTATTAATGATTAAGACAGGAGTGCAATAACGCCGACATTAGTAATGTTTGTGAGTGCAATAACGTCGACATTAGTAATGTTTATGAGTGCAATAACGTCGACATTAGTAATGTTTGTGAGTGCAATAACGTCGACATTAGTAATGTTTGTGAGTGCAATAACGTCGACATTAGTAATGTTTGTGAGTGCAATAACGTCGACATTAGTAATGTTTATCAGTGCAATAACGTCGACATTAGTAATGTTTATGAGTGCAATAACGTCGACATTAGTAATGTTTATGAGTGCAATAACGTCGACATTAGTAATGTTTATGAGTGCAATAACGTCGACATTAGTAATGTTTGTGAGTGCAATAACACCGACATTAGTAATGTTTGTGAGTGCAATAACGTCGACATTAGTAATGTTTGTGAGTGCAATAACGCCGGCATTAGTAATGTTTGTGAGTGCAATAACGTCGACATTAGTAATGTTTGTGAGTGCAATAACACCGACATTAGTAATGTTTGTGAGTGCAATAACGTCTACATTAGTAATGTTTGTGAGTGCAATAACGTCGACATTAGTAATGTTTGTGAGTGCAATAACGTCGACATTAGTAATGTTTGTGAGTGCAATAACGTCGACATTAGTAATGTTTGTGAGTGCAATAACGTCGACATTAGTAATGTTTGTGAGTGCAATAACGTCGACATTAGTAATGTTTGTGAGTGCAATAACACCGACATTAGTAATGTTTGTGAGTGCAATAACGTCTACATTAGTAATGTTTGTGAGTGCAATAACGTCGACATTAGTAATGTTTGTGAGTGCAATAACGTCGACATTAGTAATGTTTGTGAGTGCAATAACGCCGACATTAGTAAAGTTTGTGAGTGCAATAACGTCGACATTAGTAATGTTTATGAGTGCAATAACGTCGACATTAGTAATGTTTGTGAGTGCAATAACGTCGACATTAGTAATGTTTGTGAGTGCAATAACGTCGACATTAGTAATGTTTATGAGTGCAATAACGTCGACATTAGTAATGTTTGTGAGTGCAATAACGTCGACATTAGTAATGTTTGTGAGTGCAATAACGTCGACATTAGTAATGTTTATGAGTGCAATAACGTCGACATTAGTAATGTTTGTGAGTGCAATAACGTCGACATTAGTAATGTTTGTGAGTGCAATAACGTCGGCATTAGTAATGTTTATGAGTGCAATAACACCGACATTAATAATGTTTATGAGTGCAATAACACCGACATTAATAATGTTTATGAGTGCAATAACACCGACATTAATAATGTTTATGAGTGCAATAACACCGACATTAGTAATGTTTATGAGTGCAATAACGTCGACATTTGTAATTTTATGAGTGCAATAACGTCAACATTAGTAATGTTTATGAGTGCAATAACGTCGGCATTAGTAATGTTTATGAGTGCAGTAACGTCGACAGTAGTAATGTTTATGGGTGCAATAACATCGACATTAGTAATGTTTTATGAATGCAATAACACTGACATTAGTAATGTTTTAGGGATAATAAAATCGACATTAGTAATTTTCATGGAGTGTTGCAAAACATACATTAGTGAAAAGCTTTGGTCATATAGAGGTTTGGGATCGATAGCTCAGTGGTTACTGAGCTGGAATAGTAAGGACAAGACGGCGTGTTCGATTCTCATCGGCGGCTCCCAAGTTCACCCAGCCTTAAAAGAGTACCTAATTTTTTTTTATTCCTGGGAAAGTAAAGTGGCATCGATGTAATGTTGTCAATGCTACCGGGGGGGGGGGGGGGGGGGGGGGGAAATAATGTGCCGAAAGTCTGTAAAAAAAAAAGGGAACAGGCAAATAATTGCGATGCTGCGGTGAAGCAGGTAGCAAGGGGCCAGTGGTGAGGAGTGTAGAACACTCTAAGGTATGAAGACAGCTTCACAAGGGAGGAACACAACACAATACTGACGTTTCGGCCAGGGGCCTTTTTCAGAGCACAAGGACAACGAAAACAAACGATGAAACACAATTATCTATAAATACATGATCAGAAGAAGAGGATAGAAAGGAAAAAAGTAGGATGATGAAAAAATAAAAAAAAGAAGAGAGCTAAGATAAGAATATAGAAAGAATATGAGAATATATGTATAATTAAAATATAAAATACAGAATCACTTAGCTTAAACGACTGGTTAATCCGCCGGGAACCCAACGAAAGAATGACTACAAAAGGACCTCCCGAGGCGGGGAAATGGAAACGAGGCTATGACTGACCAGAGTACATGTAAAAAAAATGTTGTCACTAACATTACGTTCCCTGTACGCCCACATAGCGTGATGAAGCTCTTTTTTTTACTTTTACTTCGCTAAGTGTCCCTCTAACATGAACGAGTAACATCAAAAGATGGACAAGTCAGCCTATGACAACCTGCATCATCAAAGAAAGAGACAGACAGAGACAAAGACTAACATGAACGAGTAACATCAAAAGATGGACAAGTCAGCCTTTGAGAACCTGCACCATCAAAGAAAGAGTCAGAGAGAGACAAAGACTAACATGAACGAGTAACATCAAAAGATGGACAAGTCAGCCTATGACAACCTGCATCATCAAAGAAAGAGTCAGAGAGAGACAAAGACTAACATGAACGAGTAACATCAAAAGATGAACAAGTCAGCCTATAACAACCTGCACCATCCAAGCAAGAGACAAAGACTAACATGGACGATAATATCAAAACATGGACAAGTCAGTCTATGAAAACCTGCACCATCAAAGCAAGAAACAGAACGGAATGGCGCTATATTGTACCCCACCTTTCGACGCAGAGACGATACACAATGGTGATGATGAAACGCCCCTAATTTGAACATGGAGGTGTATACCAGGAGAAAGGTTGTACTAGCTACACTCAAGGTGTCTCCCATCTACACTGAACGTGTAGAGTTTGCTCTTGTGTATTCAACACGTCTTTCTGCTTCCGCGCCTAAGACAGCAATTTTATCAATTGAATCTACTGCCTTGTGAACACAAATGTAGGAAGTTAAATTGCTGTCGACAGTTGCTGAAAAATAGTAAATTAAATTAAAAAAAAACATTTTGATAATCTCAATGACTGTAAATGCGATTTGGGTTCATCATTATGAATCCAATTTTAAAAAAAAATTGTCAGTGTGCATTGAACATCACTAGAACTGAGTATCGCCCTTCACAAAATAATGGGCACAAAATGAAGTGAAGAAAGAGAGAAAGAAAGAACGAATGAAAAAAAAAATAAAGCAAGAAAGAAAAAGAAATAAAGAAAAAGATAGCAGGAAAAAAGAAGAAAGAAAGAAGGAAAGAAAGAAAAGAAATAAAGAAAAAAGAAGAAAAGGGAAAACAGAAAAAGAACGAAAGAAGGAAAGAAGGAAGGAAGGAAAGAAAAAGAAAGAAAGAAAGAAAGAAAGAAAGGAAGGAAGGAAGAAAGGAAGAAAGAAATAAGAAAGAAAGTAAGAAGGGACAATAAATCGTAAAAAGAGAACACGTAAATTCCCATGAAAATTAATATTCCTTTCTTAAGGAAGCGAAGAGCATCCCTGCTGCTGAAGGATTACCACCTGCATGATGACGTCCACTCATAGGAAATCGCTTTGGCAGCGATGAAGAAGTCATTCTGAAATACGATCACTGATTTATTTCAAATAATGGGTTTAACGTTTCTGAGGTTCTTTAATGTCAAGAAGGGATGGCAGAAGTAAATACAATCATGTGGAAGCTTACTGACAGATTTCATGAGTGGAACAAAAAGTTTGTGGAACATAAAGTTACACGTGTAACGATCTTGGAAGGGAGCATAAACTTACACGTGTAACGTTCTGGGAAGGGAACATAAAGTTACACGTGTAACGTTCTGGGAAGGGAACATAAACTTACACGTGTAACGTTCTGGGAAGGGAAAATAAAGTTACACGTGTAACGTTCTGGGAAGGGAACATAAACTTACATGTGTAAAGATCTGGGAAGGGAACATAAACTTACACGTGTAACGTTCTGGGAAGGGAACATAAACTTACACGTGTAACGTTCTGGGAAGGGAACATAAAATTACACGTGTAACGTTCTGGGAAGGGAACATAAACTTACACGTGTAACGTTCTGGGAAGGGAACATAAACTTACATATGTAACGTTCTGGGAAGGGAACATAAACTTACACGTGTAACGTTCTGGGAAGGGAACATAAACTTACATGTGTAACGTTCTGGAAGGGAACAAAAACTTACACGTGTAACGTTCTGGGAAGGGAACATAAACTTACACGTGTAACGTTCTGGAATTAGACATTGTACATGCAATGTTTTAGAAGTAGGACAAAGCTGACTTTTGGTAACTTTTCAGGAGTGGAACCTAATTGACCATTGTAGTGTTCAAGGAGTGGGTTATAACTGACATCACAATGACGTTCATTCACTGATATGACTGAGCTACCCGTGTTGAGACACGTATAACTGTCGTAAACTTCAATTTGTTGTTTGCATTATGATCACATATTGGTCGGTATCTGGTTTAACCAGATTTTTTAAATATTTATAGTGAGATTATTTTAAGATTAATAAGGAGTATGCCTGGAATAACAATCGGAGGTCATAATATAAATAATCTAAGGTATGCTGTTGATACAGTCTTTCTTAATCGCTAAGAGTGAAAATGAGTTACAAGAAATGTTAGACATTATCGTGAAAGAAAGCAAAAATAAAGGATTCAGCCTTAATAGCAGAAAGGCAGAAGTAATTTGTAACAACAAATAAAAAGACATCACCGCAGTGCAAAATAAAGACAAGTGGAACAATATTAATATAGTTAAATGAATTTAGATATTTGGGAACTTTGTTAACCTCAGACGGAATATGTACAACAGATGTGAGGTGCAGAATGGTTCAGGCAAAAGCGGCTTTCCAAAAAATGAGGAAGATACTATGCAATCCATTTTTGACAATAGAAACAAGAAAAAAGAGTTCTTAAATGTTATGTAGAGTCAGTCTTAACATATGGATGTGAATCATGGACAATAGGACAACAGACAAGAAAATCACTGGAGGCTGTAGAAATGTGGTTTAACAAAAGAATGTTGAGAATACCATGGACAGCTAAGAAGAGTAATGAAAATGTTCTGAAAGAGGCTAAAGCAAAAAGAGACCTAGTTTTAAAAATTAGGAAGAAACAATCATCATTTTTTGGCCATGTAATGAGAAGGGAACAGCTGGAATATATTGTAATAACTGGGAAAATTGAGGGACGAAGAGATAGAGGGAAGCAAAGAGAAAAGATACCAGACAGCTTAAGAGAATAGTATGGCAGAAGGTCAACAACAGAAATGAAAAATAACTGTCGAGATGGAAAGTTCTGGAGAGACATGATCACCTACGCCAGCAGACCCGGTACTTTGTAAGAGGTCGAGTTCGATCCTGATCCACAGCTTCCATGTTCACCCAGCCTTTAATGGTACCGGATTTGTTTCTGGGAAAGTAAAGCGGCACGGGCGTAATACCGACCACATTACCCCAAAAATCATGTGCCGAAGGTCTGTAAAAATTATGGCCACCAACACCATATTCTCTATACGACACTTGGCGTGACGGGGCACTTTACTTTTTTTTATTATGACTATCTGCCTTTGCAAAGATTGTGGTTAAATGTTTGCGTTATATTACAGCTACAGCTACTTACAGCTATATACAGCTACTTGAACATGAGAAGTAAGATTGTAGAGACAGTAACCACAACTCTTAAATGACTCTGATTTCTAGAGTAAATATTTCTAGAGTTATCTATTCAAATTTTAATTTCAATATCTGTAACGATAAAAAGCACAGAATGGTGGAATCAAATATTAATTGAATGTCTGAAAGCGTCAATCCATCAGGGACATGTATTGATTTAATATGTAGACGTAATTAAAGGCAATGAGAGATCTAGCAAATTAGCTCCCATTGTGTGTATAATTAAGACATTAATAATCAACAGTGACTAGGAGTGATGCTAATTGGACTAACACGGTATAAGGAGAAAGATCTTAAATACTGAAATAAGATGTCATAGAACAATACTGTTTATTAGTTATTTATTGATTACATTGATTGATTTCTTGAACTAACTGATCACTGGTGATTAATCTGCACTATCAAAGCAGCAAGAAACAGAACTGAATAACACTCCATGGTGGGTAAACATGCGGAGACGGCACTCAGTGATCAGATTGGTAGAATATACTAATTGACTACACTACTGATGTCACTGATTGATTACAGTTATTGATAACACTTATATTGATTACAGTTATTGTTATTGATAACACATATTGATTACAGTTTTTGATAACACTTATATTGATTACAGTTATTGATAACACTTATATTGATTACAGTTATTGATAACACTTATATTGATTACAGTTTTTGATAACACTTATATTGATTACACTTATTGATAACACTTATTTTACAAAAATCACTGGAAACAAACTTACAGAACTTATCATAGACTATTGGTACTAGAACATTCCAACAGGAAATAAGAAGAATAAAAGGTAAAGTACGAGACTTGAACCGGCGTCTTAGCACTCGAGTTTCCACCCATTTGTGCTCGACCGCCTATTCAGAAATGTTCGGAGATTTCTGGATAGTGTCGATTCAAGCATCGAAACTCAGATACGGGGCGGCATTCCTCACCTTCCCAGGGCAATACTCTGGTACCCATTTCTGCCAACGGCTGGGTCGACCGTGGGAGTATTTTCTTTTTTCCAACCAAGAGTACACCTCACACTGTTCCCAGCGGGAATCGAACACGGGTTGTCCGAACGTCGGTAGTCCAGTCGGGTGGTTTTCCCAACTAGGCTACCGAGGCCCCCAACACAAAGAATGCATTTACATATTTCATACAAAGAATGCACTCTGCTTTCCACTAACTGGCTGGTTAGACACACTTTAATCTAACCATTCAGTCACCCAAACTGATTCTCACCCAACCTGACTCCTGATTCCTCAAGTCACTTACGCCGTCATCAATCCCCGAGTCACTCTCTAGAAGATGATTATAAAGAGCCTTCAATTATTTTTTTCTGAACAAGCTCTAAAGTTACCACCAATAGTGCCCTTGAAGTCACTCTTGTAATCATAAGGTGGCATCTTCACATCGAAGTTTGGTTACCAAGGAGCGCCACCTTACTCTATCTCTTGTCTTGTTGGCCACTATGTTATAGGTTCACCTGTCACTATTTTATCAGTCCACTTTAGAATGTGTCTGCCTCAACCTCGTCTACTTTGTAGCAAATATAGTATACCTTTATTATCTGGAGATATTATCAGTTTCCAAGAGAGCTTATTGGTTTTGAGGGGTGATTGTAAGTTTCAAGAAAGATTACTTCTTTCATAGAAAGATTATTAGTTACAATGAGAGATTACTAGTTTAAGGAAAGATTACTGGTTTTGAGAGATTTCTAGTTTTAAGGAGAGACTATTGGTTTCAAAGAGAGAGAGAGAACTGATTTTAAGGAGAGATTACTGGTTTCAAAGAGAGATTACTAATTTTAAGAAGAGATTACTAGTTTTAAAGAGAGATTACTGGTTTCAAAGAGAGATTACTAATTTTAAGAAGAGATTACTAGTTTTAAAGAGAGATTATTTGTTTTAAAGAGAGATTACTGGTTTTAAAGAAACATTGCAAGATTCAAAGATAGATTAGTAGTTTCAAGCAGAGATTACTAGTTTTAAGGAAAGATTACTGGTTTCAATGACAGATTGGTAATTTCAGGGAAGATGATTAGTTTCAAGGAGAGATTGTTAGTTTCAAGGAAAGATGATTAGTTTCAAGGAGAGATTGTTAGTTTCAAGTGGAAATTAACAATTTCAAGAAGATAATACCGGATTTATAAATACAATTTGAGGGAGTAAGATGCACTCTAGGAAACAGAAAGTAAAGATATGAGACAATTGAATAATATCGTGGAAATGATGTCAGTTTTAGAAGTGATAAACAGCTGTAGAAACAGACAGTTATGGAGGCACATAATCACCTACACGACTGATGTTGCTGATTGAGAGAGAATCATTGCTCTTTAAGTGTCTCCTTCTGAAGGGGACACAACTCCAGCAGTAGGTGCCATCAAGTAGACAGTGACAAACTAACCTGTTAATTAACATTTCTTCATACCCTTCATTGATTCAATTACAAAATCCTGCTATTATAGACAGTTGCATGCATCTGTTATTACCAATTATTTATGCAAGCAAAAATGAGCATAACTTCGATTTTGCATTCAAAATGATACTAATTAATATCGGTATCTAATTCTATATTGAACAATTTTTACTTAATTAAGCTCAGTTAATTATTTTCCACTGACACTTTTATAGTAATTAATCATGCATTCTAATATCACCTCAGGTGCGCGTTGCAGCCGAATGTGGAAAGATAACTCTGTCAACATGAACAAGTTCCTTGTAGAAGCGGCACTGTTTTATTCATATTATCATTATCAAGCGCCGTATATGCTGGCTAATGTGATCATAGCCTTTAGGACAGAATAGCGTCACTGCAGGATGGACATTCCTATATACGCTCAGCCCTCGTACCAGCAACCAACAAAAGTTTCATCCCCTCGTTCAGACTGTTTTAGTGAACATGTTGCGTTTTGAAAAAGAGGAGCACAGTTCATTATACATTTCCGGGGCGCTATAACGGTCATCCCCGGCAGCACGACTTTCATGCACCGGCACTAAATCCGACTTCATGATCAGTAAGGTGGCCCAAGGATCGCTATCCCAACAAATGAAGTCAGGCCAAGATGATTATATCACAAATTTCCACTTTTATGGCTATTTATTATGTAAATGACATTATACGAAGTTATTTCTATTAATACTGTCTGGTTTCTTTTCTATAAGGTCTACCACCAGTGAGGACAAATTCAAGAAAGAAATGGATGACAGATGACATTTTGCAGCTAATGGATACAAGAATAAGAAAAAAAGAAAATCAAGATGAGTATAAGACATTAAATAAAGAAATTGTAATAAAATGCAATGAAGCAAAATAAGCATGGCTAAAAGAGAGATGCAAAAATATTGAAATGCAACAAAAAGGAGATGCTAAAGCTATATACAAACAAATTGAGGAATTAACAGGTAGAAAAACGCAATAAAAAACTGGATGTTTAAGATCAAAGGAAGGAGAACTGTTGATTGATCAAGAAAACATAAGGGAACAATGGACAGAATACATGAAAGATCTTTATAATGATGAACGAACAGAAGTAAATATTAAGGATAATGGAGAAGGACCAGAAATACTCAGAGAAGAAGTGGAAGATGCATTGCGCAATATGAAAGCAGGAAAAGCTCCTGGACCAGATAATATAACTAAAGAAGAGATTGAAGCCACGGGTGATTTTGGAATATAAATAACAACAAAAATATTGAATGATATCTACAACAGCGGATATATACCAGACGACATGCTCAAATCAATATTCATAGCCCTACCAAAGAAATCGGGTGTGATTGAATGCGATGATCATCACACAATAACTTGTATGAGTCATATGACTAAGATATTACTAAGAATCATCATGCGAAGAGCGCGAAACAAAATCAGTCCAGAAATTAGCGATGAACAGTGTGGTTTTGTTAGAGATAAAGGAACAAGCAATGCCATTTATATCATAAGATCTTTAGTAGAAAGAGCCATAGAGGTGAAAACAGATCTATACCTATGTTTCATATATTACACCAAGGCATTTGACAAAGTAAAGCATCAAGAAATAATCAAGATTTTAGAAAGCATAAACGTAGACAGCAAAGATCTAAGAATAATAAAGAACATGTACTGGCAACAAACAGCGGCCATAAGAACTGGAAACCAATTGGGAATGTTTCAACAAATAAAACAGGGTGTTAGACAAGGTTGTGTGCTGTCACCAGATTTGCTTAATATTTATAGTGAGATTATTTTAAGAACCATAAGGGGCATGCCTGGAATAAAAATTGGAGGTCATAATATACATAATCTAAGGTATTCTGATGATACAGTCTTAATCGCTAAGAGTGAAAATGAGTTACAAGAAATGTTGGACATTATAGTGAAAGAAAGCAAAAATAAAGGGCACAGCCTTAATAGCAAAAAGACAGAGGTAATGATAACAACAAAGAAAAAGACATCACCTCAGTGCAAAATTAAGACAAATGGAACTATATTAAAACAGGTAAATGAATTTAAATATTTGGGAACTTTGTTAACCTCAGACGGAAGATGTACACAAGAGGTGAGATGCAGAATGGCTCAGGCAAAAGTATCTTTCCAAAATATGAGGAACATACTAAGCAATCCATTTTTGACAATAGAAAAAGAGAAAAATAGTTATTAAATATTACGTAGAGCCAGTCTTAACATATGGATGCGAATCTTGGACAATAGGACAACAGACAAGAGAATCACTGGAGTCTGTAGAAATGTGGTTTTACAGAAGAATGTTGAGAGTACCATGGACAGCTAAGAAGAGTAATGAAGATGTTCTGAGAGAGGTCAAAGCAAAAAGAGAGCTAATTTCCAATGTTAAGAAGAAACAATCATAATTTTTTGGCCATGTATTGAAAAGAGAACAACTGGAATATATTGTAACAACTGGAAAAATTGAGGGACGAAGAGATAGAGGGAAGCAAGGAGAAAAAAATAACAGACAGCTTAAGAGAATGGCTTGGCAGAAGGTCAACAACAGAAATGATAAATAGCTGCCGAGATCGAAAGTTATGGAGAGACATGATCACCTGCGCCAGCAAGCCCGGTACTTGATGACGATGATCTTTTCTATCTATTTCTTTCTATCGTCTCTTCCTTCAATGTTTCCAGTAGTCAAAATACTCGCAGATTTCAGTGGTCCCTTTCTCATTGTATCTGCCTATCGACTGTCCTTTAGAGCCGAAGACGGGATATAGGACATATATTCTAGAGTCTAGCGTTTGGCATTTCGTCACAAGGCGATGTGCCACAGAGTACGGGTTCGATCCTGCTTCGGTCCATATATTGTTCTTTGTTTTTTTTTCTGTTGTTCATTATTTGTCATTTTTTCACAGTGCTGTAAACATACCTCTTCCTCTGAATTCATTCGCTGATTATCGCCTCAGTAGTTTCACTCTATAATAATATGCATTTATTAATATCTGTCTCCTATTCTAGACTCTCCATGTCAGACAATCTGTGTTATTAGGTTTCAGACTTTGCACAAAAAACGCATTGTATCTCGCCACACGTCCTTGTTTTTGGCGAGCCTCTCAACCACTGCTTAGGAGCTGGTGCCTGCTGTTGTTGCTTCTCTCCTTAGTGTTCCTTTCAGTGTTTCTCTACCTAGGTCTCTCCCTTCTCGTCCAACACATGTCTAAAAATTATGACTGGTTTCTCATTGATGATGCTAACAAGTGCTTTCTCTTTGATGTAACTCCCTTAAACTTATGTTTGTTACTAGTTCATCTACCCATGGAAGTCTCAATATTTTCTGTAACTGCCAGCCCTAACGGGACCTAAATCCCGCTTCATATTTGCTACATTATCTCAATTAACAAGCATTGTTTCAAGAGGGACTTGTAGGTCCAGCAGACTATATCACAGGGAATCGCCAACAGGTGGCGATGACAGCGTGACCTCCCGGAAGGGGTGGTTTACTTTAGTTCTCAAATTGTCAAACTATATTGTTTTTCGTCCCTATACATTTATATAATATAACTTAAAGAGCTTCTGTCGGGAGTCCCACCTCACTTATATAATATGTTCACAATTGGTACCAGGTTATGCATGTTGTATTGTTGTAAGGGGTCATCACTGTGATGTAATAAAGTAAAAAAAAATGTAAAGAGCCCTGTCAGTGGGCGTATAAGGAATATGTTGCTAGTGACCATCATTGTTAGAAACCTTCGGCACACGATCTTTAGGGTAATGTGGTCAATATTTCGTAGGTGCCTGCTTTACTAAACAAGAAAGAATTATGTACCCATTTAAGGCTGAGTGAACCCAGAAGCCGTCGAAAAGGATCGAACCAGACCTCGTGTCCGTTGTAGTGCAGTTACTAACCACTGAGCTATCGCGGATCCCACTGTGATAGAATTACATAAATTATGTTACAAATTAACAAGAAAAGAGAGAGAGAGAGGGCTGAACGGATTAAGTAGAACGATTTCTGTTTGGTCTGGCAAATATCTTGTCTGCTGCCGGTTAGTTCATTTATCATGTCTCAGGACTGACTTCATGTAAATAAAGAATTGTTCTTCCTCTCTCCAGTGTTTTGTTCATTTTGCGTGAGCTGTTCCCTCATCGCTAACATATATGGTGACTAAAAGAACAGTTCTCGATTTCATTAGTTCTAAGATAAAAGATATTTTACATATTCCGAAATATGATTTTCATAAGATCTCATCTGCTGGTAGTAGGGGAGGTAAATTCACTCAGTCCTTCATGAACCCCGAAAGGAAAAAGTCTCAAATAGTTAGGTCTCGTGATCTCGTGGGCTATTTGCAGAACGAGGAAATGAAAGAGCGAGCAGGCTAGCTATCTGTGCTGTCGTCGATGACGGCAAACAAATGAATCAGGCGGGCTACATTAATTAATGCCCTTTGAGATGCAGGAAGGGCAAAGGACTTCGAGAACAGTGAGTGTATGTCATTCCTTTAGGATGGACAAGATGGGAGTAAAGATACATGTCAGGACTTGGAGTCTTGAGTCGTCAGTCTCTGGACGCTGCGGGACATGCTGAAGAGGGGATCTTAGCTTCTATAGACAAGTTCGGAGTGCAATGATGATAATCTTTAAATAACTGGATCATCATCAAGTACTTGGCCTACTGGCGTAGGTAATCATGTCTCTTCACAACCTTCGATCTCAGCAGCTATTTATCATTTCTGTTGTTGACCTTCTGCCAAGCCATTCTCTTAATCTGTCTGTTATTTTTTTCTCTTTGCTTCCATCTATCTCTTCGTCCCTCAATTTTTCCAGTTGTTTCAATATACTCCAGTTATTCTCTTCTCATTATATGGCCAAAAAATGATGATTGTTTCTTCCTAATATTGGAAATTAGCTCTCTTTTTCTTTTGATCTCTCTCAGAACATCTTCATTACTCTTCTTAGCTGTCCATGGTACTCTCAACATTCTTCTGTAAAACCACATCTCTACAGACTCCAGTGATTTTCTTGTCTGTTGTCCCATTTGTCCATGATTCGCATCCATATGTTAAGAATGACTCTACATAACATTTAAGAACTCTTTTTCTTGTTTCTATTGTCAAAAATGGATTGCATAGTATCTTCCACATTTTTTGGAAAGCTGCCTTTGCCTGAGCCATTCTGCATCTCACCTCTTTTGTACATCTTCCGTCTGAGGTTAACAAAGTTCCCAAATATTTAAATTCATTTACCTGTTTTAATATAGTTCCATTTGTCTTAATTTTGCACTGAGGTGATGTCTTTTTCTTTGTTGTTATCATTACCTCTGTCTTTTTGCTATTAAGGCTGAGTTCTTTATTTTTCCTTTCTTTCACTATAATGTCCAACATTTCTTGTAACTCATTTTCACTCTTAGCGATTAAGACTGTATCATGAGTATACCTTAGATTATTTATATTATGACCTCCAATTGTTATTCCAGGCGTGTCCCTTATGGATCTTAAAATAATTTCACTATAAATATTAAATAAATCTGGTGACAGCACACAATCTTGTCAAACACCCTGTTTTATTTGTTGAAACATTCCCAACTGGTTTCCAGTTCTTAAGGCCGCTGTTTTTTTCGCCAGTACATATTCTTTATTTTTCTTAGATCTTTGCTGTCTACGTTTATGCTTTCTAAAATTTTGATTATTTCTTGGTGCTTTACTTTGTCAAATGCCTTGGTGTAATCTATGAAACATAGGTATAGGTCTGATTTCATCTCTCTGGCTCTTTCTTATAAGATCTTATAATATAAATGACATTACTTGTTCCTTTATCTCTAACAAAACCACACTGTTCATCGCTAATTTCTGGACTGATTTTGTTTCGCACTCTTCGCGTGATGATTCTTAGTAATATCTTAGTCATATGACTCATAAGGCTTATTGTGCGATGATCAATAACTGGATAACCTAGTAATTTTGTCCATGACCCTATGCTATAGTCATTGAGAGCGCCTTTCGTGGAAGACACTGCTACAATAGCCAATTTTTTAGTTGGCTGAGTGGCAGTGTGCCAAGCGTTCGGCCTCTCGTGGCAAGGCGCGGTGCCAGGGAGTACGGGTTCGATCCCACTTCGGACCATATATTGTTCTTCGTTTTTTTCTGTTGTTGTTTGTCTGTTAATTTTTCCGAGTGCTAACACATACTTATTTGTTCTATTATTCCCTATTATCGCCTCGGAAGTTCCCCATATAATAATATTTATGTATTATTATTTGTTACCAGTATATAACCACTGGAAACTACTATTCGTGCTGTTTCGTCCAATAAATGTTTGTCTACAACACAAGTATTCAGCCCTACTGGGAGATACTTGCATTAATAGGAAAGTACAAATATACAATTTATTTCCGGTCTGAGATCGTTACCCTATGCTATAGTCATTGAGAGCGCCTTTCGTGGAAGACACTGCTACAATAGCCAATTTTTTAGTTGGCTGAGTGGCAGTGTGCCAAGCGTTCGGCCTCTCGTGGCAAGGCGCGGTGCCAGGGAGTACGGGTTCGATCCCACTTCGGACCATATATTGTTCTTCGTTTTTTTCTGTTGTTGTTTGTCTGTTAATTTTTCCGAGTGCTAACACATACTTATTTGTTCTATTATTCCCTATTATCGCCTCGGAAGTTCCCCATATAATAATATTTATGTATTATTATTTGTTACCAGTATATAACCACTGGAAACTACTATTCGTGCTGTTTCGTCCAATAAATGTTTGTCTACAACACAAGTATTCAGCCCTACTGGGAGATACTTGCATTAATAGGAAAGTACAAATATACAATTTATTTCCGGTCTGAGATCGTTACCCTATGCTATAGTCATTGAGAGCGCCTTTCGTGGAAGACACTGCTACAATAGCCAATTTTTTAGTTGGCTGAGTGGCAGTGTGCCAAGCGTTCGGCCTCTCGTGGCAAGGCGCGGTGCCAGGGAGTACGGGTTCGATCCCACTTCGGACCATATATTGTTCTTCGTTTTTTTCTGTTGTTGTTTGTCTGTTAATTTTTCCGAGTGCTAACACATACTTATTTGTTCTATTATTCCCTATTATCGCCTCGGAAGTTCCCCATATAATAATATTTATGTATTATTATTTGTTACCAGTATATAACCACTGGAAACTACTATTCGTGCTGTTTCGTCCAATAAATGTTTGTCTACAACACAAGTATTCAGCCCTACTGGGAGATACTTGCATTAATAGGAAAGTACAAATATACAATTTATTTCCGGTCTGAGATCGTTACCCTATGCTATAGTCATTGAGAGCGCCTTTCGTGGAAGACACTGCTACAATAGCCAATTTTTTAGTTGGCTGAGTGGCAGTGTGCCAAGCGTTCGGCCTCTCGTGGCAAGGCGCGGTGCCAGGGAGTACGGGTTCGATCCCACTTCGGACCATATATTGTTCTTCGTTTTTTTCTGTTGTTGTTTGTCTGTTAATTTTTCCGAGTGCTAACACATACTTATTTGTTCTATTATTCCCTATTATCGCCTCGGAAGTTCCCCATATAATAATATTTATGTATTATTATTTGTTACCAGTATATAACCACTGGAAACTACTATTCGTGCTGTTTCGTCCAATAAATGTTTGTCTACAACACAAGTATTCAGCCCTACTGGGAGATACTTGCATTAATAGGAAAGTACAAATATACAATTTATTTCCGGTCTGAGATCGTTACCCTATGCTATAGTCATTGAGAGCGCCTTTCGTGGAAGACACTGCTACAATAGCCAATTTTTTAGTTGGCTGAGTGGCAGTGTGCCAAGCGTTCGGCCTCTCGTGGCAAGGCGCGGTGCCAGGGAGTACGGGTTCGATCCCACTTCGGACCATATATTGTTCTTCGTTTTTTTCTGTTGTTGTTTGTCTGTTAATTTTTCCGAGTGCTAACACATACTTATTTGTTCTATTATTCCCTATTATCGCCTCGGAAGTTCCCCATATAATAATATTTATGTATTATTATTTGTTACCAGTATATAACCACTGGAAACTACTATTCGTGCTGTTTCGTCCAATAAATGTTTGTCTACAACACAAGTATTCAGCCCTACTGGGAGATACTTGCATTAATAGGAAAGTACAAATATACAATTTATTTCCGGTCTGAGATCGTTACCCTATGCTATAGTCATTGAGAGCGCCTTTCGTGGAAGACACTGCTACAATAGCCAATTTTTTAGTTGGCTGAGTGGCAGTGTGCCAAGCGTTCGGCCTCTCGTGGCAAGGCGCGGTGCCAGGGAGTACGGGTTCGATCCCACTTCGGACCATATATTGTTCTTCGTTTTTTTCTGTTGTTGTTTGTCTGTTAATTTTTCCGAGTGCTAACACATACTTATTTGTTCTATTATTCCCTATTATCGCCTCGGAAGTTCCCCATATAATAATATTTATGTATTATTATTTGTTACCAGTATATAACCACTGGAAACTACTATTCGTGCTGTTTCGTCCAATAAATGTTTGTCTACAACACAAGTATTCAGCCCTACTGGGAGATACTTGCATTAATAGGAAAGTACAAATATACAATTTATTTCCGGTCTGAGATCGTTACCCTATGCTATAGTCATTGAGAGCGCCTTTCGTGGAAGACACTGCTACAATAGCCAATTTTTTAGTTGGCTGAGTGGCAGTGTGCCAAGCGTTCGGCCTCTCGTGGCAAGGCGCGGTGCCAGGGAGTACGGGTTCGATCCCACTTCGGACCATATATTGTTCTTCGTTTTTTTCTGTTGTTGTTTGTCTGTTAATTTTTCCGAGTGCTAACACATACTTATTTGTTCTATTATTCCCTATTATCGCCTCGGAAGTTCCCCATATAATAATATTTATGTATTATTATTTGTTACCAGTATATAACCACTGGAAACTACTATTCGTGCTGTTTCGTCCAATAAATGTTTGTCTACAACACAAGTATTCAGCCCTACTGGGAGATACTTGCATTAATAGGAAAGTACAAATATACAATTTATTTCCGGTCTGAGATCGTTACCCTATGCTATAGTCATTGAGAGCGCCTTTCGTGGAAGACACTGCTACAATAGCCAATTTTTTAGTTGGCTGAGTGGCAGTGTGCCAAGCGTTCGGCCTCTCGTGGCAAGGCGCGGTGCCAGGGAGTACGGGTTCGATCCCACTTCGGACCATATATTGTTCTTCGTTTTTTTCTGTTGTTGTTTGTCTGTTAATTTTTCCGAGTGCTAACACATACTTATTTGTTCTATTATTCCCTATTATCGCCTCGGAAGTTCCCCATATAATAATATTTATGTATTATTATTTGTTACCAGTATATAACCACTGGAAACTACTATTCGTGCTGTTTCGTCCAATAAATGTTTGTCTACAACACAAGTATTCAGCCCTACTGGGAGATACTTGCATTAATAGGAAAGTACAAATATACAATTTATTTCCGGTCTGAGATCGTTACCCTATGCTATAGTCATTGAGAGCGCCTTTCGTGGAAGACACTGCTACAATAGCCAATTTTTTAGTTGGCTGAGTGGCAGTGTGCCAAGCGTTCGGCCTCTCGTGGCAAGGCGCGGTGCCAGGGAGTACGGGTTCGATCCCACTTCGGACCATATATTGTTCTTCGTTTTTTTCTGTTGTTGTTTGTCTGTTAATTTTTCCGAGTGCTAACACATACTTATTTGTTCTATTATTCCCTATTATCGCCTCGGAAGTTCCCCATATAATAATATTTATGTATTATTATTTGTTACCAGTATATAACCACTGGAAACTACTATTCGTGCTGTTTCGTCCAATAAATGTTTGTCTACAACACAAGTATTCAGCCCTACTGGGAGATACTTGCATTAATAGGAAAGTACAAATATACAATTTATTTCCGGTCTGAGATCGTTACCCTATGCTATAGTCATTGAGAGCGCCTTTCGTGGAAGACACTGCTACAATAGCCAATTTTTTAGTTGGCTGAGTGGCAGTGTGCCAAGCGTTCGGCCTCTCGTGGCAAGGCGCGGTGCCAGGGAGTACGGGTTCGATCCCACTTCGGACCATATATTGTTCTTCGTTTTTTTCTGTTGTTGTTTGTCTGTTAATTTTTCCGAGTGCTAACACATACTTATTTGTTCTATTATTCCCTATTATCGCCTCGGAAGTTCCCCATATAATAATATTTATGTATTATTATTTGTTACCAGTATATAACCACTGGAAACTACTATTCGTGCTGTTTCGTCCAATAAATGTTTGTCTACAACACAAGTATTCAGCCCTACTGGGAGATACTTGCATTAATAGGAAAGTACAAATATACAATTTATTTCCGGTCTGAGATCGTTACCCTATGCTATAGTCATTGAGAGCGCCTTTCGTGGAAGACACTGCTACAATAGCCAATTTTTTAGTTGGCTGAGTGGCAGTGTGCCAAGCGTTCGGCCTCTCGTGGCAAGGCGCGGTGCCAGGGAGTACGGGTTCGATCCCACTTCGGACCATATATTGTTCTTCGTTTTTTTCTGTTGTTGTTTGTCTGTTAATTTTTCCGAGTGCTAACACATACTTATTTGTTCTATTATTCCCTATTATCGCCTCGGAAGTTCCCCATATAATAATATTTATGTATTATTATTTGTTACCAGTATATAACCACTGGAAACTACTATTCGTGCTGTTTCGTCCAATAAATGTTTGTCTACAACACAAGTATTCAGCCCTACTGGGAGATACTTGCATTAATAGGAAAGTACAAATATACAATTTATTTCCGGTCTGAGATCGTTACCCTATGCTATAGTCATTGAGAGCGCCTTTCGTGGAAGACACTGCTACAATAGCCAATTTTTTAGTTGGCTGAGTGGCAGTGTGCCAAGCGTTCGGCCTCTCGTGGCAAGGCGCGGTGCCAGGGAGTACGGGTTCGATCCCACTTCGGACCATATATTGTTCTTCGTTTTTTTCTGTTGTTGTTTGTCTGTTAATTTTTCCGAGTGCTAACACATACTTATTTGTTCTATTATTCCCTATTATCGCCTCGGAAGTTCCCCATATAATAATATTTATGTATTATTATTTGTTACCAGTATATAACCACTGGAAACTACTATTCGTGCTGTTTCGTCCAATAAATGTTTGTCTACAACACAAGTATTCAGCCCTACTGGGAGATACTTGCATTAATAGGAAAGTACAAATATACAATTTATTTCCGGTCTGAGATCGTTACCCTATGCTATAGTCATTGAGAGCGCCTTTCGTGGAAGACACTGCTACAATAGCCAATTTTTTAGTTGGCTGAGTGGCAGTGTGCCAAGCGTTCGGCCTCTCGTGGCAAGGCGCGGTGCCAGGGAGTACGGGTTCGATCCCACTTCGGACCATATATTGTTCTTCGTTTTTTTCTGTTGTTGTTTGTCTGTTAATTTTTCCGAGTGCTAACACATACTTATTTGTTCTATTATTCCCTATTATCGCCTCGGAAGTTCCCCATATAATAATATTTATGTATTATTATTTGTTACCAGTATATAACCACTGGAAACTACTATTCGTGCTGTTTCGTCCAATAAATGTTTGTCTACAACACAAGTATTCAGCCCTACTGGGAGATACTTGCATTAATAGGAAAGTACAAATATACAATTTATTTCCGGTCTGAGATCGTTACCCTATGCTATAGTCATTGAGAGCGCCTTTCGTGGAAGACACTGCTACAATAGCCAATTTTTTAGTTGGCTGAGTGGCAGTGTGCCAAGCGTTCGGCCTCTCGTGGCAAGGCGCGGTGCCAGGGAGTACGGGTTCGATCCCACTTCGGACCATATATTGTTCTTCGTTTTTTTCTGTTGTTGTTTGTCTGTTAATTTTTCCGAGTGCTAACACATACTTATTTGTTCTATTATTCCCTATTATCGCCTCGGAAGTTCCCCATATAATAATATAATAATATTTATGTATTATTATTTGTTACCAGTATATAACCACTGGAAACTACTATTCGTGCTGTTTCGTCCAATAAATGTTTGTCTACAACACAAGTATTCAGCCCTACTGGGAGATACTTGCATTAATAGGAAAGTACAAATATACAATTTATTTCCGGTCTGAGATCGTTACCCTATGCTATAGTCATTGAGAGCGCCTTTCGTGGAAGACACTGCTACAATAGCCAATTTTTTAGTTGGCTGAGTGGCAGTGTGCCAAGCGTTCGGCCTCTCGTGGCAAGGCGCGGTGCCAGGGAGTACGGGTTCGATCCCACTTCGGACCATATATTGTTCTTCGTTTTTTTCTGTTGTTGTTTGTCTGTTAATTTTTCCGAGTGCTAACACATACTTATTTGTTCTATTATTCCCTATTATCGCCTCGGAAGTTCCCCATATAATAATATTTATGTATTATTATTTGTTACCAGTATATAACCACTGGAAACTACTATTCGTGCTGTTTCGTCCAATAAATGTTTGTCTACAACACAAGTATTCAGCCCTACTGGGAGATACTTGCATTAATAGGAAAGTACAAATATACAATTTATTTCCGGTCTGAGATCGTTACCCTATGCTATAGTCATTGAGAGCGCCTTTCGTGGAAGACACTGCTACAATAGCCAATTTTTTAGTTGGCTGAGTGGCAGTGTGCCAAGCGTTCGGCCTCTCGTGGCAAGGCGCGGTGCCAGGGAGTACGGGTTCGATCCCACTTCGGACCATATATTGTTCTTCGTTTTTTTCTGTTGTTGTTTGTCTGTTAATTTTTCCGAGTGCTAACACATACTTATTTGTTCTATTATTCCCTATTATCGCCTCGGAAGTTCCCCATATAATAATATTTATGTATTATTATTTGTTACCAGTATATAACCACTGGAAACTACTATTCGTGCTGTTTCGTCCAATAAATGTTTGTCTACAACACAAGTATTCAGCCCTACTGGGAGATACTTGCATTAATAGGAAAGTACAAATATACAATTTATTTCCGGTCTGAGATCGTTACCCTATGCTATAGTCATTGAGAGCGCCTTTCGTGGAAGACACTGCTACAATAGCCAATTTTTTAGTTGGCTGAGTGGCAGTGTGCCAAGCGTTCGGCCTCTCGTGGCAAGGCGCGGTGCCAGGGAGTACGGGTTCGATCCCACTTCGGACCATATATTGTTCTTCGTTTTTTTCTGTTGTTGTTTGTCTGTTAATTTTTCCGAGTGCTAACACATACTTATTTGTTCTATTATTCCCTATTATCGCCTCGGAAGTTCCCCATATAATAATATTTATGTATTATTATTTGTTACCAGTATATAACCACTGGAAACTACTATTCGTGCTGTTTCGTCCAATAAATGTTTGTCTACAACACAAGTATTCAGCCCTACTGGGAGATACTTGCATTAATAGGAAAGTACAAATATACAATTTATTTCCGGTCTGAGATCGTTACCCTATGCTATAGTCATTGAGAGCGCCTTTCGTGGAAGACACTGCTACAATAGCCAATTTTTTAGTTGGCTGAGTGGCAGTGTGCCAAGCGTTCGGCCTCTCGTGGCAAGGCGCGGTGCCAGGGAGTACGGGTTCGATCCCACTTCGGACCATATATTGTTCTTCGTTTTTTTCTGTTGTTGTTTGTCTGTTAATTTTTCCGAGTGCTAACACATACTTATTTGTTCTATTATTCCCTATTATCGCCTCGGAAGTTCCCCATATAATAATATTTATGTATTATTATTTGTTACCAGTATATAACCACTGGAAACTACTATTCGTGCTGTTTCGTCCAATAAATGTTTGTCTACAACACAAGTATTCAGCCCTACTGGGAGATACTTGCATTAATAGGAAAGTACAAATATACAATTTATTTCCGGTCTGAGATCGTTACCCTATGCTATAGTCATTGAGAGCGCCTTTCGTGGAAGACACTGCTACAATAGCCAATTTTTTAGTTGGCTGAGTGGCAGTGTGCCAAGCGTTCGGCCTCTCGTGGCAAGGCGCGGTGCCAGGGAGTACGGGTTCGATCCCACTTCGGACCATATATTGTTCTTCGTTTTTTTCTGTTGTTGTTTGTCTGTTAATTTTTCCGAGTGCTAACACATACTTATTTGTTCTATTATTCCCTATTATCGCCTCGGAAGTTCCCCATATAATAATATTTATGTATTATTATTTGTTACCAGTATATAACCACTGGAAACTACTATTCGTGCTGTTTCGTCCAATAAATGTTTGTCTACAACACAAGTATTCAGCCCTACTGGGAGATACTTGCATTAATAGGAAAGTACAAATATACAATTTATTTCCGGTCTGAGATCGTTACCCTATGCTATAGTCATTGAGAGCGCCTTTCGTGGAAGACACTGCTACAATAGCCAATTTTTTAGTTGGCTGAGTGGCAGTGTGCCAAGCGTTCGGCCTCTCGTGGCAAGGCGCGGTGCCAGGGAGTACGGGTTCGATCCCACTTCGGACCATATATTGTTCTTCGTTTTTTTCTGTTGTTGTTTGTCTGTTAATTTTTCCGAGTGCTAACACATACTTATTTGTTCTATTATTCCCTATTATCGCCTCGGAAGTTCCCCATATAATAATATTTATGTATTATTATTTGTTACCAGTATATAACCACTGGAAACTACTATTCGTGCTGTTTCGTCCAATAAATGTTTGTCTACAACACAAGTATTCAGCCCTACTGGGAGATACTTGCATTAATAGGAAAGTACAAATATACAATTTATTTCCGGTCTGAGATCGTTACCCTATGCTATAGTCATTGAGAGCGCCTTTCGTGGAAGACACTGCTACAATAGCCAATTTTTTAGTTGGCTGAGTGGCAGTGTGCCAAGCGTTCGGCCTCTCGTGGCAAGGCGCGGTGCCAGGGAGTACGGGTTCGATCCCACTTCGGACCATATATTGTTCTTCGTTTTTTTCTGTTGTTGTTTGTCTGTTAATTTTTCCGAGTGCTAACACATACTTATTTGTTCTATTATTCCCTATTATCGCCTCGGAAGTTCCCCATATAATAATATTTATGTATTATTATTTGTTACCAGTATATAACCACTGGAAACTACTATTCGTGCTGTTTCGTCCAATAAATGTTTGTCTACAACACAAGTATTCAGCCCTACTGGGAGATACTTGCATTAATAGGAAAGTACAAATATACAATTTATTTCCGGTCTGAGATCGTTACCCTATGCTATAGTCATTGAGAGCGCCTTTCGTGGAAGACACTGCTACAATAGCCAATTTTTTAGTTGGCTGAGTGGCAGTGTGCCAAGCGTTCGGCCTCTCGTGGCAAGGCGCGGTGCCAGGGAGTACGGGTTCGATCCCACTTCGGACCATATATTGTTCTTCGTTTTTTTCTGTTGTTGTTTGTCTGTTAATTTTTCCGAGTGCTAACACATACTTATTTGTTCTATTATTCCCTATTATCGCCTCGGAAGTTCCCCATATAATAATATTTATGTATTATTATTTGTTACCAGTATATAACCACTGGAAACTACTATTCGTGCTGTTTCGTCCAATAAATGTTTGTCTACAACACAAGTATTCAGCCCTACTGGGAGATACTTGCATTAATAGGAAAGTACAAATATACAATTTATTTCCGGTCTGAGATCGTTACCCTATGCTATAGTCATTGAGAGCGCCTTTCGTGGAAGACACTGCTACAATAGCCAATTTTTTAGTTGGCTGAGTGGCAGTGTGCCAAGCGTTCGGCCTCTCGTGGCAAGGCGCGGTGCCAGGGAGTACGGGTTCGATCCCACTTCGGACCATATATTGTTCTTCGTTTTTTTCTGTTGTTGTTTGTCTGTTAATTTTTCCGAGTGCTAACACATACTTATTTGTTCTATTATTCCCTATTATCGCCTCGGAAGTTCCCCATATAATAATATTTATGTATTATTATTTGTTACTAATTTTGTCCACCGCGATGCTGTGGTATGAGCGCCACTTTGGCATTTCCTGCCAGCTGGTGGTGGGAGAGGAGTATTTGTGCTTTTTAGATTGAGTCTTTTATTGTTGCTTTCCTTCACTATAATGTCTAACATTTCTTGTAACTCATTTTCACTCTTAGCGATTAAGACTGTATCATCAGCATATCTGAGGTTATTTATATTATGACCTTCAATTGTTATTTCAGACATGTCTCTTATGAATCTTAAAATAATCTAGCTATATATAGTAAATAAATCTGGTGACAGCAAACAACCTTGCCGACACCCTATTTTATTTGCCGAACCATTCCCAATTTAATTTACAGTTCATATCGGCGCTGTATATCATGCAGCATAAAAAAATAAACAGGACAAATCTGAAACAAGTGTAACGCGTCAAATTCTTAGGCACAATAATAACATCAGATGGAAGATGCACCACATAAATAAAAAAAGCAGATTAGATCAGGCCAAAATAGCATTTCAGAAAATGAAATATATCGTATGCAACAAATCTGTGTCAATAGAAGTGAGAAAGAGAGTTCATCGGTGCTATATAGAATCAATTCTGACCCATGGAAGCGAATCATGGACAGTAGACAAACAAATGAAAAGACATTTCACAAAGATGTTCTGTCTAAGAAAAATGTTGAAAGTTCTCTGGACAGCTATAAAGACCAATGAAGAAATTCTCAAAGAGGCTAACACAAAAGTGGGAACTAAAAAGCTTCAGAAAGAAACAATCAACATATTTGGGCACATCATGAGAAGATGAAAGTTGGAATACTTGGTTACAACTGGTAAAATGCAAGGAAAGAGAGAACGCGGACGACAGAGAGAAAAAATACTGGATAGCTTGGTGTCTTGGCATGGAAAACAGTCAACAACAGAACTGATACGATGCACTGCGGATAGAAGATTGTGGAAGGACATGATCGCCTACGCCAACCGGTATGGCACATGATGATGATGATATATCTTTATTTGTCCAACGTTGTTTAGGGTATGTTTTAGTAGTCTATGTGTGCCATATTTCTTTAGCCCCCCCCCCCCCCAAAAAAAAAAATGTGGCAAACCACAAAGAGAGACAGACACACAGGGAGACATGCGGGCAAACAGATAGTGGATTAGACAATATTGTTCGTCCAAATATTTAAGGGTTTCTTGAAATTAAAAAAATATATATTTTGCCTTTGATCTCTCACTTGTGGACATTGTTAAACAATGTGGACTTGAATCTGATGGCTGTACGTAGCTACAGTAAACAATGGGTAATGTGCTGGCCTACTAAGGTGACGGGAACATGTTCAAGTCAAAGGCTGAGCGGTCTCCAGTTTTCATCCTCATCGTCATCATGTGCTGTACCGGTTGGCGTAGGCGAACATGTCTTTCCACAATCTTCTATCCACAGTGTATCGTAACAGTTTCTTAGTAGTCGTAAATGTTTCTTAGGAGCTCCCTTTTTGTGTTGGCCTATTTGAGAATTTCCTCGTTGGTCGGTTTAGCTGTCCAGAGAACTTTTCATATTCTTCTCAGAAATCCAATCTCTGTGGCCTCTAATCTTCTTTTCATTTTCCAATTTTAGTCAGGATTAAATAGATACGGGAGAATGTATGTTTAGAAGGAAAATATATTTCTTTCTTTCTCAGATAAATGTTACTATACTCAATCTTAATACACGGGTTAATTGATTTAGTAAGGAAATGTATTAAAAACATGCACCTGATTCACTAAAGCATTGTTTTCTCTGTGCAGAAGTCTCAACAAAAATATAACAAACAATCATAATAAAGTAAAGATTCACAATGCTAGCTTCAATGGACAAGGAGATATGCACAAACAAAGAAATTATATCAAATACAGAAATGATTTTGACTTCCGTCTACAAGATGGCGGATCTAGTCCACGTCCTCTCGATCGCTGCAGAAAATGCATCCAGGGTCTGATTAATTTCGGATCTTCTTTGCACTTTTCTGCGTTAAAGTCAAAATGATGATATGCTTGATACATCTGTGTCGCTAAAGCGAGGTCGTAGGCCGACAACAGTCCGTTTTTGACGACTCAAGTGTTGTGAGCGAGACCTTCCACCGTCTAGATTTGATATGCGCTTTACGTCACACATTGGTGCTGTTCATGACCGTTGATGGTATTCTTTGACGCAAGTTATTTCCATGTACACTTAATGTAAACTACTTCGTCAGCCGCAGTTTTGTCTCTTTGGGGAATTTGCTTCGTGTTTTGTTCGTCGTAGGCTGCTTACACTAGAGTAATCAAACAGAAATCTAAATGGAACGAGATTAAGTGTTGGGCGACTTCTTTGTGTGATACGTCATCGTAATGGTTCCCAAAACCGGCCGTGCGCAAATCTTACGGTCTGCTGTTTGATGTGCGACGGGGATAATTTGACGACTTACTGTATGTCTATCTGATCGGAATTGGAGTCATCAACGATGGCCTAACATCATCTAGTGCTACGACGATCATCATTTTCAAGAGGACGTGACTTACCGGTATATGGAGATAGGCGGCAGGAACAAATGAAAGCTATGCATGAAAAGCGTTCCTTGTTGCAGTTTCCTCACATTACAAGTCGCATGACTGTGTTAGTCACCTCTAGTGACTCGGGCAGACGGTGCTCGTAAACCTGGGAGGGCCGACCGTCTAAGGGCAGAATCCCCCGACAGAAAAGATCATCTGCTGCCTTGCAGGAAGATTGGGGACAATCAAAGGCTAAGGAAAGCAAACCTGAATAAAATGCTGGCTGAAATTGGATGCACCAGGCCACTGGCGCAGAACACAGTGCAACGTTTTAACGGGTGTTCAGTCGGAGTGGATATGGTAGACTCTAACTGTGATGTTCTGTCTGTGGGGGCGATCAACACACTTAGCCTGACAGCTGACTTCATGTGAGAGTCTGGGATCCTACTCTGACTGAGTCCTGATCGCAGACAGACAGACAAATACAGAAATAAAATGTTAAACAAACGTTAATACTAAATCAGTCCTATTTTACCGCTGTAAAACATGGAGAACAACAAAATGGCAGTCACGAAGATGCAGATTTCTATTAATCGGTGTTTGCGAAGAATAAAAGGATGAAAAAAAACAGGACAAACCTGCTAACTTAGAGCTATGGGAAATTATCGGTCAAAAACTAAATGGACAAAAAGATATGGCAACAATTATGGCGCTGGATAGGACACACACTGTGGTAACCAACAGAGAGTCTTGCTTTGACATCCCCAGGGAAGGAGACAAAGATAAACGCCCAAATGTTCTTGGAGACCACAGATGGATGCAGAGATAAAGAATATAAGAAAAATGTGAATGATCTAAAGAGAATGGCAAGAACAAATGTTTGTTGAAGACCTAGGATCTACAGGGAGATGTATGTGTTTGTTGAAGACCTATGATCTACAGGGAGATGTATGTGTTTGTTGAAGACCTATGATCTACAGGGAGATGTATGTGTTTGTTGAAGACCTATGATCTACAGGGAGATGTATGTATTTGTTGAAGACCTATGATCTACAGGGAGATGTATGTGTTTGTTGAAGACCTATGATCTACAGGGAGATGTATGTGTTTGTTGAAGACCTATGATCTACAGGGAGATGTATGTGTTTGTTGAAGACCTATGATCTACAGGGAGACGTATGTGTTTGCTGAAGACCTATGATCTACAGGGAGATATATGTGTTTGTTGAAGACCTATGATCTACAGGGAGATATATGTGTTTGTTGAAGACCTATGATCTACAGGGAGATATATGTGTTTGTTGAAGACCTATGATCTACAGGGAGATGTATGTGTTTGTTGAAGACCTATGATCTACAGGGAGATATATGTGTTTGTTGAAGACCTATAATCTACAGGGAGATATATGTGTTTGTTGAAGACCTATGATCTACAAGGAGATGTATGTGTTTGTTGAAGACATATAATCTACAGGGAGATGCATGTGTTTGTTGAAGGTCTATGATCTACAGGGAGATGTATGTTTTTGTTGAAGACATAAGATCTACATGGAGATATATGTGTTTGTTGAAGACATATGATCTGCAGGGAGATGTATGTGTTTGTTGAAGGTCTACGATCTACAGGGAGATGTATGTGTTTGTTGAAGGCTTATGATCTACAGGGAGATGTATGTGTTTGTTGAAGACATACGATCTACATGGAGATATATGTGTTTGTTGAAGACATATGATTCACAGAGAGTTTAAAGTGTTTGATGAAGAAATATGATCCACTGGGAGCTAAAAGTGTTTGTTGAAGACATATGATCCACAGGAAGTTGAAAGTGTTTGTTCAAGAAGCATGATAGACAGGGAAAAGAAAATATTTGTTGAAGACATATGAACCACAGGGAGTTGAAAGTGTTTGTTGCAGACATATGATCCATTGGGAGTTGAAAGTGTTTGTTGAAGACATATGATCCATTGGGAGTTGAAAGTGTTTGTTGAAGACATATGATCCATTGGGAGTTGAAAGTGTTTGTTGAAGACATATGATCCATGGGGAGTTGAAAGTGTTTGTTGAAGACATATGATCCATGGGGAGTTCAAAGTGTTTGTTGCAGACATATGATCCATTGGGAGTTCAAAGTGTTTGTTGCAGACATATGATCCATTGGGAGTTGAAAGTGTTTGTTGCAGACATATGATCCATTGGGAGTTGAAAGTGTTTCTTGCAGACATATGATCCACAGGGACCTAAAAATATTTGTTGAAAACATGATGCACGGGGAGCTGAAAGTGTTTGTTGAAGATCTATTATCCACAGGGAGCTGAAATAAATTGTTTGTTGAAGACATATGACCCACAGGGAGTTGAAAGTTTGCTGAAGACCTATGGTCCACATGTGGTTGAAAGGAAGAAGAAGAAATTAGTTTTCTATTCTAGTAATTGGACGAAAGAGTTCATACACTCATAGAGCAAAAGAACTAGGCCATTATTTAATTGAAATAAGGTTGAAAACGAGTTGGGTTATAATTAAACAAGATTATAATTATTTGCTTTTTTTTTTGTTGTTCCAGCCATAAGAAGGGACAAGGAACGTGCAGGTTCTTCTCGGTCACTCTCGGCAAATTAAATTATATCGTGAATGGCCAGACAAGTTCATCTTAACCTCTTCGTCCATTTCCGTGATGGGTTATTTATTGATGTACCGAGTGGTTTCGGCACTTTCCGTGGTTTTTCTTCGGTTGTTTTATTAACCGCAAGTAGTGAAAGGGAAAACTGCTAGGGAAAAACGGAGGGCGGTATAACTCCCTGTGGATCATATGTCTTGAACAAACACGTTCAGCTCCATGTGGATCATATGTCTTGAACAAACACGTTCAGCTCCATGTGGATCATATGTCTTGAACAAACACGTTCAGCTCCATGTGGATCATATGTCTTGAACAAACACGTTCAGCTCCATGTGGATCATATGTCTTGAACAAACACGTTCAGCTCCATGTGGATCATATGTCTTGAACAAACACGTTCAGCTCCATGTGGATCATATGTCTTGAACAAACACGTTCAGCTCCACGTGGATCATATGTCTTGAACAAACACGTTCAGCTCCATGTGGATCATATGTCTTGAACAAACACGTTCAACTCCCTGTGGATCATATGTCTTGAACAAACACGTTCAGCTCCATGTGGATCATATGTCTTGAACAAACACGTTCAGCTCCATGTGGATCATATGTCTTGAACAAACACTTTAAACTCTATGTGAATCATTGTCTTAAACATCCACATCTCCCTGTAGACTATAGGTCTTCAACAAACACTTGTTCAAACGTGGATTAGATGTGTAGCTGTATTTGAATAAAATATGGGAATTGTCCAACTGGAGAATCAAGGTTTGTTTTGTTTTCTTGTTAGGATCATCATCTTGTTAGGATCATCATCTTGTTAGGATCATCATCTTGTTAGGATCATCATCTTGTTAGGATCATTATCATGTTAGGATCATTATCTTGTTAGGATCATCATCATGTTAGGATCATCATCATGTTAGGATCATCATCATGTTAGGATCATCATCATGTTAGGATCATCATCTTGTTAGGATCATCATCATGTTAGGATCATCATCATGTTAGGATCATCATCATGTTAGGATCATCATCTTGTTAGGATCATCATCATGTTAGGATCATCATCATGTTAGGATCATCATCTTGTTCGGATCATCATCATGTTAGGATCATCATCATGTTAGGATCATCATCTTGTTAGGATCATTTTCATGTTAGGATCATCATCATGTTAGGATCATCATCTTGTTAGGATCATCATCTTGTTAGGATCATCATCTTGTTAGGATCATCATCTTGTTAGGATCATTTTCATGTTAGGATCATCATCATGTTAGGATCATCATCATGTTAGGATCATCATCATGTTAGGATCATCATCATGTTAGGATCATCATCATGTTAGGACCATCATCATGTTAGGATCATCATCATGTTAGGACCATCATCATGTTAGGATCATCATCATGTTAGGATAATCATCTTGTTAGGACCATCATCATGTTAGGACCATCATCATGTTAGGATCATCATTATGTTAGGATCATCATCTTGTTAGGACCATCATCATTGCACACCGACAAACAATATCGATGGGTACTCCGTTCGTCCTTGAGAATCTCGAGAAAATCCAAGGACCTCCTTTTTATTGCATTTATCCGAGAGGGCTAAACGTGGGATCTCACTACCCAAGAGACCAGGACGTCGGGATCATGATAAGAACAGTAAGGCAAGAAGCAGCAAAAGCAGGCATTAACGCCCTTGCCGAGGTTGAGGCACTCGCCCAGAACAGGGACCTGTGGCTAGATGCAATGCGGTTCATGTGCAAAGTCTGAGACTTAGATGACACAAACAATTGTTCGACATGGAAAGTCTAGATTTTCTTTGCTCCATATGCTGGGTACCTCTAGATTACTTTCTTCTTCTACCTTTTTAGCTCCCAGTGGAGCAGAGGTCTTCAACAAACACTTTTAGCTCCCCGTGGAGCATAGATCTTCAACAAACACTTTTAGCTCCCAGTGGAGCATAGGTCTTCAACAAACACTTTTAGCTCCCAGTGGAGCATAGGTCTTCAACAAACACTTTTAGCTCCCAGTGGAGCATAGGTCTTCAACAAACACTTTCCAAGTCGTTCTGTTTTTTGCCATTCTGTTAAGATCATTCATCTTCATCTCTGCTTCTATCTGTCTTCTCCAAGAATTCCTTGTCTTCCTCTTTGTCTTTTCCCCTAGGGATTCCAAAAAGGGCCTGTTGTGTATGTAATACGTACCTCTAGACTATTCAGACGCATTTGATAATCCGTGTTTGATTTCTATATCAGGTCGGAGGTAGACGCCTCCAGCATATAACTCTCATTCAACAATTGTTTCTTTCACATAAAAGTTACATACATGAAGTGTCTATCACATATTTAAAAGTCATAATGGAGTGACGTATTAAACTTTGCCATATTATATGAAGGTGAGAGGGTCGATGAACATCAACTTCCCTGAACTCATTGAGCCAGTTATCAATTTTCCTCTCATATCAGTCAAGGTAGGGTCAAATTCTTGTTTATTAAATCTTCGAACCAACTCGCTGCAACTACATTGTATACGCTTTACTAACTACGGCGAGTAATGATCTCTCTCTCTCTCTCTCTCTCTCTCTCTCTCTCTCTCTTACGTTCGCCAGCTTTTACCTCTGACGAAGTCCCTAGAGACTAGGAACTGAATATTGCGTGTTAATACGTTTTCTCCTGGCAGCCGTATACACAGGGTCCCTCGCCGCACAGGCAGATAACTCCGTCGTCGGAGGTAGTTATATTTTTTCCGTCGATGACTAATGGCTGCCGCAGAGAGAAATCATCGGGATTTGAACCCACAACCTCTCTTTCTCGAGGCCGGCGTCTTGCATCGAGACTAACCAGTCCCCCAAATGATGTATTATAGTACTGTAATTATAGGGGGCTGGGTGGTCTACGAAGTTGACCCAAGCACAAGTAGGATCGGGTTTAAAACCCACTAGAAGCTGTGGTGATTTGTCAAAAATGGGACAAATTATTTTATGATTTCTTTATGACGTCTCAGAAAACCACCGTCGTAACTTCTTTGCATAATCATGAATCGCCACAATTGGAATATATTGTAACAACTGCAAAAATTGAGAGACGAAGAGATAGAGAAAAACAAAGAGAAAATACCAGACAGCTTAAGAGAATGGTTGGCAGAAGGTCAACAACAGAAATGATAAAGAACTGTCGAAATCGAAAGTTGTGGAGAGACATGATCACCTACGCCAGTAGGCCCGGTACTTGATGATGACGATGACGTCACCCTACCCTAATCTCTTGGGCAGTAAGATTCGATGTTCAGCCCTGTCGGATAACAGCGATAAAACAGAGAGCCCATGTGTACTCGCGCACGTTAAAGATTCCTTGTAAAAATCGACAAGAGAAAGCCACAAATATTGTAGCTGCTGGGGCAAAGTTGTCAGTAGAAACATACCCACATCGAGGATGTAATGTAATTGCGTAAATGTAATATTGTAGCTGCTAGGGCAAAGTTGTCAGTAGAAACATACCCACATCGAGGATGTAATGTAATTGCGTAAATGTAATATTGTAGCTGCTAGGGCAAAGTTGTCAGTAGAAACATACCCACATCGAGGATGTAATGTAATTGCGTAAATGTAATATTGTAGCTGCTAGGGCAAAGTTGTCAGTAGAAACATACCCACATCGAGGATGTAATGTAATGGTATAAATGTAATATTGTAGCTGCTAGGGCAAAGTTGTCAGTAGAAACATACCCACATCGAGGATGTAATGTAATAGTGTAAATGTAATATTGTAGCTGCTAGGGCAAAGTTGTCAGTAGAAACATACCCACATCGAGGATGTAATGTAATGGTGTAAATGTAATATTGTAGCTGCTAGGGCAAAGTTGTCAGTAGAAACATACCCACATCGAGGATGTAATGTAATGGTGTAAATGTAATATTGTATGAAAATACTAATGTAATAGTATAATTGGGACTGCGTCATGAGAATTGATAGAACCACCGTGTGTTAGGAAAGAGTAAGATTCACGAGACAGTGTTTGAGTTGAGGGTCTCGCATGAACATTTGGGTGATTTGAGTTGGGAGAACAAAGGTGAGTGGAGTTAACAGCGTAGTTAATGTGAAGGGGCGTGCTATATGAGTAGAGTTAGGGGAATAAATAGGAAATGGTAAATCTCCGTGAATCTCACTCTCTCTTCACACACGATGGTTCTCTTAATTCTCATTACACAGACCCAAATACATTATTACATTACTATTTTCTTACATCATTACATTTACACCATTACACCCAGGCCCTGCTACGGAGTTCGTGCACGTGGGCCAGGATTCTCCTTGGACTTTCTCAAGATTCTCGAGGGGGATATCGGTGCACCTATGGGTTCGTCCGGTGTGCAATGATGACGATCCTAGCAACAAAACAAACAAACAAATTGTACTTCCTCCATTCTTATTTGCACTTTTCACTAATCTCAAAGGTATCTCTACAGATAATGTAAGTATCCATGAAGAAGAAAAAACAGGAACTAAAATAACAAACCAAAACATCAAAACACGTTTCCAAAAAACATGGAGTGGTGATGGCTACACTCTGTTTTTGTTGCTCAAAACACAAATCATTGAGAAATATAAAAAAAATGTATTCCCGAACACCTCGCGGCAACTGTTCTGAACAAGCGGCTTGTATTCTCCGTTCATATATATCCCCATCCCTGGCAGACCCCAGTAATGGAAATACGCCGTAAAGAGAGAGAACAAATCATATACACTAAACTTAATAAATCTCTTAGCATTCTGGTTGCGGCTTGATTGTGTGCTCGCTCTCTCTCCCTCTTTCTCTCTCCTTACAAATTTGTTCCAATATGAACAAAGCGAATGTTAGCTAATCATGAACAAAACGGTTGTTAGGTAATCATGAACGAAGCGGATGTTAACTAATCATGAACAAAGCGGATGTTAACTAATCATGAACAAAGCGGATGTTAACTAATCATGAACAAAACGGTTGTTAGGTAATCATGAACGAAGCGGATGTTAACTAATCATGAACAAAGCGGATGTTAACTAATCATGAACAAAGCGGATGTTAACTAATCATGAACAAAGCGGATGTTAACTAATCATGAACAAAACGGTTGTTAGCTAATCATGAACAAAGCGGATGTTAACTAATCATGAACAAAGCGGATGTTAACTAATCATGAACAAAGCGGATGTTAACTAATCATGAACAAAGCGGATGTTAACTAATCATGAACAAAGCGGATGTTAACTAATCATGAACAAAGCGGATGTTAACTAATCATGAACAAAGCGGATGTTAACTAATCATGAACAAAACGGTTGTTAGCTAATCATGAACAAAGCGGATGTTAACTAATCATGAACAAAGCGGATGTTAACTAATCATGAACAAAGCGGATGTTAACTAATCATGAACAAAGCGGATGTTAACTAATCATGAACAAAGCGGATGTTAACTAATCATGAACATAGCGGATGTTAACTAATCATGAACAAAGCGGATGTTAAACTAATCATGAACAAAACGGATGTTAACTAATCATGAACAAAGCGGATGTTAACTAATCATGAACAAAGCGGATGTTAACTAATCATGAACAAAACGGATGTTAACTAATCATGAACAAAACGAATGTTAACTAATCATGAACAAAACGAATGTTAGCTAATCATGAACAAAACGGATGTTAACTAATCATGAACAAAACGGATGTTAACTAATCATGAACAAAACGGATGTTAACTAATCAAGAACAAAGCGGATGTTAACTAATCATGAACAAAGCGGATGTTAACTAATCATGAACAAAGCGGATGTTAACTAATCAAGAACAAAGCGGATGTTAACTAATCATGAACAAAACAAACGCCTATAAAAAATCCAACTAGATAAAGCAGGAAAAAACTGGTGATGAGAGGAGAAATTAGAATTTAAAACATGGCCCAGACAACGTAATCATCATATACTCTAAGAACAAGATTATTTAGCTGCACAAATGTATTTTTCAAATGTGAAATGCGGAGGCGAAGGCGCGCCTACCAGCACCAGAGCTGGAAGTTGTCAGCGACCCACAGCTAATGGCTTGCGCCAGGATCGGTGAACCAAAACCATCCAGACCCTGCTCCACCTCTCCGCGGTGCCTCCAGTAACAGACTAACCTGTCTAGTCTGGCCAAGCGTGCATGGATCGAAAAGGGAAGACAACCCGGTACTCAAAAATGTCGTGCTGAAGTCGGATGTGTTGGGCTGAAAGGCGCAAATATAGCAGTTATACTGCAAACCACAACACAACGCGGATACGTCCACTATATCCTTGTAAGGGCGGATGATGAAGAGGAATATTCTAGTCTACTATGATACTCTAGAATACTTTAGTCATCGGGCGAACGCAACCAACCTACCAACCAACCAACCAACCAAATGTGAAAAATGTATATAGCCTTTGGTGACATACGGTTGGTAGCAAGCAATCATGTCTTGACAGACGGTTGGTAGCAAGCATTCATGACTTGACAGACGGTTGGTAGCAATCATTCATGACGTGACAGACGGTTGGTAGCAAGCAATCATGATAAATCAGTAGTTTGATAAAGTATCAGTGTCTCATACTGGGTGCTGCTTTACTGAACAGCTTCTCTCGTGGCTGAATTTGCCAATCCTGGACAGACAGATCCATCCACAGAACGGACAAGGTGTATTTGCGGTATCTGGCCTTGTCTCTTTACAATTCCGCCTTTTGTCTTATGAATTTGAAATCAGCACTGTCTCGAAAGTTGATGTGACATTTTTGTTATATTTGTTCTCCATGTGCTACGATCTGCAGCCACATTTTCCCAGTTTCTTTCACTTATAGAAAATTCCCTCAAGGAAGCCTTGCAAACATCCTGATATCTCAACACTGGTCTGTCCTTTGGTCTCTTTCCGTCCTTAAGTTCGCCATACAATATTTGTTTGGGAATACGATTGTTAACCAATTAATAAAATAGTGGTTTAAAATCTAACAAACAAATTAAATGTCTCTAGCTGCTAACTAAACAGCTGAATAATTAACTTACAAGCTGAGTGACTGTCCGATCAACAAACGATTACATGCCTATAGTCAATGAGCCTATTTAAGTGATTTACATAAAGCAACTAAATAACCGCCCGCCAAACCGATGAAAATTTTAAAATAAATTAAAACGTTGTATGGTAATAGCTTTATGTAGGTGAGAAACTAAACAAAAGTAGAACGACGTTTCGGTCAAGAAAGTCTTTATATGGAACAAACAAATAATACAAAAAATATATAATATGATTTACATTAGCTTCGCATTTCCATGCATCTTTATATCTTTACACCGTCTAAACAATCACCCGTCTAGTTCAACAAAAAGCCACTGCACTCAACAAACTGAAGAACATCTGGAGGTCCATAAGTCTCACTAAAAGGACAAAACTGTTCAACTCCTCTTTGGCATCATTGCTAACATATGGATGTTAAAGCTGGAAATCCACAAGACTTTAGATAGCAAATTAAATGCATTTCACAACAAATGTCTTCGTAGAATCTCAAACAAAAGCTGGAAAGAGTATATTTCAAACGAACAGATAAGAGACGAATCAAAACAAGATTACATGTCGAGCTCTATAAGTAGAAGGAGAAGTTGGAAATACATCGGTCATGTGCCGAGAATGAATGAAGAAATACATCGGTCATGTGCCGAGAATGAATGAAGAAAGACTTCCCCCCAGGTGGGACTTCACGTGGAAACATCTGGTAAAAAACAAAAAACAAAAAACGAAGTAGACCAAGAGAATCTCAATGAGGAACAATTACTAGAGAAGGCTCAAACATGGGACTCGGAAACAAGCAAGAAATACAATAACTAGCGGCAGATCGTCAGTCGTGAAGAACTTTGATTGCCACCAAAGTGTCGTCTTCGGCCCGAGTGGAAAATAAAAGAATGAGTGAATCAATGAATGAAGGAATGAACGAATGAAAGAATGAGTGAATGAATGAATGAATGGAATACATAAATTAATGAATAAGTAGCTAACCAGCTGGTTATATATATAAAGAGCAAACCAAAAATAAAAGCGAAATAACTAACCCACTGACTGACTAAAAAGCTCACTCTATAACAACTTACTAACTGTCAAAGTAACACACTCCCAGTATTGGAGACTTCAAATCATGATTGTTACTATCTTAATTGATAACTAAAGTATAACTTTCAAACAAATGAACAGACTGGTAAAACACATTTTTAAATACACACAATTAATAAATGAAACAGCCAACTAACTCTTCAGTTAATTCATCATCATCATCATCATCATCATCATCATCATCATCATCATCATTATCATCATTGAGTACGGTCTCTACATCGGAGATTGGCTACCATGGAGCATCATTCCGCTCTGTCTCTTACTTTGATGGTGCAGGTTGTCATAGGCTGACTTGTCCATCTTTTGATGTTACTCGTCCATGCTAATCTTGGTCTGCCTCTGTCTCTTACTTTGATGGTGCAGGTTGTCATAGGCTGACTTGTCCATCTTTTGATGTTACTCATCCATGCTAATCTTGGTCTGCCTCTGTCTCTTACTTTGATGGTGCAGGTTGTCATAGGCTGACTTGTCCATCTTTTGATGTTACTCGTCCATGTTAATCTTGGTCTGCCTCTGTCTCTTACTTTGATGGTGCAGGTTGTCATAGGCTGACATGTCCATCTGTTGATGTTACTCGTCCATGCTAATCTTGGTCTGCCTCTGTCTCTTACTTTGATGGTGCAGGTTGTCATAGGCTGACTTGTCCATCTTTTGATGTTACTCGTCCATGCTAATCTTGGTCTGCCTCTGCCTCTTTTACCTTGTATTTTCCCTTCCAGTGTTACTTTTAGTACGATACTGTATCTTTTAACATGGCCCAAAAATCTCATTTGTTTTGTTTGAATTGTGTTCTCTTTTCATTTCTAATTGTTTTAAGACTTTCTCATTTGTTTTCTTTTTTTCCATTGAAATCTTCCTATTCTTCTATAAATACACATTTCAAAAGCTTCAATTCTCTATTCTGATTTCTTGTCTAATGTCCATGTTTCTGCACCAGACAGGAATGTTGAGAAGATATAACATTTTTAATGAATGAACCACCCAATTCAGTTAGTGAATTAACTAAATAACTTGGCAACTAATCTATAGAAAGATATTTATTATAGTGACTAAGTTGTTGCCGAAGTATTGCTTCAACTTGAATATTCTGAATATAAACTGCGACGATGTTCTTTATCAGATTATCTATCTGGTAGTTCTCAGTCTCCCAATTGTGTTATCTAGCTATTTAGTGAAACAGGACCAAGATAAGACACTCATAACTTATCAAACAATCAACTTATGTTGATTGCTTGCCCCCAACCTTCTGCCAAGACGTCAAAGGCCATACACATATATACATATATCTAGTAATTTAAGGTTGATGATATATGGATGTTTATGACAAATAATGAGTTATCTGTGAACATTAACTAGAAAAGGTTACGTCATCAGTTCAAATATAACCAGCTCTATGGGATCTCCTTCAGTCGGGGCCGAAATGAGGTCAAGGTAAATAGCTGAAATAACAAGCAGAATAGCTCAGACCAAAATAGCATTTCAGAAAATGATAAACGTCTTGTGCAAGAAGTCTAATGTCAACAGAAGTGAGAAAGTTCACCGGTGCTATAGAGTCAATTTTGACTTATGGAAGCGAATCATGCACAGTAAACAAACAAGAAGAATATTTCTCAGAAGAATTTTGAAAGTTCCCTGGACAGCTAAAAAAGACCAACGAGAAAATTCTCAAACAGGCCAACACAAAAAGGGAGCTCCTAAGAAACATCAGAAAGACGCAATCAACATTTTTCGGGCACATCATGAGAAGAGGAAAGTTGGAATACTTGGTTACAACTGGCAAAATACAGAGACAGAGAGTTCGCGGACGATAAAGAGAGAAAGTATTTGATAAATTGGTGTAATGTCGCGGAGAACAGTACGGTCGCCTGTCGTCGTAACTGTATGTCCTGTGCTTATGTGCTCCGCGCCGACTCTGTCTTATTACCTAAAGGACGGTTTGAGATTAAGGATAGTTTCACATGTGTGTTCCGTAATATCATGTGTGCCATCATATGCCAATGATGTCACATGACTTATATTAAGGAGTTTTGGAGACGTTTAGCGGAATGATTTTGTGAACACCTTCGGGCTGTTCCACCGAATACTAGCACTCCAGTGGCGTTCCATTTCAATTCCTCAACGACAAAGGCAAAAAACAGCATCCGTTTCACCGGTATTGTCTGCCAATCTGGGGACCGCAGCCGATTCGGCTTGGAGAATCGTCTTATTCTTCATATGGGTTCGCTGACACCACGAGGCATGAATATACCACACTCATAAACATAGTTTCCCTCAAGCTGCGTCTTTTATATTGCATATTATACTCTTCTGCTTTTGTATGAGCACATTAGTATAAACACATGCTATGATATTCACAGCTCTTCTCTACTAGACCACACAGCGACATTTGGGATTTTCCCAATAACTCTTGTGTCTGGGCTGATTACCTTTGTCCAAGGCGATACCCTTTCCACCTGCACTACACAGTACCTTACCTTTTACATGTTCTTAATGAACCCCCCTCCCCGCTCAATGCCTTTATTAAAGATAAGAAAGGAAATATGCTTAGAAATATAAGGGAACAAACGGAGAGATGGAAAAAGCACTTTGAAGAACTTTTGAACAGACCCGGCTCAAATAATCCTCCAGATATACTACCAGCAGAAGAAGAGTTACACATTAACTGTGGAAAACCAAGCAAAGAAGAAATACTGAAAGCCAACTAGCTATTAAAAAATGGTAAAGCCACAGGACTAGATGAAATTCCTTCAGAAGCCATTAAAGCAGATATTAACACCTCTACCAAGATGTTACATAATCTATTAGAAAAAATTTGTGAGAGGGAAGAAATACTAAAAGACTGGAAAGAAGGCTATATGATCAAACTACCAAAGAAAGGAAGTTTACAGGAGTGCACAAATTATAGCGGAATTATGCTACTATCAGTGCCAGGAAAAATATTAAGCAGAATCGTTCAGGAGAGACTAAAAGAGGTCATAGAGAATCATTTGAGAGATGAACAAGCAGGTTTTAGGAAGAACATACTATGTGCTGATCAAATAACTACTCTACGTATAATAGTTGAACAAAATTAGAACTAAAATCCCCACTTTATATTGGATTCATAGATTACGAAAAGGCATTTGATAGTTTAGACAAAAGAATGCTTTGGAAGTTGCTGAGTCATTATGGAATCCCCATAAAGTTTATTAATCTGATAAAAACAATGTATGAAGGAATGAAATATAGTGTGGTGCATGAAGGACAGCTTACATAAGCATTTTAAATAAGAACAGGAGTAAGGTAGGGATGCCTTCTGTCTCCATATCTCTTTGAACTTAGATTGGATTGCCATAGATAGGATTATGTGAATAACTCAAAACAACATAAATGGAATCCAGTGGTCACTGACCAAGCAACTTAATGATTTAGACTTTGCTGATGATATAGCTCTCCAATCACACAGCCATCAAAAGATGCAGGATAAAATGAGAATACTTGATGAGAGATCACAACATCTAGGACTGAAAATTAATAGAGATAGCACCAATGTTATGAGAATTAATGCAGTTGGCAATAACCAAATAAAATTAGGAGAAATACCTCTACTAGACGTACAATCTTACATATATCTGGGCAGTAATATGGATAAAGAGAGAGGAACAGAAAATGATACCAAAATAATGATATCAAAAGCAAGAGGAGCTTTTGTTGCACTGGGAAAAATATGGAAGTCCAACAAAAATTAGGTTAAATACAAAAATAAAAATGTTTAACTCCAATGTTTCAGTCATTCCTGTTACATGTACATGGCTGTGAAACATGCAGAACAACAAAACAAACTGACAATCATGAAGATTAGGATTTTCATAAATGGATGCTTACGCAGAATAAAAGGATGGATATGGCAGGATAAAATCATTAACATAAATGAAATGTACCAGTCAAGTACCAGTGGATAAAGAGATACAGCGAAGACGAAGGCACTGGATAAGTTACATACCGCGGAAGCCAACTGAGAGTATTACACAACAGGCCCTTTGTTGGAATCCTCTGGGGAAAAGACAAAGAGAAAGACCAAGAAATTCGTGGAGAAGACAGACAGATGCAGAGATGAAGATGATGGGGAAAACATGGAATGATCTTAAAATAATGACAAGAAAAAAGAACGACTTGGAAAGTGTTTGTTGAAGACCTATGCTCCACAGGGAGCTGAAAGGTAAAACAAGAAGAAGAAGATGCTGTATGAGCACTTTTTCACATAAATACATAAGCACATGTATGGGTGTAGCCGAATATATGTTTGTGAAAAAGTGCACATAATGATGATAATATATATATATATATATATATATATATATATATATATATATATATATATATATATATATATATATATATATATATATACAACTTTCGATCTCGGCAGCTATTTATCATTTCTGTTGTTGACCTTCTGCCAAGCCATTCTCTTAAGCTGTCTGTTATTTTTTCTCTTTGCTTCCCTCTATCTCTTCGTCCCTCAATTTGTCCAGTTGTTACAATATATTCCAGTTGTTCTCTTCTCATTACATGGCCAAAAAATGATGATTGTTTCTTCCTAATATTGGAAATTAGCTCTCTTTTTGCTTTGACCTCTCTCAGAACATCTTCATTACTCTTCTTAGCTGTCCATGGTACTCTCAACATTCTTCTGTAAAACGACATTTCTACAGACTCCAGTGATTTTCTTGTCTGTTGTCCTATTGACCATGATTCACATCCATATGTTAAGACTGGTTCTACATAACATTTAAGAACTCTTTTTCTTGTTTCTATTGTCAAAAATGTATATATTTATATATGTATATATATATATATATATATATATATATATATATATATATATATATATATATATTATATATATATAAATACAGGTATGTGTGTTCTTGCACGGTTGTATATACGTAGATACGTACATACATTGCCAGTAGCGTTTTTTCTCAGGTAACCTATACAATAACTTCCCACATACTTTTAGAACCCCTTCTACCTGTGCTTTGACCCTCCCTTTAGCTGGTTAATTACATAGGGTATCCTGCGCGGACCAGCCCTCCTTCATTATCCTTCTGGCCACAGCATAATACGCAGGGAACACATGTGTATTTCATATTCTACTTCGAAATTATTTTTTTTAATGTACTTCATTAATATTTAGCTACGTAGGGCTCATTTCACATACTTACGTATCTGTGAGTGTTTTGTTTGTGGTTCCTGCTGAAGGCCTGTCGAGCCGCAACGTTTTTTTCAAATTTGTATCTTCCATTAATTACGCAAATCTTTAACCATACAGTTTTGTTTCTATTTTGTTTAATGTCTTCTTCACAATCAGCTTTCCTACATCTTCGTAATCAGCTTTCCACTATCTTCACAATCAGCTTTCCTACATCTTCGTAATCAGCTTTCCACTATCTTCACAATCAGCTTTCCTACATCTTCACAATCAGCTTTCCTACATCTTCACAATCAGCTTTCCTACATCTTCACAATCAGCTTTCCTATATCTTCACAATCAGCTTTCCTGCAGCTTCACAATCAGCTTTCCTACATATTCACAATCAGCTTTCATACAGCTTCACAATTAGCTTTCCAACATATTCACAATCAGCTTTTCTATATCTTGACAATCAGCGTTCCTACATATTCACAAGCAGCTTTCCTACAGCTTCACAATCAGCTTTCCTACATATTCACATTCAGCTTTCCTATATCTTCACAATCAGCTTTCCAACATCTTCACAATCAGCTTTACTGCAGCTTCACAAAATGCTTTCCTACATCTTCACAATCAGCTTTACTGCAGCTTCACAATCAGCTTTCCTACATCTTCACAATCAGCTTTCCTACAGCTTCACAATCAGCTTTCCTACATATTCACAATCAGCTTTCCTACAGCTTAACAATCAGCTTTCCTACATCTTCACAATCAGCTTTCCTACATCTTCATAATCAGCTTTCCTACATCTACGCGTTTTTATGAATTTCTTTCCCTTAACACCCCCCCCCCCCCCACCCCGGAAAAAGGCAACAACAGAATTGACACGATGTACATTTCGAGAGAATTGTGGAAGGAAATGCTCGCCTACTTCTACCGGTATGGCACATGATGATGATGATGAAATACGCTAATTTTAATGTCATGATAAATATACTAACTTCAATGCAAATAACACCAGGGCTTAAACTAAGAATAGCAAAATCTTACATTTTCTCAACATTCCAGTATATGGCAGAAACACTAGACAAGAAAACAGAACAGAAAATTGAAGCATTTGAAATGTGGATATATAGAAGAATGGGAATAATTGGATGGAAAGAAAGAAAACAAATGATGCAGTTTTAAAATAATTAAAGTGGAAAGAGAACTAAACACAATACAAATAAGAGATTTTTTAAAACATTGTATCTCAAAATGATACTTAGCTTAGGGTTAAGACAAAGAAATGCTTAGCTTAGCCCAGTTTAGGACGCCACCAAGTATCTATCTGGTCATGTCCTCAGTCCAGTCAGAAGTATTGATAATTGTTCCCCTATTATTGCTTTCCTTTAACTTGATGGTTACAATCATTTCTCGCAAATATCGCTTATCACGGGAGATGTTAGTAGTTAGTCGAAGGCCCTGGTATCACTACAAATGGATTGAAATCCACAAACTGCTCAACCGCCCGTGACAGATGAATCATTCGAATTAACATCTCATCGCATTGAAGGTTCCAAATAAAGAAAGTCAGCTGCAGTCCCCATCATAGCAGCGACAGCATACGTCAAAAGATATAACTGCACCGAAAGTGACGCAGCCAAACAGTCATTCGTCATACGATATCATTATTTATCATGAACAATCGGAATATCTAAACAAGATCTGGATGAAATACACAGCCCACGGTGTGCACAGAACACTAAACGCAGTAGCTGCGGCAGCAAGTCGGTCTTGGAATATGAGAAAACTGCAACAATGTACTCTTTTCAAACACAGCCTAATGGTTCCTGTCGTCTATCCGCCATATTGACCGGAAGTCCACTGGAGAAGTGTGTAGCACTCCATTCTTGAAATACCAGAGTTAATTCCTTCTCTGATGCAAGCGCCACTTTCAAAATAATAATAATAACGCAGAAATGTCAATAAAATTTCCTAGTTTAACTCAAAGTTCTCACTGTCATCGGAGCAAGACCCTCGGTTCTTTCAGTGCCGTAGATCTCCGAGTGATCAGAGCAGTTACGTCACACATGGAAATGAATGTTTCCAATCATTCAAATGTCACATTTATTCCGGACGGATCCAGTCGTATATAGCATTTCAAAATGTAGACAGCAAGTCTGGCGAAATGCAATTACTGCTCTCTTGCATTGATTTAATTATTCTTTTTATTCTATTACATCGATGGAACCAGTTTCATTGCAGTCAGAAATTCCCCATATCCGCTCCAGCACTTGTCACAGCATTTCCCAAAATGCATCTGTAAATTCAGTTGATAAGATCGCACTGTATACGGCCTAGCTGAATGCTCAAGTCGCGGTCGCCTCTTGCAACATGCGTTCCAGGTAATAGTGGTTCTATTCTGTTCTCCCTCATAGTGGGGTGGGGGGGGGGGGGGAGAGTGAGAGAGAGAGAGAGAGAGAGAGACGGTAGCCACACAGACGTAATTATTCTTTGATATACGGAGATCATTTCATGAAGTTTTATATAAAAAAAAAACACACATACACACTCAACAGAAGAAATGTGAGATTCTCGAATTACAATAATTTGATGTATCCTATATAGAAAGAATAAAAGTTATATTATAGTTGATATATAGTAATACAAGAATAAAGAAATACCTGTGAATACCCCAGCCTGCTACAGGTTGAAACAGTGTGTCCCAACTGTAATCTATCCTAATTGCGATCAAGTTGATTTCTTGCTTAATTAAAAAAAAAAAAAAAACCAGACATCGCTGCACTCAGGGGAGATCACAAGTGCTCGATTGCTCCTTGAAGACACCTAGAAGTGTGGTTGCTAGTGAGTCCAGCAGCACGTGGACCGCAACAACGCCATCAATATCTTCTCGTGTATTTGGCGACGAGGGCAGCATTTTTTTTAGCGATAATTAATTAATAATATATTCCAAGATTGAAAGAAAAAGACAAATACCGTACTACAAAATATCATAAGATGGCCACAAAGAAAAGTATTATAATCGAATCAGTCTTGAACTACACACAGCATCAAATATAATGGTTTACCTGCATATTGAGAGTTGTGTATGATTTCATACAATACAAAGCTTATGTAAAGAGAAGAGGGATGCAGAGCTGTAAGCAGAACAATAATAGAATGAAGTAGCGACATGAAGAAAACTTTATAACAGCATCAAATGGTGTAATGATGGAGGCAGACCCAGAGTAACAACATCAAAGAAACTCTACAAAGGCATCAAATGGTGTAATGATGGAGGAAGACCCAGAGTAACAACATCAAGGAAACTCTACAACAGCATCAAATTGTGTAATTATGGAGGCAGGAGGAGATTCTACGGAGACATTTGTTTTCAAGAGCATTAAATTTTCTATCAAATTTGTGGGTGAATTTCCATCTTCCTCATCTGCTTGTTAGGAGTCTAAAGTTTTGTTTATTAACTGAGAACTTTGGATCTCCAGATGTTCATCAGTCTGTGGAATGCATATGATGCTAGTGCAATGTGTATCATGATTTCTTTTGTTATGTCTTCATTTGATGCTAATGTGGTGCATTTCATGATTTTTTATGTTGTCTTCACTGGATGTTATGATGAAGCCAAATCCATCCTCAAAGGTCAGTTCCATGAAAAATAGAAACGAGAACACCCAAAGCATAACGAGAGTGACGGATACCACCAACTATCAAGGAGGGATCAAGTCATCATAATTCGCCTACGCACTGGCCACAATAGAAAGAGAAATCACATGTTCACTAAATTCAAAATAGGTACAACCAGCCTATGCCACTGTACACTGGACAATATGACTACAAAACATGTTCTACAGGATTGTCCCCAGTACACAGACCTGAGAAGAGCAATGTGGTCCACGCCCACCTCCCTGGAAGAGAAACTATATGGGGCAATCGATTCCCTTAAACAGACAGCTGACTTCATGAGAGAGTCTAGAATCCTACTCTGATTGAGTCTTGATCTCAGAGAGAGAGAGAGAGAGAGACTTGATGTTAGTGTGATGTGTGTCATGATTTCTGATATTATGTCTTCACTTGATGCTGGTGTGGTGCGTTTCATGATTTCTAATGTTATGTCTTCACTTGATGCTAGTGTCATGCGTTTTTTTTATTTCTTATGTTATGTCTCCCTTTGATGTTAATGTCGTGCGTTTCATAATTTCTGATGTTATTATGTCTTCACTTGATGGTAGTTTGGTGCGTTTCATGATTTCTGATGTTATGTCTTCACTTGATGCTAGTGTCATGCATTTTTTTATTTCTGATGTTATGTCTTAACTTGATGCTAATGTGGTGCGTTTCATGATTTCTGAAGTTATTTCTCCATTTGATGCTAATGTGGTGCGTTTCATGATTTCTAATGTTATGTCTCCATTTGATGCTAATGTGGTGCGTTTCATGATTTCTGAAGTTATTTCTCCATTTGATGCTAATGTGGTGCGTTTCATGATTTCTGATGTTATGTCTCCATTTGATGCTAATGTGGTGCGTTTCATGATTTCTGATGTTATGTCTCCATTTGATGCTAATGTGGTGCATTTCATGATTTCTGATGTTATGTCTCCATTTGATGCTAATGTGGTGCGTTTCATGATTTCTGATGTTATGTCTCCATTTGATGCTAATGTGGTGCGTTTCATGATTTCTGATGTTATGTCTCCATTTGATGCTAATGTGGTGCGTTTCATAATTTCTGATGTTATGTCTCCATTTGATGCTAATGTGGTGCGTTTCATGATTTCTGATGTTATGTCTCCATTTGATGCTAATGTGGTGCGTTTCATGATTTCTGATGTTATGTCTCCACCTCAGGACTAGATCTGCTGTAGTTAATAATAATGTAATAGCTTAACTAAAACAAACAACACAATAAAGAGCGAGAGCTTTTCCATTTCCTGTGATGCTCCACAGGGTACATGAGGAAGTTAACAAATGAAAGAAATTATGGAGTTCGTGCACTCTATTGACCTGTGCGCAGTCAGGCACAAAATATGAGGGATAGATAATGTAAGTTCTGGGTACAACGACAATGCATGTATATACAACTATAAGTAAGTTTAGTGTACAACGATTATACTTGTATGTATAACTATATGTATGGATATTTTATCTTTAACATTCAAATAATGGTTACCTGTTCGTTATTACCTGTCACATAACAACATATAAACCATGGACGTATGTTTTATTATCCTCGAGCTAATTAGTCTTGATTGTTAGAATTAGAATTAATAGATAATCAATTTAGCAATGTTTTATTTGGTGTTTTAACAAAATTCATCATTCATACTTTACCCTTTGTAAAACGATGTTTGAAACAAAAAAATCAAGTTATATTTCATTGCACAGTGACAAAAAAAGTAAAATTAAAATTCCAATGAACTAGGAACAATTATTTAAATTGTACGTAAGAAAAGACGGCACTAAAAATATTAATAACCACAATTTTCTTAACAATAACAAAACAACTTACCTGTAAAACGTTCAAACAATACCGCATTTCCTAGGTAAAGCAGTAAACTTGTTGTAAAACTCGGCAGCTGTTGCACATAATGCTAGTTTATATTGTATCCCTCACCAAATGGGTGTAAATGTCTCCTCAAGACAATGGTTCTTGCAAAATGATACCCATTAACAAAATGTTTGTTTCGGTTCTTCTCGCCAACTTAAAAATAAAGCAACTTGTAATATTACAAAATAATATACAATTATTTTCAAGCAGGTTTCAATGAAACATTGCAACGCAAGTGGTAACTTTACATTATCTTGTATAAAAAAAAAAAATTATAATTTAAAATTAAAATATGTGGGTTTGTTTGTTTAGATAAACAAACTCTAAATTGTTTTCTAAATTTGCATAGATTGCGTTAAATTAAAAATTTCCTATAGCATATTTAACTGGGATTGTTCATCTAGATAAACGGTAAAGAAAAAATGTGATGTAAATGATAACGTTATGGAAACATTCAACACGCGGGTTATCTGAACAGAAGTACAGCGTTTGTAGCAGAATTGTAATGTAGATAGATAATGTAGCACTGCTACTAATGATTTCTAAGAATCCTGCAGGTTAGCAGAGACAGACATATCTACCAGAAGTCGTGGGAGAAAGAATGGAATCCGAGTTATCCACTCCTCGCGGAAGCTCGTGTGACAAGAGATAGCGCTGTAGCTGGTCGGTAGAACGTTCACGGCACGTGAGATCGGGCGCGAGCCACTATTCCCGCGCCATTGAGTGACTGATCATCTCTTTGTTCCCTCATCTAATCTCACGTATGTTATTTAACTTTAAGTTATCTTATATTTATTTTCATATTTTAAATTGTATTTCTATTGATTCATTTTTTGACTTCGATTTTTCTATTACTCATATTTTTATTTATTTTACATGCTAAGTTATTTCTGTGTATAAAAAATGTAATATTTTGTGTCGATTTTAAATATCCGTTTCTAAAATTAGGCAATCCATTGAAACTGTCTGTTACTGTTTTGTAGATACCCGTAAGCAGGGGTTCTCTGCCGCTCTCTCTCTCTCTCTCTCTCTCTCTCTATCTCTCTCTCTCTCTCTCTCCAGTTCATCCTTTATCCATTCGGCTTCCAAAGGAAAATAAAAGAGTTCGTTCTTGCCCATATAGCTGCCTCAACCATTGTCACCAGCTCCAGCGTTTATCAGATGTCCACGATCCATCATACTCTGATCTTCTTCCATTTCCTCTTTTAATAAATGTTTTGTGTGGAATTTTGAATCTTTTGGCATTCTTTCCAGATGAGCAAATAATTGAATGTGTTGTCTCGGTTATCTTCTGTCAAGTGAGTCATGTTGTTGGTGGTTGACAATTATGAGCAATAGTGAGCGTATTCATGATACGAACTGAAATGTGGCCATTTTTATGTGATTGATGTCTGGATAAGTTTACATATGTGCGTGTGAGTGTTTTAATACATTCTTATGTGAGTAAGTTGGCAGACTATTCTGATTGCAAGTTGAACAAAGAGATGTCACATCAGATAATTTCTTTGGTATATCTCTCTGAGTGTTGTCACGGATGACAGTTGGTATATCTCTCTGAGTGTTGTCACGGATGACACTTGGTATATCTCTCTGAGTGTTGTCACGAATGACACTTGGTATATCTCTCTGAGTGTTGTCACTGACGACACTTGGTATATCTCTCTGAGTGTTGTCACGGATGACAGTTGGTATATCTCTCACAGTGTTGCCACTGATGACACTTGGTATATCTCTCTGAGTGTTGTCACTGATGACACTTGGTATATCTCTCTGAGTGTTGTCACTGATGACACTTGGTATATCTCTCTGAGTGTTGTCACTGATGACACTTGGTATATCTCTCTGAGTGTTGTCACGGATGACAGTTGGTATATCTCTCACAGTGTTGTCACTGATGACACTTGGTATATCTCTCTGAGTGTTGTCACTGATGACACTTGGTATATCTCTCTGAGTGTTGTCACTGATGACACTTGGTATATCTCTCTGAGTGTTGTCACTGATGACACTTGGTATATCTCTCTGAGTGTTGTCACGGATGACAGTTGGTATATCTCTCACAGTGTTGTCACTGATGACACTTGGTATATCTCTCTGAGTGTTGTCACTGATGACACTTGGTATATCTCTCTGAGTGTTGTCACTGATGACACTTGGTATATCTCTCTGAGTGTTGTCACTGATGACACTTGGTATATCTCTCTGAGTGTTGTCACTGATGACACTTGGTGTATCTCTCAGAATGTTGTCACTGATGACTCTTAATATATCTCTCAGAGTGTTGTGACTAATAAAAAAAAAGTAAAGAGCCGTCACCCCAAATGACGTATAAGGAATATAGTGTTAGTAACCATACATTTTACAGACCTTCAGCACATGATTGTTTGGGTAATGTGGTCGGTATTACGCCGTGCCGCTTTACTTACCCAGACTTGTGACTAATGACACTGTATATCTCCGACCGCTTCACCACCGCCGACATGAACTCTTCTGCTGTACTTCTGTTATGTTTCTTCCCTTCTCTCTTTAGCTTCGCATGAAGAACTGCCTCGATGTTCTGGTCTTGGATTTAAACAAACAAACCGATGTTCTGGTCTTGGATTTAAACAAACAAACCGATGTTCTGGTTTTGGATTTAAACAAACAAACCGATGTTCTGGTCTTGGATTTAAACAAACAAACCGATGTTCTGGTTTTGGATTTAAACAAACAAACCGATGTTCTGGTTTTGGATTTAAACAAACAAACCGATGTTCTGGTTTTGGATTTAAACAAACAAACCGATGTTCTGGTTTTGGATTTAAACAAACAAACCGATGTTCTGGTTTTGGATTTAAACAAACAAACCGATGTTCTGGTTTTGGATTTAAACAAACAAACCGATGTTCTGGTCTTGGATTTAAACAAACAAACCGATGTTCTGGTCTTGGATTTAAACAAACAAACCGATGTTCTGGTTTTGGATTTAAACAAACAAACCGATGTTCTGGTCTTGGATTTAAACAAACAAACCGATGTTCTGGTCTTGGATTTAAACAAACAAACCGATGTTCTGGTCTTGGATTTAAACAAACAAACCGATGTTCTGGTTTTGGATTTAAACAAACAAACCGATGTTCTGGTTTTGGATTTAAACAAACAAACCGATGTTCTGGTTTTGGATTTAAACAAACAAACCGATGTTCTGGTTTTGGATTTAAACAAACAAACCGATGTTCTGAACATTCTAATCACGTCGACAGTGATTGGTGCCATCTTCATCTCTGTAGCGATGAGGTAAGGCACGTGACTCACAAACAAAACGTATCATGTGTTCATCAAATGTTGCAAATAGAGGATTTTTTTTTCCTCCAGTAACCCTGACCTCAAAGTTGATGAAATTTGAGCAACTAGTCCTGTCGGAGACTTACCATAAAAGAGGTCACGTGTTCAAATTGAGAAAACAGACGGACGTTGCCAGTTGAAAGTTGAACAGAGTAGGCTGCATAACAAAACCCGAAAAAGAATATAAAAAAATAGCAGGAAAAGAACAGCAACATGTCCACCATTTTACACAGCAAGCTACCGTTTTTTTTTATTTTAAATACATCGGGGTCGTCGCCGGTACTACGGAGCTCATGCACTGTAATGTTCTCCTGTGTTTCTCATGTGAGTGATGGCAACCGGCTAATAATAATTCTGTGATGATGGCAATGTTAATGCAAGGACAAAAAGCCCGCCCAGAAATCGGGATTCTACTTCCTCGACGTTTTGTCTCCTAAGTATAGTCTCAAACGTTTAGTCCCTACATTTAGTCCCCTACGTTTAGTCTCCTACGTATAGTCTCCTACGTTTAGTCCCCTACATTTAGTCCCCTACATTTAGTCCCCGACGTTTAGTCTCCTACGTTTTGTCTCCTACGTATAGTCTCCTACGTTTAGTCCCTACATTTAGTCCCCTATGTTTAGTCTCCTACGTATAGTCTCCTACGTTTAGTCCCCTACATTTAGTCCCCTACATTTAGTCCCCTACGTTTAGTCTCCTACGTTTTGTCTCCTACATTTAGTCCCCTACATTTAGTCCCCTACATTTAGTCCCCTACGTTTAGTCTCCTACGTTTTGTCTCCTACGTTTAGTCCCCTACATTTAGTCCCCTACATTTAGTCCCCTACGTATAGTCTCCTACGTTTAGTCCCCTACATTTAGTCCCCTACATTTAGTCCCCTACGTTTAGTCTCCTACGCTTAGTCCCCTACGTTTAGTCCCCTACATGTAGTCTCCTACATTTAGTCCCCTACGTTTTGTCTCCTACGTATAGTCTCCTACGTTTAGTCCCTACATTTAGTCCCCTACGTTTAGTGTCCTACGTTTAGTCTCCTACGTTTAGTCTCCTTCGTTTAGTCTCCTACGTTTTGTCTCCTACGTATAGTCTCCTACGTTTAGTCCCTACATTTAGACTCCTACGTATAGTCTCCTACGTTTAGTCCCGTACATTTAGTCCCCTACGTTTAGTCTCCTACGTTTTGTCTCCTACGTATAGTCTCCTACGTTTAGTCCCAACATTTAGTCCCCTACGTATAGTCTCCTACGTAAAGTCTCCTACGTTCAGTCCCCTACATTTAGTCCCCTACATTTAGTCCCCCTACGTTTACTCCCCTACATTTAGTCCCCTACATTTAGTCCCCTACGTTTTGTCTCCTACGTATAGTCTCTTACGTTTAGTCCCTACATTTAGTCTCCTACGTTTAGTCTCCTACGTTTAGTCTCCTACGTTTAGTCTCCTACGTTTTGTCTCATTCGTATAGTCTCCTACGTTTAGTCCCCTACATTTAGTCCCCTACATTTAGTCTCCTACGTTTAGGCTCCAACGTTTAGTCTCCTACGTTTAGTCTTCTACGTTTTGTCTCCTACGTATAGTCTCCTACGTTTAGTCCCTACATTTAGTCTTCTACGTATAGTCTCCTACGTTTAGTCCATACATTTAGTCTCCTACGTTTAGTCTTCTACGTTTAGTCCCTACATTTAGTCTCCTAGGTATAGTCTCATACGTATAGTCTCCTACGTATAGTCTTCTACGTTTAGTCCCTACATTTAGTCTCCTACGTTTAGTCCCTACATTTAGTCTCCTACTTTTAGTCCCTACATTTAGTCTCCTACGTTTAGTCTCCTACGTTTAGTCTCCTACGTTTAGTCTCCTACGTATAGTCTCCTACGTTTAGTCTCCTACGTATAGTCTCTTTCGTTTAGTCTCCTACGTTTAGTCTCCTGCGTTTAGTCTCCTACGTATAGTCTCCTACGTTTAGTCTCCTACGTTTTGTCCCTTACATATAGTCTCCAACGTTTAGTCTCCTACGTTTTGTCCCCTACGTATAGTCTCCTACGTTTAGTCCCTACATTTAGTCTCCTACGTTTAGTCTCCTACGTTTAGTCCTCTACGTATAGTCTCCTACGTTTAGTCTCCTACGTTTAGTCTCCTACGTTTAGTCTCCTACGTTTAGTCCCCTACATTTAGTCTCTTACGTTTAGTCTCCTACGTTTAGTCCCCTACATTTAGACTCCTACGTTTAGTCCCCGACGTTTAGTCTCCTACGTATAGTCTCCTACGTTTAGTCCCCTACATTTAGTCTCCTACGTATAGTCCCCTACGTTTAGTCTCCTACGTTTAGTCTCCTACGTTTAGTCTCCTACTTTTAGTCTCCTACGTATAGTCTCCTACGTTTAGTCCCCTACATTTAGTCTCCTACGTATAGTCCCCTACGTTTAGTCTCCTACGTTTAGTCCCCTACGTTTAGTCTCCTACATTTAGTCTCCTACGTTTAGTCCCCTACATTTAGTCTCCTACGTTTAGTCCCCTACGTTTAGTCTCCTACGTTTAGTCCCCTACGTTTAGTCCCCTACATTCAGTCTCCTACGTTTAGTCCCCTACGTTTAGTCCCCTACATTTAGTCTCCTACGTTTAGTCTCCTACGTTTAGTCCCCTACGTTTAGTCTCCTACGTTTAGTCCCCTACGTTTAGTCTCCTACGTTTAGTCCCCTACGTTTAGTCCCCTACATTTAATCCCCTACGTTTAGTCTCCTACGTTTAGTCCCCTACATTTAGTCTCCTACGTTTAGTCTCCTACGTTTAGTCCCCTACGTTTAGTCCCCTACATTTAATCCCCTACGTTTAGTCTCCTACGTTTAGTCCCCTACAGTTAGTCTCCTACGTTTAGTCTCCTACGTTTAGTCCCCTACGTTTAGTCTCCTACGTTTAGTCCCCTACGTTTAGTCCCCTACATTTAATCCCCTACGTTTAGTCCCCTACGTTTAGTCCCCTACATTTAATCCCCTACATTTAGTCCCCTACGTTTAGTCCCCTACATTTAGTCTCCTACGTTTAGTCTCCTACGTTTAGTCCCCTACGTTTAGTCCCCTACGTTTAGTCCCCTACATTTAATCCCCTACGTTTAGTCCCCTACATTTAGTCTCCTACGTTTAGTCTCCTACGTTTTATCTCCTACGTATAGTCTCCTACGTTTAGTCTCCTACGTTTTATCTCCTACGTTTTATCTCCTACATTTAGTCCCCTACGTTTTATCTCCTACGTATAGTCTCCTACGTTTAGTCTCCTACGTTTTATCTCCTACGTATAGTCTCCTACGTTTAGTCTCCTACGTTTTATCTCCTACGTATAGTCTCCTACGTTTAGTCTCCTACGTTTTATCTCCTACGTATAGTCTCCTACGTTTATATGCTGCAGGATAAGAAGATGAGTCGTCCCATCAATCTAACAGTTCTTTATAAATACTCAAAAGTTGACATTGTTCGTTTTCTTGGTTCCCTGATTTTGATGTTTGCTAGCTGCTCACACTTTTGTTGTCCTTGATGCTGTACATATTTCTTGTGTTTTTTAAGGCGATAATTCGCTGCTCAATTTATATTTGATTCGCATATTTTGGAGTTTCTTAGACAAATTTTCTCAGAGTTCAAATCTTTTTTTGATCATGCAAACTTAGCTCTTTGTCTTATTTTATGACCAAGGGGAAAGAGACATACAATGAGGTGGTCGGTGCCTGTATGTGTGTGTGTGTGTGATGATATTCCCATATAACCGCGAGCGTCGTGGCGGACATTGTCTTCGGCAAGGGGGATGTTGATTGACGCAGGGGTTTCCTGTCGATAGCTCGGATGCCGGCCAGAGCTGTTTAACCACCCTGCTGGTGTTTTCTGTGTGGATGTTCTCTCGTAGCCGTTTCTTCTCCCGATGGTAACTGCTAGGCAGCCGTGCTTTATTTTCCGGGGTGTTCTCCCCTGCGGGTAGAGTTCAGATCTAACTAGCTTCGTTAACCCATTTGTTCGCTTTCTGTCACAATTTCATGTAATAGATTTTGTAGATCTTGTTGGTTTTCTGCTATCAATACTATGTCATCTGTACACCAAAGTTTTTTTATGCTTTTTTTTAGCAATGATGATGCAACGGTTCCACTTGTTTTACCTATTCCCTTCTTCATTGTGATTTTCATTTGATTCACATATTCTGGGATACTTTCTTAGACAAATAAAGGGGCATTATTACGGCTGCACACGCTAATAAAAAGTAAAGAGCCCCGTCACGCCAAGTGGCGTATAGGGAATATGGTATTAGTGACAGTAAATTGTACAGACCTTCGGCACATGATTTTTTTTTTTTTTTTTTTTTTTTGGGGGGGGGGGGCAATGTGGTCAGTATTACGCCTTTGCCGCTTTACTATCCCAGAAAAAAAATCCGATACCCATTAAAGGCTGGGTGAACTGGAGGCCATCGGTTGGGATCGAACCCTGCCTCTTGTCCTTTGTAGCCCAGTCCACTAACCACTGAGCTATCGCGGCTCCTGCACACGCTCATGCTCATAGTAAACACACGACAGCACCGAGCCCACGCGCCCCTTAATGTATCTTCAGTTGGATCATTTTCCATTCATGTTCACAGCATTCACATTCACACAGACGCACGGAATGAACTCAGCTCTCGTATATCCTTGTTTGGTTTTCCAACTGTTTTGGTTGGATCTTGGTGGCCCTGAATTTTGTTTATCGAATTATAGCGTTTATGTTCCAGCAACAACAGACTCCAACACCCCAACTGAGGGGAGGGTAGGTATGTATCCGTCTCTATGGATCAGGTCAAGTTCGTTGAAATTGATTTTTGATTAGTGCAGCACTAGAGGGGGGGGGGGTGTTCGGTAGTGCAGCACTAGGGGGTTGGGCGAAAACAGAAGGAGAGATGGTAGCTCCAGCTGCTATGGGGTCCAATGCTAACATCCCGATCAAAAATGATCGGTTCAAATCCAACGTGACGCGATCGAGTATTCTTCAGTGATCCTCGAGTTTCGAGGTGGATAAGACCAATTGCCTGGTCTTGTGCAATAGAGGATAGATACTGCTTTGAAATTGTGCACGAACAAGAACACAATATAAGGGGACACAATCGTCATTGGGTTGTCCTAGTTCAGGTATTTTCCCGAGAAAGGTTTTGCAACTAAAAAAATAAGTCCGAATAGATAGTGCAGTAGCCGTATATTGCACGATTTCTGAGCTTTTAATCACCCCTTCTTTCTAACTTAAAATAAACAGGATATTCCGTGTGCACTTACGCACGTTAATGAAAGAACCCCTGGCAGTTAGAATAAAAAAGACTGCCATAAATATGGCCACTGGTCGGGTAATATTATCATTAATAAAACCCCATCATGAATATCAGGTCGTGGTACGGAATTCGTGCACGTAAGTCGGTAATTGTCGAGGGAGGTATCGGTGCGTTTATCGGTTCCTTCGGTGGGCAGTGATGATGGTCCTAATACAAACATACACAAAATGACCTCTCTCCATATTCACAAAGTAAAATACAGACCATTTCAAAAATCAAAATAATATCAATCTGAATCATGCACACAGATGGTTTCATGCCCTCGATCACAGGCTCCCTACTTGAGAGGAAAATCAGGAACAATAACTCCATGCCATCTCAGAAATAATATTGTCCTTTCTGAAATGTTTCTGGAAACGTTCGCTGGTGTTCCAGAGTTAGTACACAGATCAGGTATATTATGTAATCAGATACAAACAAAAAATTAGATAAACGCCATTGACAGCATGTGAGACATCACCAGCAAGGCAATAACATCAAAATTATTAAGGTCATGTATAATCCCGATAGTAACATACGATTGTCAAAGATGGATAATATCCAAAACATTAATGAAAAAAATCGATTCATTCGAAACAAAATGCTATAGAAAAATAATAGTATAACAGAATAATATCAGAAAAATAACAGTATAAGAGAATTGTGTGGCAGAAAATCAGTGTTAGAAGTGATAAACAACTACATAGATAAGCAGTTGTATAGTGACTTGATCATCTACAAGGTATGGTACTTTGTTGATAATGGAGTTACAAAGAAATAATCATTTCTACAAGAGCTCACAAATGTCATGTCAGATAACGTGTTTCCACTTTAAATGGTGGTGGTTATTCGTTCAAGAAGGTTAGGTTATTTACGAACTCAAAGTTAGTAACCCGTCACCCATTATGTTAGTGACCCGTCACCGATTATGTTAGTGACTCGTCACCCATTATGTTAGTGACCCGTCACCGATTATGTTAGTGACTCGTCACCGATTATGTTAGTGACCCGTCACAGATTATGTTAGTGACCCGTCACCGATTATGTTAGTGACCCGTCACCGATTATGTTAGTGACCCGTCACCGATTATGTTAGTGACCCGTCACCGATTATGTTAGTGACCCGTCACCGATTATGTTAGTGACTCGTCACCGATTATGTTAGTGACCCGTCACCGATTATGTTAGTGACCGTCACCGATTATGTTAGTGACTCGTCACCGATTATGTTAGTGACCCGTCACCGATTATGTTAGTGACCTGTCACCGATTATGTTAGTGACTCGTCACCGATTATGGTAGTGACCCGTCACCGATTATGTTAGCAATCCCAGGGCATAGACCCTTGGAGGAATGGTTACAGGTACAATCAAAGTGCAGCACGTTCCTTCCTATCGCTAAAACATTGGTCCGACAATGTAGACAACAACAATCCTTGGTCGTTGATGCAGAAGTGTAGCGCTTGAGTTTCGAGAACTTTTCTGAGAGTGGCGCAATCATTCACACAGATAGGCTTGTTGTTCGGCACGTACGGAGCTCATGGGCTTTCACGGTTCATGTTGGAGATAGAACTGTGAAGGAAGACAGTGGTGTTTTCGCATTGTCTGCAAGCAGTTTCGCGATGATAATAATGGCTGTTATTAATTAAAGTATTGGCGTGGTTTGAGACACAGCAACATGTGTGTTTCCTCTGTGGCTCAATGAGTGTGCGCAGAAAGATCACAAATTACTGCACTCTACAGCAATGGTTAGAGTCTCTGAGGAGGTCTCTTAAAAACATGTCTGCTTCATTTTTATGTCAGGGCATGCAGGTGTAAGAGGTATAGGACATGCTAACAGAATTGCCAGTTTTATCGATGTTGAATGCGGAAGGTCAATGGACCGCATGATTTTCTGAATGCCTTTAGGAACACTGGATGATAAAAGAATGACTCATAAAATAACCCTGAATGCGCAACCATGAGCAGACGTCGCAAATATCCTGTCTAGAACTTATGGACATGTTCGATGTGCTGTGAGAATGACATATGTAAGCATTAGGACCCGGATGTTCTCCCTGAGTTAAGGCTGACCGACACCCACTGCCTTGTGGGTAGTGATGGACAATTGAAAAAAAAAAATAATCGAAAAAAATGGTATGGTAAAAGCTATACATAATTGTTAGACGGCACAAATTTGAGCGACGTTTCGGCTCAATAGGATAGGCTTTCAGCAGGAACAAACAAACAACATACACACAAATATATAAATAAATAAAACTAATCCTACATAAGTAAAAAGTAAAGAGCCTTCGCCACGCCAAGTGGCGTAAAGGGAATATGGTGTTAGTGACCATATGTGATCATTTTACAGACCTTTGGCACATGATTTTTGAGGTAATGTGGTTGGTATTACGCCCGTGCCGCTCTAATTTCCCAGAAAAAAATCCGGTACCCATTTAAGGCTGTGTGAACCGGAGGCCATCGGTTGGGATCGAACTCTACCTCTTGTCCTTTGTTCACTAACCACTGAGCTATCGCGGCTACCTAATCCTACATAGCTAACTAGCGATGAAACATCCAAAACAAAATAATCGAAACTGGTTTACGAAAAGAAAAATGTCTTCCCTAGTCTACGGGTAGATCCCCACAGCAGTGTGGAGTTGCGGTTGTCGTTGTTGTGTCCTACTCATCGTCTTTAATCCCTGGAATTCGGTTTCCTTCTCGAATGTGTGGACGTGCTTCACCTTCGCAGCTCTCCTAAGATGAGTTGAGGGGAGGTTAGCGCAACACAAACAAAGCACTACCGCCATAATGCGAGACATGCATCCGCCGTAATGCGAGGCATGCATTGAGTGTTCTCAAACATCGTTCAGACGTGAAGCCAATTGTCCAAAAAGCGACTGACATTTTTTTTCTAACCAAAGATCTCTACCACCCTGACTGCAGCTATCTCTGATGATATAAAATCACCATTAGGTATCATGCTGCTGACCTTGGCCTCGTGTCTCTCCACAAATTTATATCTTTACAGCTGTTTATCAATTCTGTTGTTAACTCTTTACCAAAACATTTTTTTAACTCTCAGGTTTCTTTCCTCTTTATTTCTTCTTCCTGAGTTGTGTTCATTTGTCACGATAAACTGCAGCTGTTTTATCGTTATTACATGGCCAAGAAAGGAAGATTGCCAAATATCGCATCGCCATAAAATTGGAAGACATGAAGGTCATATAAAAATCATCACGTACATAACTCATTATAAAGCTTAGAACTTAGGCCACACGTATCACATCTTAGTAAAAAGTAAGGAATACAAACTGAACAAAATATCAAACCTTTTAATAGAACATTACCATGAAAGAAAGGTAACGATTTGTGTAAATCATTTTATTGTTGCACTAGAAAGAGGCTGTGACATTATAATTTTTTTTTTAGACCCGGCTTTTACGGTTAATATCTTGTCATTCGTTTCTACTCGCAATATAGACGTTTCACATGCAGTATATTATTGGCCATTACGAATGGATGTCACGTCAGCTCTGTTGTCGTTCTCACAAATGGAAGAAAATATGAAACCACTAATGAGTTTCTTTTATCTATGCTTAATGTGTAGTAATTGATCTCTAGATATAAGCTTGTCATCAAAGTCGATATGCATGGCATACGTCACGCCACTAGATAATGGTGTGTTGTCCATTAACTGCACAAAGCCTTGACCATGACATTTGCTCTGCTTGTGTTGGCATTCCTCCCATCAATATACGAAATGCTTTGTTTCTTGATAAAGTTGCAATGTATTTGACTGGCTTTAATGTAGCTATTTTATAGCAAATATTGTGGTATTTTTTTTGTTAACTTAGAAAGAGTTATTGAGTTATTGAGTTATTTGCGGGTCATCATCATTGCACTCCGAACATGTCCATAGGTGCTCAGATCCCCTCCTCAGCAATCCCCTCAGTGTCCAGCGACTGACGACTCCAGTTCTATGTTGGTTGATAAGTCTTCTTACACGGCCACCAAGTTTCTCATTTCTGGCCGTGCCCATCTTAACTCCCATTTCCATAATCCGAAGAAGTGACGTTGATCTGTGTTTGTCGAAGTCCTGTGCTCTTCCCACATCTCGGAGTGCATTGATGATGTCCGCCCGATCCATCGGTTGCCCGTCCTCAACGACAGCGCAGCTAGCCAACCTGTCCGCTCTCTCAATTCCCCGTACTCCCGCATGTCCAGGGACATAGACAAAGGTGACATTACGTATTTTGGATTTCTGCAACGACTCTACCCATTGCATGCGTACAGAGCCCGCCTCCACTTTATTTATCCTGCTCATCGAATCACTCAGCATACATGCGTGGGTGTAGTCTTGTGACTGTAACCATTTGAATGCCTTGGTCACTGCCATCACCTCCATTGTCATGCTACTCGTGGTCATGGCGTATGCACCACTGTCTTCCTTGACTATTCTGCCTGCCGAGCGTGCTGTAAATGCCCATGCACTTCTTTGGTGTCGTCTTACAGATCCGTCTGTATAGATGACTGCATCTTTCTCATCGGTGTTATCTCAGACTTAGACCGTTGACCTCAGCATTAACCACGACCGGGTTCTGTTCCCTACTTTTCCTGCCGAGTGTGACAATACATGAGAAAGTTCCCTTGAATGACGTAGGCACCGGTATCCACTCCTCACCAACGCTGATATTGGTAAGCCCACAGACCTGTTTGATGACATCTTCTGCCCGGCCCACCCATGATTTGCCTCTTTTTAGCCTAGTACCTTTCCCTGTGTTGAGGACATGGTGCAATGGATGCTCTGTATCTGTACTAATCTTCAGGTATGCTCTTGCTCTCCAGATCTTGATTCTGTCATACATGGTTGGAAAGTCAAGAAGATACCTCATTGCTACACAGGGAGTGTCCCTCGTACATCCAAGGATAATGCGCATGGCTTCATTTTGTATTTTCTCCAGCCTATCAATTTGAGTCGTACTGACAGTAAGAATGGCCAGGGCATACTCGATTGGTGCGAGGACTAATCCCTGGAACAGAAGAGTAAGTAGCCTCTGCTCGATGTTGGCAGCTGCCATGACCTTCAAGGCGGCTAATCCTTTGCAGGATTTTGTTATCACATGGTCGACGTGGTCCCGAAAACACAGGCTGCGATCAAACTTAACTATGTCCTCAACTTGTCCCTGGTCACCTCATCAGCTCCCATTCGTACTACCGGTGTGGTCGTATTAACGATATGATTGTTAAGGGAGAACCATGAAACTGATGCTTTATTAGGATTAACCAAGGCACCTGAAACCCCACACCAGGAAGAAATGCGATCGAGTTCGTCTTGCATTGTGGAGGCGATTCCCCGTCTGTCTCTTCCCTGTCGATATACCAGAATATCATCAGCAAAAGTAATAGTTCTTCCCCTCCCATCCAGCTGTTGGGCCGTGATCGTTATTGTGTACACGTTAAATAGAACTGGTGACAATGGTGAGCCTTGTGGCAGCCCTGGACAAATGGATGTTGGCTCGGAAGACCAACTTCCACATCTGAGTATCACCTTCCTCTGAAACAGTGCCGCGGCGATCCATCTAATGAGGAAGGGGTTCACCGCCAGTTTGAGAAGCATATGCATGAGATATTCAAATGGTACCCTGTTGTATGCATCCTCCAGATCTATAGCAGTAGCACATGTCTCCTCTCGTCTGTAGAAGCCTTCGAAGACGTCATAGGCAAATACTGCCGCATTGAGCCATGTCTGTGTGTTATTTCTATAACCTCCGAGTGTGGATGGGAATACGCGTTTCTGTTCAAGGTGACAGGTGAGGACACGGGCAACTATTTTCTCCAGCAGCTTGCCCGCAGTGTTCTGCATTGTGTTGATTCTGTAGGCACTGATCTGAGAATGGTCCTTGTTTGGCTTCGGTAGCGGTAGTAAGTAGCTGTGTAGCCACTCCTCCTTAATCTGGCTACTCCGAATACTGGCATTAAACTCATTGGCCAGTGTTGTCAAGTCGTCATCAGCTAAATCGCCTATGTCATCATACCGAACAGCATCTGGACCAGGAGCAGTGTTGTGTGACCTTTTAAGTGTCGTGCGAATGGTATCGGTTGTGATTGTGAGATCTTCTTCCAGCCCTACATCCTTACACAAATTTGACAAAGATCCCCGTATCCTCATTCTTACAGACTCATTTCTTTGGTCCGTCTGCTCAATGTAGCGGGCAAGCAGGGCCTTCCCTTTGCTCTCATCAGATTTGTGCCATATCTGGCCTGTGCTCTGAAAGTCTGGTATACCTCTGTGTCGTGGTGTGCCATTCATGCACTGATGAAGGCGCCAGAATGTGGCTAGCGATTTTTCTGAGCACACTTTTTTTTACAGAAGTCATCCCATTTGGCATCCTTAGCCTGCTTAGTGCATAGTTTAAAGTGCATCATTTTTTGGACGACCTCTACTTTCAGACGCTTCAAGAGCTCAGGTTGTGTTCCACCATACCTTCTGGCTTTCTGCCATGTCTTGACCGTTTGTCTCTTGCTCCGCCAAGCTTCCTCGACATCTACGTTCCACCAGGGTGGCTGCGTCCATCTCTCCTGCCTCCTACGAGGGGCGCTCTGTTTCCTATGTCTGATTTTGCTAATGACGTCCTGGTCTGTTTTCTCGTAGTTGAATGTGTGGAGCTTTCTTCTCTGGCGTTTATTTCTGCTTTTCTCAATTAGGAGGACACATGGATAGTGATCACTTCCGTGGAACCCCAGTGCACTCCACCTGCAAACCGGTGCGAAGGTGGAAGACACCAGTGCCAGGTCTATGACACTATCAGAGTCCCCTGTTCGAGTGGCCATTCTTGTTGCCCTTCCATCATTCAAGCACACTAAATCGGCCGATACCAGTGCGTTCTCTAGGTCTTCTCCCTGCTTGTTGGTTATGACGTTACCCCACTGGTCTCCTCTAGCATTAGAAAGAGATATAAAGAAATATGAGCAAGGAGGGGACGAAGAGAAAAAAGTTTGAGCTGGTGGGGGAAGAACTTGAACAAACGATCGTGATAAAAAAGGATGTATATAAGTATGTTATCCGTCCCTTCTTCCATTTAATCGTTCTTTCGTAAGTTAATCTATCTTTTTACTGCTCGGAAGCTGCGGGTTGATGTAGTTGGCACAACTACCAGTGAGAAGAAGTTACACTTGCTCTTCAGATGTGGTACAGACCATAGATAGTGTTGGTGGTAGATAACTGCGGGCTAGGTCCTGTCTTTCAGTCTTCAGGGTACAAATAATAATACATAAATATTATTATATGGGGAACTTCCGAGGCGATAATAGGGAATAATAGAACAAAGAAGTATGTGTTAGCACTCGGAAAAATTGACAGACAAACAACAATAGAAAAAAACGAAGAACAATATATAGTCCGAAGTGGGATCGAACCCGTACTCAGTGGCACCGCGCGTTGCCACGAGAAGCCGAACGCTTGGCACACTACCACGCAGCCAACTAAAAAATTGGCTATTGCAGTAGTGTCTTACACGATGACGTTCTCAATGACTATAGCATAGGGTAACGATCACAGACCGGAAATAAATTGTATATTTGTACTTTCCTATTAATGCAAGTATCTCCCAGTAGGGCTGAATACTTGTGTTGTAGACAAACATTTATTGGACGAAACAGCACGAATAGTAGTTCCCGAATATAACTACTATTCGTGCTGTTTCGTCCAATAAATGTTTGTCTACAACACAAGTATTCAGCCCTACTGGGAGATACTTGCATTAATAGGAAAGTACAAATATACAATTTATTTCCGGTCTGTGATCGTTACCCTATGCTATAGTCATTGAGAACGTCATCGTGTAAGACACTACTGCAATAGCCAATTTTTTAGTTGGCTGCGTGGTAGTGTGCCAAGCGTTCGGCTTCTCGTGGCAAGGCGCGGTGCCACTGAGTACGGGTTCGATCCCACTTCGGACTATATATTGTTCTTCGTTTTTTTCTATTGTTGTTTGTCTGTCAATTTTTCCGAGTGCTAACACATACTTCTTTGTTCTATTATTCCCTTTCAGTCTTCAGCAGGTGACGTGCAAGTGGTGTGTGTTTTATATTTGGGATGAGGTGAAGTCGTTTTTTTTTAATTGAAGTGAATGATTGACATTTATTGTTCGGCCTGATGTAGAAGTGAATGATTGACATTTATTGTTCGGCCTGATGTAGAAGTGAATGATTGACATTTATTGTTCGGCCTGATGTAGAAGTGAATGATTGACATTTATTGTTCGGCCTGATGTAGAAGTGAATGATTGACATTTATTGTTCGGCCTAATGTAGAAGTGAATGATTGACATTTATTGTTCGGCCTGATGTAGAAGTGAATGATTGACATTTATTGTTCGGCCTGATGTAGAAGTGAATGATTGACATTTATTGTTCGGCCTAATGTAGAAGTGAATGATTTACATTTATTGTTCGGCCTGATGTAGAAGTGAATGATTGACATTCATTGTTCGGCCTAATGTAGAAGTGAATGATTGACATTTATTGTTCGGCCTGATGTAGAAGTGAATGATTGACATTTATTGTTCGGCCTAATGTAGAAGTGAATGATTTATATTTATTGTTCGGCCTAATGTAGAAGTGAATGGTTGACATTTATTGTTCGGCCAAATGTAGAAGTGAATGATTGACATTTATTGTTCGGCCTGATGTAGAAGTGAATGATTGACATTTATTGTTCGGCCTGATGTAGAAGTGAATGATTGACATTTATTGTTCGACCTAATGTAGAAGTGAATGATTGACATTTATTGTTCGGCCTAATGTAGAAGTGAATGATTTACATTTATTGTTCGGCCTAATCTAGATCCACTGTGCCTGTGAAGAGAATGCTCTTTATTTCAATGGAAATAAATGAGCAATCTTAAAGAGAACCACTTATCGATGTGGGACCTTAGAGATACATTTGTTGTGTTTCATAACAAAAGAGCATCATCTCCACTACCATATTTATATATCGAGAAATTGAGAAAACAGAGGAATGACTAACCGTCGTTTCGACTATAACATTTTCTGTCAGTGGTTATCTTTTGAGGCAGAATCAACCATCAGAGAAAGAAAAGGAAATAAAAGGATATGGTAATACAACAAAATGAAATTGAGAGAACTCGACATTATAAGCGCACAAAGATCTACATTAGTTTTATATTGACCTATAATGGTTTTCACTTTTAAATTTGGATAGCAGCTGTGGTCTAATATAACCTGAAAGACTTGATCTGAGGTTAAACGGACGTGCCTCGCCAAGGAGTGAGCAGATCCTGCAATACAGCAACAACATAATAGAGAGAAAGATAGTAAGAGTGCGAGTGAACGAGAGAGAAAGTGTGAGAGAGAGTGTTGGCTAACATGAACAAAGATCAAGAAAAAGGGAAGTCAAAACACAATAATTTTAAAAAGAAAATAAAAATCTACACAAATAAATAAATAATAGCTAGAAATAAATAATAGCAAGCACAATAAATCAATATGGAATGTAATGAGATCAGGGCTGAAAAATATTTCTTTATTAAAAGCTTTCTATGATTGGCATATTTACTCACATTTGATTGTAAAATCTTTAACACAAAGGAGATTCCATTCGATGCACTTTTAGCAATTCTGTTTGAAATTGTTAATTTTAATATGAATCCTTTACATTCAGGCTGCCATATTAAGAAAAAAACAATTTATAATTTATCATGAAGTTTATTTTCATATCTACTTAAACTTTACTGTTTAAGTCTGTTTGATTCAGGTTGTTGATATATTTTTAGTTTCCTTTCATTTTGTCACAATACACTATGGGCGTACTATACGACGTAGTCGTGTTTTAGTGACATACAACATCCCACTTTGATAACATTAAAATTAGAGTCAAAAGTATATTTACAAAAGACAGGAACAATAAACGGAGAGATAAACCAGAGTAGTGAGGGCAAACATTATCAGATACCAAGGGGCTTCACTTTGAAAACATGCATGCACATCTCATGAACAGCTAAGAGACAAATGATAAACAGCATTTTCATACCGACGTTTTGTTACTAATGTCAAACATGGCCATCGAACAAAGCTCACACACAGATCACAACCTGCGAAATGATGCACTTGAGAAAGATAACAAATGACACAGAGACAGATATTATAGTTAATGTGCAAATCAGAGAACAGATCGGAATTAAATCGTGCCTGGAATATAAGTAAGGAAAGAAGGGAACACGAACACTTGTTACTTCTTTCCTTTCTCATCTACCTTTCAGCGTCGAGAGGAGATATAATTTGCGATCTTTTGCTCTTCTGTTCGCCTCTGCTGATATATGTTTCCTAGTGCTTCTAATATTCCATCGACCCATCTTTTTCGTGGTCGACCCTTGGGTCTGGTGTTCTCACGTTTGCTAAAGGCTAGTTGTGTTGTGTTCTGATCTTTCTGCCTTGTCACGTGGCCAAACCATTTTATCTGTTGAACCCTTATATATTCTATGGCGGGGACTATTCCCAATTTTTTCTCAGTTCTTCATTTCTGATCTTATCTCTCAGACTGATTCCTGCCATTCGTCTAACACATTTCATCACTGTAGATGTTATTTTTCTCATATTCTTGCATCTAGGGTCCAGGTCTGGCATTGATAGCACAACGTTGGGATAAAGATTATACGAATTATCAATTATACGAATTATCAATTATACGAATGAATGAAATATATTAGACTCAGGACATCCACATCCAAAAGGTATGCACTTTTCAAAGATAAAAACCAAAATGCCACTTTGTCATGAAAGTCAACAGCTGTACTGTAAATAGTCAGTTTAGCCAAGCCAATATGGATCTAAATTAAAGACAACGTGCTATCTACTGTCATAAATTGCTGTAAAGAAAGCACAGACAACTGTATCACGGCAGTGTAAAGTGGGATAATAAAGAGGGGTTTAGTTTAGTTTTTAGGTTAGTTTAGTTTAATTTAGTTTAGTTTAGTTCAGCACAGCTCAGTTCAGTTCAGTTCAGCACAGCTCAGCGCAGCTCAGTTCAGTTCAGTTCAGTTCAGTTTAGTTTAGTTTAGTTTAGTTTAGTTTAGTCGATGGATCATTCACATTGCTTCTTGGACATGTAAATCAAGTAATCAGATCTGATCTGTAATCTGTACACTGATGACTCCAGTTCTGTGTTGAATTAGTATTCATCTGTGTCTCCCCACGCAGCGCTTCTTTCTGGCAACTCCAGTGTTGACCTTACGATTGTGCAGTCCAAACATGGTCGTAGATTCATGATCATTGACTGAGCCATTACCACGCCCTGCCTCCCCGAGGGCATTCATAATGTCATACCGATCCATGACACGTCCGTTATTCACGGCGGCTGTTCTAGCCAGGCTGCCATCTCTTTCGTTTCCTCTCACGCAAAGAGAAGCGTTTGTCGGGAAAATAAACATGTGAGACAGCTACAGTTGAAATAGAGACAGTCGAAATTATGATCTAAATGTTGAAATAGAATGAAAAATATGAAGATAGAAATGTCTACTTTTGATATCATGTGTTTTATATCAGCTCCTGCATGTGATATCAACTTATTTCTCAGAATAATATTATAAAAAAACGTACGAAACATTCTATTCTATTCTATTCTATTCTATTCTATTCTATTCTATTCTATTCTATTCTATTCTATTTCCCGTTTGTCACACGCAGGCGAACAAAAACACATAAACACAGTTGATAAGTAAGAAGACGTAAACACACACAATATCAAATGTAATTAACTTCTACTTACGTGATTCCAGTGAAACACTCGATCTTGTATTATCTGAAATGATAAATCGACGATTTCATTACTCAATGTGGAATCGATGATGTTTACATTGTAAATGCTCATAATATAATGGAGAGAATAACGATTATACTCTTATTTCGTCTTTTACACAACCGTTGCTTGTCACAGACATAGGTGGTCTACACAGCTTGTGGCTTCTTGTGGGGAAATAACAACATCATTACATGAGGGACGAAATATGGATGTCCTTGCCTTGAGGACCTAAAGAGTGAGCTGTGTGTCTCATCAGTTTTGATCATGTTTCAATATTCCAATTGTTTACGATGAATGAGGATATCGTATGTCAGGGAACATTTGGCTGTGTTGACTTTCTGTGTGGTTTCGCCTTATGTCTTTTGGCGTGTGCTGAGACTGCTACGATGGGGACTACAGTTAATTTTGTTTGGGAGATGAGATATTAATTCGGATGATTACGCTGGCACGGGCTTTTGAACAATTATGGATTTTAATTCGTTTACAGTGATACCGGGGCCCTCCATAACCAAAGAAACAAAGGACCTAAAGAATGACTGAAGATAGAGAGAAGTGAACAAGCCTCTCTGTATCTTCAGTCATTCTTTGGGTCTCTGTAAAGTCAAGGCTTGCCCATTTCTTAATTTTGTCTTCTCATCGCATTCTCTGCCTACATCTCTTTCACAATTCCTTGTAGATGTGGTCTTCGCCAGGCCAGACGATTGTAATACGTGGTCAAACCCATTCATTTTGTGCTTCTCCACAACAGTTAATGATCATCAACCACTCAGGTAGCTTGTTGGAATCTTTCACTAATTTGTAATTTGTTATACGGTCGAAGTAATGACCAAAATCTTACGATAACATTTCTTGTATTTTCTTCTCTAGAAGATGGTAAGCCGAACTATATTAAAACAGCAAAGTCAGTGGATGAAAAGGCAGATACAAAATATAGAATCATCCAGGTTATACTGTAGGAGAGAACTATATATAAATACATATTAACATATTATACAATATTGAGGCAATTATCACCAACATCATGTGCCATACCGATTGACGTAGGAGATCATATACATTCGAGAATTTTCTATTCACTGTGCATCTTACAGATGTTCCCGACCTCCTGATTTGCCTATATAGGTCATCTTACATCGCTCACATAAGATGGCATAATTAATGTTGCCGGATGTACAAGTGAATCCTTTTCTAATATCTAAGGAACGATTGGGGAAGAGAACCGTATGTGTCTGGAGGACGTGGCTGCAAGTCCTACAATGAATGGGATTGTAACGGATAGTGCTCCGATGGCTACAGAGGACGTGGCTGCAAGTCCTACAATGATTGGGATTGTAACGGATAGTGTTCCGATGGCTACAGAGGACGTGGCTGCAAGTCCTACAATGATTGGGATTGTAACGGATAGTGCTCCGATGGCTACAGAGGACGTGGCTGCAAGTCCTACAATGATTGGGATTGTAACGGATAGTGCTCCGATGGCTACAGAGGACGTGGCTGCAAGTCCTACAATGATTGGGATTGTAACGGATAGTGCTCCGATGGCTACAGAGGACGTGGCTGCAAGTCCTACAATGATTGGGATTCCAACGGATAGTGCTCCGATGGCTACAGAGGACGTGGCTGCAAGTCCTACAATGATTGGGATTCCAACGGATAGTGTTCCGATGGCTACGGAAGACGTGGCTGCAAGTCCTACAATGATTGGGATTACAACGGATAGTGCTCCGATGGCTACAGAGGACGTGGCTGCAAGTCCTACAATGATTGGGATTACAACGGATAGTGCTCCGATGGCTACAGAGGAAGTGGCTGCAAGTTCCTACAATGATTGGGATTACAACGGATAGTGCTCCGATGGCTATAGAGGACGTGGCTGCAAGTCCTACAATGATTGGGATTCCAACGGATAGTGCTCCGATGGCTACAGAGGACGTGGCTGCAAGTCCTACAATGATTGGGATTACAACGGATAGTGCTCCGATGGCTACGGAGGAAGGGGTCTCCTGGCAAGTACACCACGAAGGATGCGATCACGCTTAAAGGCAACTAATGAGGTGGGGGGGGGGGGACTGTCAGTGAAGAGTATGCGGGTAGTGGAGTATAACTGGACAAATGGAGAGGTAGCGTAAATGGGAATTTTCATTACTCATTTTAGCTGTCCATGGTATTCTCAACATGCTTCTGTAAAACCACATTTCTACAGACTTCAGTGATTTTCTTGAATGTTGTCCTATTATCCATGATTCACATCCATATGTTAAGACTGGCTCTACATAACATTTAAGAACTATTTTGCTTGTTTTTATTGTCAAAAATGGATTGCATAATTATCTCCATCATTGTTTGGAAAGGTGCTTTTTTCTGAGCCATTCTGTACCTCACTTCTGTTGTACATTTACCATCTGACGTTAACAATGTTCCCATATATTAAATTTGTTATCTTTGCTACCCTCGGTAAAAATGGATTGAGCAGCATCTTCCTCATTTAGATGTGCACTGATGACGCAAGTACAATAATAGTATCAGCTATTTATGAGGCAAAGCCTGTACACATTAAACAGCAAATTACTGTAGCAAAATAAACCTTAACTAATGTAATCTAATCTAATCTGCTAGTAGTAAGCTCCATCGATTATAGTCGACTATGGATTTTGCGGCTACCCTTAAAGTTTTTTTTTCCTTTCGCCGTGTATTTTCTTTTTCTATGAGTCTGTCTACTTCTTGCTTGAGTTGAAGCTTTAGAGTGTGTTTCCAGAGACTGCGGTCGGGATCTATGTCTTCCCAGGCTACAGGGGTTACGTTCAGAATCATCATGTCACATTTACACACGTCTGTAAATCGAAGATTTCGGCGCCCTCTAGTTCTTTTCACATCTGCTAGTTGTTCTTCTGCAACATGTGCCATTTTGGCACGCAATGTTTCTGTTTTTCACATTGTGGTTCTGCCCTATGTGCCGTCTTTGGCTCGAGAGGACAATAGATAGATAGTTGTCCTTGGAGTATATCGTATAGTATGCGGCCATCTTTCAATCGGTGTAATTGGTCAATCTAATCTTAATTAATCTAGTCGTATCTAATCCAGTTTTATCTTATATAAACTTATATTATCGTATCTCATAAAAATACATCTGTTATCTTATTTTATATTATCTAATCATTTCTTATCTTATCTATGTTTATCTTATTTTCGTCCTATCTTCTCATGTAAAGCGCTGTGAGAGGCTGCAGTTGTGTTTCATTGTCAAATAATCGGAGTCAGGGCAAAGAAATGCGTAAAGATGTGAAGCTGCACTACAGTTGATTGTAAAGGAGAAATTTTTTTTAAAAAAAAGAAAAAATTGAATTTTTTAAGTTTTACCTAATTAATGGACGGCACAATTTTGATGTTTCGGCTCAAGAAACCATAGCTGGAACAAAAAAACAACACGCAAACAGATATGTAAGTAAATATAGTTAGTCCTACATAGCTAACTAATAAAGGATTATCTAAATCAAACACATCTCGGGATATATATAATGTATATAAGTCTGTGTGTTCTCGCACGGTTGTATACACGTAAATACATTTAGACATTGTCGGTGGCGTTATAGTTGAGGTAACCTATACAATATATCCCACATATTTTTAGAACCCTTCCACCCATGGTTTGGCCCTCCCATTAGCTGGTCAACTACACCGCGTATCCTGCGCGGACTAGACCTCGTTCATTTTCCTCCTGGCCTCAGCACATTACGCAGGGAAGATAATTTTTATATCTCATTCTAGTTTGAGATTATTTTGTTACATGTGCTCCATTATTAGTTAGCTGTGCAGGGCTCATTTTATTTACTTACATATCTGTGTATGTGTTTTTGTTGTTCCTGTTGAAGGCCTATTGAGCTGAAATGCCCTTCAAATTTATGTCGTCCATTAATTACGTAAAGCTTTACCATACAATTTTGTTTCTGTGCTTTCTTTCATGTCTGATTCTCAAACAGACGGCACTGACTGTCAGCCTATACCACTTTCCGGTTGGATCCAAAATGGAGGATTTGTTTTTCTCCTGCTTGGTACAGAACCGTTGATCAGAGGTTTAACAAGCCACTATGGTAAAAACGATTTTGTTAATGAAACGTAGACCTGATACAGAATGTGTAAATTAGCAGTAGATAATAGTGATAGTATTTATGGCCATAAAACAATAACAAAAAATATTATTCTGGAATGTACGAACAATGGTCGCCCCGACGAAACATTCACAAGACGAGAGCGAGATGGATAGATACGACCTAGATATATTAGGATTAAGTGAAATGCGCTGGCTTGGAACAGGTAGGAAATCTGTTGATAATAAAATAGTAGTTTTTTTTTTTTTCTGGAAGGGAAGATGGAAAACATCGCGAGGGAGTAGGCATAATGATGACAGACATAGTGAAGGAGTAGGCATAATGATGACAGACATAGTGAAGGAGTAGGCATAATGATGACAGACATAGTGAAGGAGTAGGCATAATGATGACATACATAGTGAAGGAGTAGGCATAATGATGACAGACATAGTGAATGAGTAGGCATAATGATGACAGACATAGTGAAGGAGTAGGCATAATGATGACAGACATAGTGAAGGAGTAGGCATAATGATGACAGATATAATGAATGAGTAGGCATAATGATAACAGACATAGTGAATGAGTAGGCATAATGATGACAGACATAGTGAAGGAGTAGGCATAATGATGACAGACATAATGAATGAGTAGGCATAATGATGACAGACATAGTGAAGGAGTAGGCATAATGATGACATACATAGTGAATGAGTAGGCATAATGATGACAGACATAGTGAAGGAGTAGGCATAATGATGACAGACATAATGAATGAGTAGGCATAATGATGACAGACATAGTGAAAGAGTAGGCATAATGATGACAGACATAGTGAAGGAGTTGGCATAATGATGACAGACATAGTGAAGGAGTAGGCATAATGATGACAGACATAGTGAATGAGTAGGAATAATGATGACAGACATAGTGAAGGAGTAGGCATAATAATGACAGACATAGTGAAGGAGTAGGCATAATGATGACAGACATAGTGAATGAGTAGGCATAATGATGACAGACATAGTGAATGAGTCGGCATAATGATGACAGACATAGTGAAGGAGTAGGCATAATGATGACAGACATAGTGAAGGAGTAGGCATAATGATGACAGACATAGTGAAGGAGAAGGCATAATGATGACAGACATAGTGAATGAGTAGGCATAATGATGACAGACATAGTGAATGAGTAGGCATAATGATGACAGACATAGTGAATGAGTAGGCATAATGATGACATACATAGTGAAGGAGTAGGCATAATGATGACAGACATAGTGAAAGAGTAGGCATAATGATGACAGACATAGTGAATGAGTAGGCATAATGATGACAGACATAGCTGCAAGAAGTTTATTAGAATGGGAACCCGTAAATAGCCGTCTGATACGAACATGATACAAAACAAAACATGGAAGACTTTCAATTATTCAATGCCATGCGCCAACAAACGAAGCTGATGATGAAGTTAAGGACAATGTTTACAACCAACTACAACAACTTGTAAACAAAATACCCAAACACGATCTTTTAATTGTAATGGGAGACTTCAACGCCAAAGTGGGAAAAGACAACGCAGGAGTGGAACATGTAATGGGGAGAGAAGGCTGTGGTACTACAAGCCAGAACGGAGAAAGATTAATAGAATTATGTTTAATAGAAAATTTAGTTATAGGTGGGACATTATTTCTACACAAAAATATTCACAAAACAACATGGATGTCTCCTGATGATAGAACACCAAATCAAATTGACCACCTTTGTATTTAACAACAATTCAGATCATCATTGATAGATGTAAGAGCATACAGAGGTCCTGATCTTAATAGTGACCACAACCTGTGCATTGGGAAAATAAGATTAAAATTTAAAAACCAACAGAAGAGATCAACTACATATAAAATTGATAGTTGTAAACTGAATGATGAAGCCATCAAGAAAAAGTTTAACAAAGAGCTAAGTAATTGTTATGCAGCACTCGGTGAAATATACATAGCTATCAATGAAATGTGGGACCCACAAAGCAAAATACCAATGAAAACAGCAGAATCAAGCGCCGGACTAGAAAATGGAAAAAACGAGCATGGATTTCAGCCACTACATGGAAATACAATTAAAACAAAAAGAGAAACAAAGAGAGCAATGAGTAATGTAAAGACAGATCTTGGAAAGGTCCTGGCAAAAGCAACATACAAAGAATTAGACAACAAAGTGAAAAGTTCAGCAAGAAGAGATACAAGAGCTTATATAGACAATTTGGCAGAGAAAGCAGAGACAGCTGCAATTACAGGAGACAGCAGAACTCATTATACTGTACAAAAGTTGCTGACAAACACCTATACATCCAGTGGAACACCAATTCTAGACAAATCTGAATTAATGCTAACAACAAGCGCAGACATAAAAGCACGTTGGGCGGAACACTTCAAAGAAATTCTTAACCGTCCACTACCCCACTATTTAATAGATTTTAACAATGAAACACCAGCAGCAGAATTAGATATAAATTTAGATGACTTCACCTTGAGCGAAATTGAGACCTCCTTAAAGCGTATGGACAACAACAAGGCTGCTGGAGAGGATAAGTTAACAGCTGAGATACTCAATTGATAGCCATAATTTAATACACCTCCAGAAGATGTTCAACATCGTTTGGAAAGCAGAGAAGACGCCTCATAAGTGGAAAAAAGGAATCATTGTTAAGATTCAAAAAAGGGCAATCTCAGAGCAACTGGAGAGGCGTGACACTTTTGTCAGTTCAAAGCCTCAAAGTTATTCTGTAAAATCATCCTAAATAGAATAAAGGATTCAATAGATACAGTAATGCGTGAAGAACAGGCTGGATTTAGAAAAGGGAGAAGCTGCCTTGACCACATTTTCACAACTACGACTTATATTGGAGGAACACATTGAAAAGCAAAAACCTTTTGTGCTTAACTTCATTGACTTCAAAAAAAGCATTCGACAGCATTCAAAGAGATTCTTTGTGGAAAATTATGAAGCAATATGGCTTACCATGAAAAATCATAAATATTATCAAAGACATGTATGATGGTTACACATGTGCAGTTCGCACAGAGGAAGGACTGAGCGAATGTTTCCCAATAGAAACTGGGGTTAAACAAGGATGTATTTTATCGCCCTTGTTATTTTGAGTTGTTATGGACTTCATAATGAAGAAATGCTGTACTGGTAATAAAGGCATCGAATGGATACAAGGAGACCATTTGGAGGACCTCGACATTGCTGAAGGCATAGTCCTCATCAACAGTCAGATAAAAATGATGCAGGAAAACACAAATGAACTATCATCAATAGCCAGCAAAATTGGGCTTAAGATCAATCATGAAAAGACTAAAGTCTTGAACAGCTTAATTCCAACAGATGACAGATGTGCATGGAAAACAAACCAGTGGAAGAGATCGACCACTTTATCTATCTTGGAAGTCACATTGATCGGGATGGGGATACAAGCAAAGAAATTAGAATCAGAATAGCTAAAGCAGCAATGTCTTTCAGAAGCCTTGAAAAGTTGTGGAAATCAAAACTCATCAGCACAAACACAAAACTTAGACTATTCAAATCAAATGTACTATCAACCCTTACGTATGCGTGTGAAAGCTGGAAAACAACAAGAGACATAGAAACAAAGTTGAACACATTCGAAAATAAATTGTCTACGGAAAATACTCGGTATAGCGTTGAACGAATGCAAAACAAACGAGGAAATTAGAGAAATCGCCAATAAACCACTAATATCTTCAACAATCAAGAAAAGACGATGGGCATATGTTGGACATGTGATGAGGAGAGATAATAACCGAATACAACAGGTAAGAGGAAAAGAGGCCGACCCAGAGAGACACTGAGAACAACAGTGACCAGAGAGACAAGAGCAGCAGGAATCGGCTCCCTCAATGAGGTAGAGTTGCTTGCACAGAATAGAGGCAAACGGCGAGATTTGATAAAAAATCTTTACAAGGATTGAATAAGAACTGCTAGAATAAAAATTTTTTAGATAAGAGAAAGAGTATCAGAGTCTATACCATATGGGCCGGCTTGGCTCGAAAGGCCAATAGATAGTTGGATAGACGGATGGATGGATAGACGGATGGATGGATGGATTGATAGATAGATAGATAGATAGACAGACAGAAAGACAGACAGAGAGACAGACAGATAGACAGATAGATAGATAGATAGATAGATAGATAGATAGATAGATAGATAGATAGATAGATAGATAGATAGATAGATAGATAGATAGATAGATAGATAGATAGATAGATAGATAGATAGATAGATAGATAGATAGATAGATAGATAGATAGATAGATAGATAGATAGATGGATAGATGGATGGATGGATGGATGGATGGATGGATGGATGGATGGATGGATGGATGGATGGATGGATGGATGGATGGATGGATGGATGGATGGATGGATGGATGGATGGATGGATGGATGGATGGATGGATGGATGGATGGATGGATGGATGGATGGATGGATGGATGGATGGATGGATGGATGGATGGATGGATGGATGGATGGATGGATGGATGGATGGATGGATGGATGGATGGATGGATGGATGGATGGATGGATGGATGATGGATGGATGGATGGATGGATGGATGGATGGATGGATGGATGGATGGATATACCACTGCAACATTTATATCATGCCGTGCCGTCAATCCATCTAATTCTTCATCCTCTCGGGTCTAGAAGACAGATCGTTGTCTCTGCTTCCATATATAATGGCCTCAGTGACAAAAATATCCCACATCACTTTATTTCCTGTTTCTATGAGTGCTTGATGCGTGTGCTGTTCAAATCATGCCTTCATTTCTCATTCCCTTTTTTCTTGTGAATCTAATGGTTTTACTCAAGGACCTTATGTTGCATATATTGATCGGTCTTCGTAATAATAAATAGTAGTGTTAATAAATGTCATATAAGAGATGCAATGTATAGTAAAAACAATTTTCATTCAATGACCGCTGTCAACATAAAATTTTAAAATATTCTCTCTTTCTCTCTCTCTCTCTCTCTCTCTCTCTCTCTCTCTCTCTCTCTCTCTCTCTCGAAAATACTATATGGTGAACTAATACACAGAAAAAAACAAATCGGCAGACCTAAACTACGATATAGAGATATCTGTAAATCATCTCTGAATGACTTCTCCATCTGTGGAAATGACTGGGAACATCAGGCAAGTGATCGCACATCGTGAAGAGCATGTATAAGGAATGGTACAACATCATTTGAGGCTGTGCTACGACAAAACTTAGAAGCGAAAAAGACTCATGAAAAAGGATGGAAAACCCTGTGGACCAGTGGGCCTGACTTGTTCATTCTGTGACCGTGTGTGTTTGTCAAACATTGCTACAATTAGCCACGAGAGAAGCTGATCGAAAAAAAACAAAACCTCAAAATAATACACATAGACCGTCTGACAATACGAAAAGTGCCATATATATATATATATATATGATCATCATCATTGTCGTCTCCTCTTCGAAGGTTGGCTACCATGGAGCGCCATTCTGCCCTGTCTGTTGTTTTGATAGTCCAGGTTGTCATAGGTTGACTTAGCCATCTTTTGATGTTACTCGTCCATGATAGTCTTGGTCTGCCTCTGCTATTTTATCTTATATTTTCCCTTCCAAGATTATATTTGATATAAGCCGCTGTGTCTTTTAACATGCTCCAAAAATATCATTTTTCTTGTTTGAATTGTGTTTATTAGTTCTCTTTTCAACTATAGTTGTTTAAAGACTTTCTCATTTTTAAAAATTTTCTTTCCATTCAAATCTTCCTATTCTTCTATAAATCCACAATTCAAAGGCTTCAATTCTCTGTTCTGTTTTCTTGTCTAAGACCCTTTCTTCTGCACCATACTGGAATGTTTAAAAGATATACATTTATTCTTAGTTCTAGCCCTGGTGTTATTGGTTTTGATATTAGTGTATTTCTCATGACATTAAAATTACTGTTTGCCATTCCTATTCTTTTGTTTATTTCGGTTTTACATTTTCCATCACTGGTTATAGTATGTCCAAAGTAGTTGTTGCCCTGAACTGTCTCCAGGTCTATTCCTTTCATATTGATTTCCACTTGTAGGTTTTGAGTATTAGGTCTAATCCTTTCATTTTGATATCCACTTGTAGGTTTTGAGTATTAGGTCTATTCCTTTCATTTTGATATCGACTTGTAGGTTTTGAGTATTATCACACACACACACACATATATATATATATATATATATATATATATATATATATATATATATATATATATATGATGGCTGGGGCATGTCCAATGAATGGAAGAAAAACGTTATCTGCCACTATCTCAGCTGTCAAGTCATAATCTCTTTCCTGTTTTGAAATCGTTTTCTCCCTTTGTTCTAGTCTCGTTCTCCGAGACCCATGCCTTCTACAATTATTATTATCCCCAAACCAACATATCTCCTGATTGTTCTTAGCTGCACCGTTTTATGTGTGAAATATTATTTATGAACCATCTCTCGTTAAAACTCAAGACTTTTAGTACGTCTCCGTTTTCTTTCTTTTTTTTTTTATTAAAGAAATAATCTGAGAAGCTTGTTGCGGCATTTTGCTTCAAATAGAAAAAAAAATTATATTTTATTGTATCAGCCTGAATATTCATCATTCACTACATTCTTTTAAGTACACAATTTTTACACATAAATGTCCTGATTAATGATTACATACATGACATAAATAAAAAACAATGCAAACTCAAACCAAATAGCAAAATGCGTATCAACGTTTAGATAATCTTATATGCATTTTAATTGCGTTCAAGGATTCAGTCGTATCGTATGTAATCAAATTATTGTCAATAAGGAAATACCCCAAAAAAGTATAACAGAAACCAGAGGGAGCAGTTTCGAGGAAATTAGTAAAGATGAGACAGACAAGTAAGCTAATTAGAATTCAATAGATGAAGTTAATTTGTAGGTAAGAAAGCGAAGGAAACACATTCATGATAATCTCGTAGATTAGGTTTGTGAGTTATTTTTTAGGTGTGAAAGACAACACGAGGCTGACCAGCAAGTATAATTGGTGAGTTAGGATGTTTGAGAATACAAGATAATATAGTGATGATAGGAAATTTGAAAAGGCTAGATAAGATAGTGATGATAGGATGTTTGAGAAAACTAAATCGTATAGTGATGATATGATGTTTGAGAAAGCTAGATAGTTTAGTGATGATAGGATGTTTGAGAAAGCTAGATAGTTTAGTGATGATAGGATGTTTCAGAAAACTAGATAGTTTAGTGATGATAGGATGTTTGAGAAAGCTAGATAGTTTAGTGATGATAGGATATTTGAGAAAACTAGATAGTATAGTGATGATAGGATGTTTTAGAAAGCTAGATAGTTTAGACATGATAGGATATTTGAGAAAACTAGATAGTATAGTGATGATAGGATGTTTGAAAAGGCTAGGTAAGATAGTGATTATAGGATGTTTGAGAAAACTAGATAGTACAGTGATGAAATGATGTTTGAAAAGGCGAGATAAGATAGTGATGATAGGATGTTTGAGAAAACTAGATAGTATAGTGATGATCGGATGTTTGAGAAAACTAGATAGTATAGTGATGATAGGATGTTTGAGAAAGCTAGATCGTATAGTGGTGATAGGAAGTGTGGAAAGGCTAGATAAGATAGCGATGATAGGATGTTTGAGAAAGCTAGATAGTATAGTGATGACAGTTTGTTTGAGAAAGCTAGATAGTATAGTGATGACAGGATGTTTGAGAAAGCTAGATAGTATAGTGATGACAGGGTGTTTGAGAAAGCTAGATAGTATAGTGATGACAGTTTGTTCGAGAAAGCTAGATAGTATAGTGATGACAGGATGTTTGAGAAAGCTAGATAGTATAGAGATGACAGTTTGTTAGAGAAAGCTAGATAGTATAGTGATGACAGGATGTTTGAGAAAGCTAGATAGTATAGTGATGACAGGATGTTTGAGAAAGCTAGATAGTATAGTGATGACAGGATGTTTGAGAAAGCTAGATAGTATAGTGATGACAGGGTGTTTGAGAAAGCTAGATAGTATAGCGATGACAGGATGTTTGAGAAAGCTAGATAGTATAGTGATGACAGTTTGTTTGAGAAAGCTAGATAGTATAGTGATGACAGGATGTTTGAGAAAGCTAGATAGTATAGCGATGACAGGATGTTTGAGAAAGCTAGATAGTATAGTGATGACAGGATGTTTGAGAAAGCTAGATAGTATAGTGATGACAGGGTGTTTGAGAAAGCTAGATAGTATAGTGATGACAGGATGTTTGAGAAAGCTAGATAGTATAGTGATGACAGGATGTTTGAGAAAGCTAGATAGTATAGTGATGACAGGGTGTTTGAGAAAGCTAGATAGTATAGTGATGACAGTTTGTTCGAGAAAGCTAGATAGTATAGTGATGACAGGATGTTTGAGAAAGCTAGATAGTATAGTGATGACAGTTTGTTTGAGAAAGCTAGATAGTATAGTGATGACAGGATGTTTGAGAAAGCTAGATAGTATAGTGATGACAGGATGTTTGAGAAAGCTAGATAGTATAGTGATGACAGGATGTTTGAGAAAGCTAGATAGTATAGTGATGACAGGGTGTTTGAGAAAGCTAGATAGTATAGCGATGACAGGATGTTTGAGAAAGCTAGATAGTATAGTGATGACAGTTTGTTTGAGAAAGCTAGATAGTATAGTGATGACAGGATGTTTGAGAAAGCTAGATAGTATAGCGATGACAGGATGTTTGAGAAAGCTAGATAGTATAGTGATGACAGGATGTTGAGAAAGCTAGATAGTATAGTGATGACAGGGTGTTTGAGAAAGCTAGATAGTATAGTGATGACAGGATGTTTGAGAAAGCTAGATAGTATAGTGATGACAGGATGTTTCAGAGAGCTAGACAGACGATAGAGGACAGATAATAGCTAACATAATTGTAACTTGAACAACAAAGTGGAGAGGAACTATTTGGTTCATGCACAAATTTGGAGAACCCAAAATCCGGTTGTCTTGTCTTCATCAGGTTAAAAGGAAGAATTCCCTGTTTTTCTCTAGTTAAAAAGGAAGATCTCCCGTTTTGTTCAGTTTTAAAAGGAGGATTTCCCGGTTTTTTTTTTTGGTTCGTTTAAAAGGGAAGATTTTCCTTTTTTCAGGTTAAAAAAGGAAGATTTGCGTTTTTTAATCAGGTTAAAAAGGAAGATTTCTCAGTTTCTTTTATTAAATTAAAGAGGATGACTTTCTGGTTTCTATCAAGTTAAAGCGAAAGATTTCGCGATTTTTGCCAGGTTAAAATGGAAGATTTCCTGGTTTTTTGGTAAGTTAAAAAAGGTAATTTTCCTGTTTTTGTTAGGTTATAAAAGATTTGTCACGTTGGAAGGAAGATTACCTGATTTTTCTCCGGTTGAAAAGGAAGATTTTCTGGTTTTTGTCAGGTCAGAAAAGATTATTACTTTGTTTTTAATGCTAGAAAGGATGATGTTTTTGTTTTTTTTATATATTTTTTTTGGTAAGCGAAAAAAGGAAGATGTCAAGATCATTGTCGGGTTAAATAGGAAGGTTTTCCGATTGTTGTCAAGTTAAAAAAGTAAAATTTTCCCGTTTTTGTGAGATTAAAATGGAAGAACACCGGTTTTTTTTTTTTTTTTTTGTTATTTAATAAGATTTTCCGGCTTTTGTTAGGGAAATGAAGAAAGATTTTCATGATTTGTCTTAAACAATAAGGTACACTCGGAGACGCGAGAGCTCAGTGTTAAGTGAACTGAACCCCAAAGGACAAGAGGCCGGGTTCTATCTTGATCAACGGCTGCCAGGTTCACTCAGCCTTAAGTGTGTACCGGATTTTTTTTCTCTCAGAGTAAAGCGGCACCGACGTAATACCGACCACATTACCCCAAAAATCATGTGCCGAAGGTCTATAAAAATTATGGTCACTAACACCATATTATCTATACGCTACTTGGCGTAACAGGGGGTACTTTACTTTTACGGTACACTGTGTTACGGCTCTACGACTACACGTGATAAGTTACATTAATTTGCTTCTTCCCATAGAACATGTTTGCCTCACCCAAGGGCCTTTATTCTGGACACATTGTTCCACATCATACTATACGCTGTGACGGATGCTAAAGTCTTTCTTACACATCTTGCGGTAGGCCTGGCTATTTGAAGTCCCAGCAGCCAGCCATTTAAATGTCTCTTACTATTTCTTCAAATACGCCTAAAAATAATGCTATTTCACTTGTTTCTTTGGAGGACTGGTTTGGTCACTCATTTCCATCTACTAAATACTACAAGGTACACGGATCCAAACATTCAAATTGCTGCTCTACACACTTTAAATCACATCGCCGAGACAATAATAGGTTACGGTGTGTTGACCATGTAGCTCAGCCACAGATGTCAACCTACTACATTTAAAATATTTACGGTTTTTATTAGCCATGAAGAAATGTAATATAACATATTTAATTTTCTGCAAAATTTATATATAATAAATATAAACTCGTAAAATATGTAGACTCGGTTTCTCTTGACTCAGTATTTCAACACTTTGTACTATATCATCAGTATACTCGGAAACTGGGTATTAGAATTTCCACTCTTTTATGATAACACAGATATATCTCAGCACTGAACATGAACTTCGAACCACCTCTGACGACCTCATGGTAATTTCAGAGATTTGGTGAACTATTTGGAAATGTGGTAGAATTTTAAATAGTGATGTTTGATTAAATTTAGTCCAGGCAGCGTCATACAGCCTTCTCTTTTCGATTTTTAACTTCCGACTCACTGAACTTGAACATTGAACCTTTCTTATTATCGTCAGTCTCCGATAGGAAGGTGGACTAAACACAATTAGAACAAGACAAATGAAATTTATTTTTGGGGCATGTTAAAAGACACAACAACATAATAAAATTAATATTGGAAGGGGATATAGAAGGTAAAAGAGGCAGAGGCAGACCAAAACTAACATGGTCGAGTAATATCAAAAGATGGACAAGTCAACCTATGACAATCTGCACCATCAAAGCAAGAGACAGAGTGGAATGGCGCTCCATGGTAGTCAACCTTCAATGCGGGTTTACAATACTCGTAAATTTAATTCCCCAAAAAATCAACAAAAGAAAGAAAAAAGAAACTCGGGGCCTCGATAGCCTGGTTGGGTAAACCACTCGACTGGGGCTACCGTCTTTCGGACAACCCGTGTTCGATTCCCACTGGAAGCGGTGTCAGTTGTACTCGTGGTTGGAATAAAAAATACACCTGCGGTCGACTCAGTCGCTAGGTACAAGGGTGCCAGGGTAGTACTCTGGGAATGTGAGGAATGCCGCCTCGCATCGTGAGTTTCAATGCTTGAAGCGACACTGTCCAGAAGTCTCCGAACACTTCTGGATAGGCGGCGGACCACATATGGGCGAAAACTCGCATGCTAAGACCCCGAATGAAGTTTCGTACTTGGCCTTTACTTTACAAAGAAAAACAGACAGCCCGAAGCAGAATCGAACCCGTACTCCTCGACACAGCGCCTTGGCACGAGAAACAAACGCCAGAACACACGGTTAATTAAGCAACCTAAAAATGTTGCGATCATTGGCGATGTCTCTCACACATATGTACACATGAATATAACATAATGTTACAAACACAACCCGGGAATACATTGAACATCTGTATTTCCTATTTAGAAATTATCTCCTAGGTAAGGCAGGGCTGAATACTTGCTTTGCAGACAAACAGTTATGTGACAAAACAGCATGAATAATAGTTTCCAGTTGTTTAGACTGGAGACAAATAATAAAATATGAATATTATTATGGAGGGGAAATTCCGATGCGATAGATCGGAGATTCGTGTCAGAGGAAGAGGTATGTTTGTAACTCTATTGCTTTTTCTCTATTGCTTTATTTTTTCTGTTGTTGATTATGTGTGAAATGGGGGAAAAAAACGTGACACTTCAATCATGATACAAAACAGTGACTGGGAAAAGATAAAAACATGACACTTCAAACATGATACAAAACGGTGACTGGGAAAAGATAAAAACATGACACTTCAAACATGATACAAAACAGTGACTGGGAAAAGATAAAAACATGATACTTCAAACATGATACAAAACAGTAATTGGGAAAAGATAAAAACATGACACTTCAAACATGATACAAAACAGTGACTGGGAAAATCAAAAACCATGACACTTCAAACATGATACAAAACAGTGACTGTGAAAAGATAAAAACATGACACTTCAAACATGATACAAAACGGTGACTGGGAAAAGATAAAAACATGACACTTCAAACATGATACAAAACAGTGACTGGGAAAATCTAAAACCATGACACTTCAAACATGATACGAAGCGATCACTGGGAAAAAGATAAAATGCGATCACTTCAAACATGGCACGAGATGGTCATCATTTGCGAGACGAGCACTTAACTTCAACATTACAACGAACACACACAGCCGCCCCCATTTATTTCATAGCCCACATTATTTACTTCCTGGATTCTGGTTTCTATCTCGTTATCTAATTCTCTGCCGTCGGTACAAATATTGCCCAAGCATATTTTTAGTGATTGTGTTGTTTCTGCTAATGGAGATTAGATCACGATATTCGATTCTAGTTTTAATATTTGGATTTCTCTTAAGGGATGTTATTGTTTGAGTGGCAAATGGGTTTAGAATTAGTTGGAGAAAAAGTTCTATGTTGCACCATGTGGGATGGGTGTGGAGTGTAGCTAACACGGCTGGATGGGTAAGTGATCCACTTGTGATGGTAAAGACATCAATGTCTCAAAGTGACTTCAGTCTAAACTGAAGTGAGAAAGATAGTTAATCGGTGTTATACAGAGCCAATTCAGACCTTTGGAAGTGAATCATGGACAGCAGACCAAAATATTAAAAGCCGATTAGAGGCTACGGAGGTGAAATTTCTCAGAAGAATATTGACATTTCTTTGGACAGCTAAAAAGACCAATGAAGGTATTGTCAAAGAGGCCAATACAGAAAGAGAGCTCCTAAAAAACAGCAGAAAGAAACAATTAACATTTTTTTTCGCGCACATCATGAGAACATGAATGTTTAAATACTTGGCAACAACTGGCAAAAAACAGGGAAAGCAGAGATCGCGGACAGTAAAGAGAGAAGGCATTATATAGTTTGGTGTCATGGCATTGCAAACAGTCAACAAGACAACTGATACGATGCACGATGGATAGAAAATTGTTGCAGGACATGATCGCCAACACCAACTGGTATGCACACTATGATGCTGACCGTCTCAACTCTAAACAATTCATAGGATAACAGACTAGCTAAGATGAAGAACTCCGCTGTCTCACCGGTGGTTTCTCTGTCCCAAAACACCAGGGCAGAGAGCAAAAGGGAAAACAAGATAGAGATGGGTAGACGGAATAAAAGGCAGAAGAAGGAACAAAAACATTTCCGTTCTAAGATAGTCCAGATACGCCTAGAAACGACGCTATAACAAAAAGTGAAGTGACTAAAGGTACCGGAAAGACAACAGCTACAGGTATTAGATGATACCGCCGTCCTGCGGATGCTTCAAAGCAACAGCAGATGGAGAAAACAGTTAAAAGAATATGTAAACGTGCCCCGCCCGACAAGTGACGTATAGGGATTATGGTGTTAGTGACCATCATTTTTACAGACCTTCGGGACATGATTTTAGTGGTAATAAAAAATAATAAGTGTTGGTTGGGAAAGTTGAGAATGGAGAACTTGTGTTGTAGAACGGTTAAATCGGTCACGCTCGGATTTCTTCGATAGAAACCATGAGTTGTTCATTGCAGCTCTGTACATCTCTTGAATCATCTTGATTCTTGATTCTTCCAGTGTTAGACGGCACTTAGGACTCTCAAGGTATCCAGCTAATTGTCTCTATTTTTGTCGAGCTGTTCGATTATAGAGAGGGAGTCTATGCCTGCCATCCTTGCTTCTGTTGTTAGAGGTCTTTTAACTGTTTCTCGAGGTCGTCCTCTTTTCATAAAGGTCAAGTACGAGAGTAGGAGCCGCAATAGCTCAGTAATTAGTGAACAGGACTACAAAGGACAAGAGAAAGGGTTCGATCCCAATCGACGGCTTCCGGGTTCACCTAGCCTTTAATGGGTACCGGATTTTTTTCTGGGAAAGTAAAGCGGCACGGGCGTAATACCGACCACATTACCACAAAAATAATGTGCCGAAGGTCTGTACAATTTATGGTCACTAGCACCATATTCCCTATACGCCACTTGTTGTGACGGGGGTACTTTACTTCTTTTATTTTTTTACGAGACTTGAATCAACGTCTCAGCATGCAGGGTATTACCCAAATGTGCTCGGCCGCCTATCCAGATGTGTTCGGAGACTCCTGTCTAGTGTCGCCTCAAGCATCATAACTCAAGAGCGAGGCGCCATTCCTCACCTTCCCAGAGTAGAAACCCTGGTACCCATTTATGCTAGCGGCTGGGTCGATTTCGGGGATATCTGTTTTCCCCAGCCACGAGTACAATTCTTAAACTGCTTCCAGCGGGACTCGAACACAGGTTGTCTGGGGTAGCAAGTGAAGTGGTTTTCCCAACCGCATAACGGAGGCCCCCGAAGAAAGTTTTCATAAACAAAGGAAATGTCTACACAAACAGTAAAACACTCACAGCAGCTAACTAAAATAATAATAACAATAGTTTTTTTTTTATTTCTTTAAAAGTGTATCATGTCCACCATTTAAAAAAAAAACAATGAAATACAAAACCAAAACAGTCACTATTTATCTAATGTCCTCTCACTTTCTGTTCATTACCACTCTAATCCCTAATGCTATTTTCACATCCTAAATTCATGTCTATGTTCAGTAATCATTAATGGGCTCGGACTGTGCCAAATGGGAGCCGCGACAGCTCAGTGGTTAGCGAACTGGACTACAAAGGACAAGGGGTAGGGTTCGATCCCATCCGACGGCATCCGGGTTCACCCAGCCTTTAATGGGTACCGGATTTTTTTCTGGAAAAGTGAAGCGGCACGGGCGTAATACCGACCGTAATGCTGACCAAAAATCATGTGCCGAAGGTCTGTAAAATGTTTGGTCACTAACACCATATTCCCTTTACGCCGCCTGGCGTGACGGGGGTACTTTACTTTTTTTTTTACTTACCGTGCCAAATGTTAATACAATTACTTGCCCGATGGCTCAGAAAGATATCAGAAGCTCGTTTCACCGACCAGATTTACTACATAATTAATGAAACCTAGTTCATGTTTTTTTTTATTGAAAGTAGGAGTTTGCTGTCGCGATTTCTTGTGTCCAGGCAATGACAAATTACATGTTGATTTTTAATTGATTTTAAAACCAATTTTAGTTCTTTTAATTAGGAAGAAAAAAATAATCATTTTTTGGCCATTTAATGAGAAGAGAACAACTTGAATATATTGTAACAACTGGCAAAATTGAGGGACGAAGAGATAGAGGGAAACAAAGAGAAAAGATACCAGACAGCTTAAGAGAATGGCTTGACAGAGGGTTAACAACAGAAATAATAAATAACTGTCGAGATCGAAAGTTGTGGAGAGACATAATCACCTACGCCAGTAGGCCCAGCACTTGATGATGATGAGTTCTTTTAATTGAGTAACATGAAAACGGAAGGTATGATTTATCGTTCGTATCCGGTAGGATTGAGCGCACGATCTCTACTGAAGCAGTCGTGGCTGCATGGTTAGTGCGGTTGGCCATTGACCAACAGTTTTGGGATACGTGCCCTGATGTGTTTATTTTATTTGTTTATATGTTAGGACCGACATGGTTTAGAGGTTTACCTAATTCTGAAAATGGGTACCAGAGTTTGTATATTTTCTGGGAAAGCAGGTCGGCTTTAAATTTGTTATTAGAAAAAAAGTGATGCTAACATACGATTTCAAAGTGCTATATAAAAAATACATGAGCGATTCTTGCTTTTGATTGGGTGTCAGTCGGAAGAGAACTACCAGTTCGCTTTACAAACGATAAGTGTCACGTGCAGCACTGTTGGGTAGGAATAATATTTTAGATTTCTTTATTGTTCTCGGTTTAATATAACGGTATCATATTTTGTGTGTTGTATCATTTTCTATAACAATATTTTACATATATCGTCTCCCACATATTGTCTCATTGGCTTCAAAATATCAAAATTTATCATGAGGCGCCGGCTCAGTGGTTATTGACCTGGACTACAAAGGAAAGGAGGTGGAGTTCGATCCTGAACCATGGCTGTCAGGTTCACCCAGCCTTAAATGGACACCGATTTTTTCGTAGGGAAAGTAAAACGGCACAGGCATAATACCGACCACATTACCCAACAAACCATGTGCCGAAAGTCAATAAAAAAATATGGTCACTAACACCATATTGTATAAACGCCACGTAGCGTGACTGGGCGCTTTAATTTTGTTTCTTTTATCTTGAACGCCTACCGTATAATAGAAAACAGAATGAACATTATGTAGTCCCGTTCTCGTTTATCCGCATTGCTGATAAGCGATTGATTTATTTTAATATTATAATCTCAATCTGTGACTCTAGTTAATTTTGCAAAATGTAACATTAACACAACCCGTGTATGGAACCCGCTTTGTTGGAATGGTCAATTTAATTGAAACAAAATGACAGTTTATTTTGCAGAAGAATTTTTTTTTATTGTATGGTTACAACTTTACATAATAATGGACAACACAAAATTCAAATGACGTTCCGGATTATTAAAGCTTTACCGCAGCTTAGCATTTGGATTCATTTATATGTGTTTCTATGTCTTGGCCTTTTCCTCATCAAATTTGTAACAGTTTTATGGCAGAATTTAAGCATTAGAGAGTTACATATCAGTAAAAGAAAAAGTAAAGTACCCCCGTCACGCCAAGTGGCGTATAGGGAAATATGGTGTTAACGGCCCTATATTTTACAGACCTTCAGCACATGATTTTTGGGGTAATGTGGTCAGTATTATGCCCGTGCTGCTTTACTTTCCCAGAAAAAAATCCGGTACCCATTTAAGGCTGGGTGAACCCGGAATCCGTCGGTTGGGATCGAACCCTATCCCTTGTCCGTGGTAGTCCAGTTCACTAACCACTGAGCTATTGGCGGCTCCTATGTTACATATCAGTGACCATTCCAAATGTTAATTCTTATTTCAGCTACCAAAGTAAGACCAGCAATCAAACACATTAAGCTTAAACATTAACCATCTCGTAGGTGTAACAAACTAAAACCACTCCAAATAAATATCAGCTTTAATAATTAACAGAATGTAGTAGTCTCAGGATTTTTACACCAACATATGCTGAAAAATACCTAGGACGTTACAGAAATATCAATTTGAGATTACAATTGACTACTGTGGCAAATGAGTTACGGACATATATATATATATATATATATATATATATATATATATATATATATATAGACATATTCTCATCAATATTTCTATACGCTGTATTATATTTGTTATTATTTGTGTATTGATCTCCATCTCGACTGATTCCAAACAAAATAATTGCCTCAATTTGACACACACGATGTTGTTTTCTTATGTATATAAGAAACATTAATAATGTAAGCCACAACATTTGACATCCGTTTGCTATCTCTCTTAACACTATAAATAGATTCATGTTAGTAATAGCTGCAGCCATTATTATTCTCATTATTATTTCATGATTTTATTCCCGCCAAGCATAAATCAGTCAATTTTCCTTTTAAAATTAAGTTGCTGAAAAATTGCTGCTTTTGAAATGAAATTCTCAAAACATATATTTGCCTACATTATGTATACTTTTGAATGCTTTAATTGTGGCTAATTTCGTTGTTTTTTTTAAAATGAGACTTCTGTTGAGTTAATCTGTCATGGTTAAGATCATTCTAAAGTGTTTGCCGAAAAAAAGTTTGTCTTCATGTTTTCTCTGTTGTTAAAGACAAGAGGTAGGGTTTGATTCCAACCGACGGCTTCCGGGTTCACCCAGGTTTTAATAAAAAGTAAAAAGTAAAGTACCCCCGTCACGCCAAATGGCGTATAGGGAATATGGTGTTAGTGACCATAAATTTCACAGACCCTCGGCACATGTTTTTTGTGGTAATGTGGTCGGTAAGCCCATGCCGCTTTATTTTCCCAGAAAAAAAATCCGGTACCCATTAAAGGCTGGGTGAACCGGTGCACTCGGTTGGGATCGAACCCTACCTCTTGTCCTTTGTAGTCCAGTTCACTAACCACTGAGCTATCGCGGCTCCCCAGCCATTAATGGGTATCGGATTTTTTTCTGGGAAAGTAAAGCGGCACGGGCGTAATACCGACCACATTACCCCAAAAATCATGTGCTGAAGGTCTGTAAAATGTATGGTCACTAACACCATATTCCCTATACGCCACTTGGCGTGGCGGGGGCTCTTTACTTTTTTTTTTTACTTTGTTTGTTGTTACTTGCTCTGGTTGTTCAAATGTGTGTCGTCCATTGTTTATATAAAGCTTTAACTATACTATTTTTTCTATATTTCTTTTTTTTTTCATTTATCCTTTACAATCAGCTTTACAGCAGCTTCGTTTTTTTTTTGCGCTTCCTTGCCTTGGGCCCAACAGCCCCGGCCATCAGCCACCCTACAGGAAGAAAAGCTGGAACGAAGATCTAATCTATGGATGTGTGTCAGCCACGGCGCAGGTTCTCAAGGAAAATCAGATACACAAGCATATGATATGGGTTATCAATCATGCGACTAGCTTATCTTTCTGTTATGATTTTGGTCTTACTCATCCATTATGACAAAAAGGACAAAAAAGTCAAGTTTGCATAATCACAAGAGTTGAACACTGAAGAAGTAAGAAGAGGAAGGAAAATAAAACAAGGAGGAAGAAGATGAAGAAGAAAAAGAAAAAAAGAGATGAAGGAAAAGAAGAAGACGGAGGAAGAAGAAGAATGAGGAAGAGGAAGGAGGAAGAAATAGAAGGAAGAAAAAGAAGGAAGAAAAAGGCGGAAGAAAAAATCCCCACCGCCTGGAACCTTCTTTGCCAAAGGCGAACGTCTTGTCCCTACACCACCCAAACTTTTTTTTAAAATATCTCCTACTCTCTCTAAAAATTGTATTCATCATTCTTAAATTGCCTCCCGAACATCTACACGCTGCTCAAACAACGTAGGTTAGTTACTCTGGCTTGGCCACTTACACCCTATGAAAGATGACCGTACACCAAAAGATATACTCTATAGACAACTAGCAGATGGCAAAAGAACTAGGGGGCGCCCAGAACTTTGATTCGTAAACGTGTGTAAACGTGACATGAAAGACTCTGAACATAAATCCTGCAGTCTGTGAAGAAATAGCTGTAGACCGCAATCTTTAGAAACACACTCTAAAGCTCCAACTCAAACAAGAGGCAGACAGATTCATAGAAATAGAGGACACACGGCGTAAGAAAAGAAAAAAATAGCATTCTAGGGCTGGTGCAAAATCCATAATCAACTGTAACTGATGGAGGCTACTTCTACTAGACTAGATTAGAATGCATTATATTATATGTATTATGCTACATTAATTTGTTGTCTCTTTGTCTACAGCCCTTTACCCCATACATATTTGATACTATCCTAACTATCATCGTATATGCGTTATCAATGGATGAAGAAAAAAAAATATTTAGGGGCACTTCAAAATCCATAGTCAAGTGACGGAGGCTACTAGAGTCAAGTATGATTGACGGAGGCTACTAGAGTCAAGTATGACTAACGGAGGCTACTAGAGTTAATTATGACTGACGGAGGCTACTAGAGTCAGGTATGACTGACGGAGGCTACCATAGTCAAGTATGACTGACGGAAGCTACTAAAGTCAAGTATGACTGACGGAGGCTACTAGAGTCAAGTATGACTGACGGAGGCTACTAGAGTGAAGTATGACTGACGGAGGCTACTAGAGTAAAGGGGGAACACGTACAAAATGGAAAGAGGGAATGAGAGGGACATTGGAGGATTGACTGGAGTGGGGTGTTGGAGATAAGTTAGTTTTTCGTGTTTTTATCCAAATTCGACGAATTTGATTCATTTGAAATGAGATTTTACCAACGAATACTGATTTCTCTAAAACATCACAACAGAAAGAATAGTAATCAACAAGGTCAAGAAAGAAACAACACTGTAGCAACGGCGGACCGGTCGATTTGTGTTTGAGACTCATGCATGTTTGTCTCCATTAAGATAAATGTAAATAAACAATGCCAAACATCGAGACTGAACAAACATAAATAATGATTTTTGAATTAGTTCTTTAAAGAAATATAAGCTAAACACGAAAGTTATGTTATCGATTAGAGTTTTGTTGTAATCTATTGGTATCCTAAGGGGAGTCAATATTTGTGCAGTGTTTGTAATTTATAGTAATTTATTATTGATTGCCGATTGTACACGTCGTTTCTAAAAGATATACTTAAAGACTTCTGTAATTAAAATAACGAAACTTTCTGAAAATTACTTCTATTTCGTTCGTCGCGTTTTTGTTATCTTTGTCTTCGTTATACTCTTTATGTTTCTTTATTATCATCTTTTCTTCTCTTCAATTTTGTGTGTTTATTTTTTTCTTGTTACATTTTGTCTTATTGTTTGTGTCCGTGTTATTTGTCTTCTTCTTATTGTTTGTCTCCTCTCCCTCTCTGTTGTTCGGTTTTTTTTTCCCTCTTGCTGTTCTATGTATTTTCCTTCTTATGGTTCTGTGTTTTTAATTCTTGCTGTTTTATGTTTTTGATGTCTCCTATTCTATGTTTTTCATCATTATTGTTGTTCCATGTTTGTCTTTCTTGTTCTTCTATGTTTTTAATTATTGTTCTCTAATTTTCCATCTTGTTGTTCTAGGATTTTAATTCTTGTTGTTCTATGCTTCTCTTTGCTGTTCTCTGTTTTTCATTTTTCTGATCTATGTTTTTCCTTCTTGGTGTTCTATGTTTTACTATTTACTGTTCTGTTTTTCCTTCATCTTGTTTTACGTTTTTCCTTTTTGTTGTTCTATATTTTCCTTTCTTGTTGTTCTATGTTTTTGTTAAGTTATTATTCGTCTAGAATATAGATCTCTTTTTTTTTCCTTCATGCGTGGACCACAACTAACTATAGATTTACATAGGCCTGCGGACTCGGAGGGAATTCCCGGGAAACCTCCAGCTAGCGTGACGTTTTCAGTTTTGCGAGCAGGGGTGGTTGTGGGTAGAGTGACGTCAGCTGTCTATAACTCATATAGTTGGAAACGTCACTCTAATTGGGTTTTTCAGTTTTATTTTCTGGCTCTTTGCCGCTGTATATCTACAGTTGTCTGTACTGTGGACAACCATGAGTAATGAGTTTTTGAAACACTTAATGGCTCAATGTGGCGCAGAAACACAATCTCTATATAACGTATTTGTTCAACGATCATCTGTCAAAGAGTGCTAAAAGTCTGGCCCAAACTGTTTACCATGTCCGGGATAGATATCACACATTTCTCTTTCTTCTTCTTTCTGCAGTCTTTTTTTTACTTTACAGCTCAACCGAATGCATAATTTCTAGGCTCCAGAACCGGGGTTGGGTGGTTGAATACTTAGTGTGTTGGCTTCTTGATCGTAAGGGTCATGGTTCGATTCCCAGAAAAAAAACTGATATTTTTTTCCGGACCGACAAGGCTACATGATTTACATTTTTTTAAATATGCAATGTTGCTAGCTCTGACGAGTAGTATGGCGTGTAGCATAGAGTTACGACCACCTTCGCCCGTCTTTCTAGTCGTGTTTGGCAAAACAGCAAACTGACAATTAATACCGACATCTCATTCTTTCCGCCTTTGAGTACCGGTTACTCTTCTGTTCTATTTTTTCTCCTTTGTGTATGAACACTGACCTCGGTGTGTACTCTTCTGGTTATGTGAGCGTTATGCGCACATTTCTACACATATATGATTGTCCCTGTATGGGTGTGCATATGCATGTATGTGTTCACATGTATGTGTTTAGGTATATATATATGCGCATGTATATATACATATATATATATATATATATATGTATGTGCATGTTTGTCTGTATGTGTGTATATGCATGTATGTGTGGACCCTTAGATACTTATAGACATTGTCAGTGTCTTTGTAGTCGGCGTAGCCTGGACAGTGTTCCCCAAACTCACATATTTTTAGAACCTTTTACACGGTTTTGATCCTTCCACCAGCAGGGTAATTACAGCGCACGCCCGCGACTCTCTCTTTCTCGTTCCGGCCACGGTCCATGGCACACAGGGCAGAAATTTTTCTTTTTTTTTATACCAGTTTTGATTATTTTGTTTTGAATGTTTCATTACTAGTTAGCTAAGTAGGATCAGATTCATTTACTTACATATCTGTGTGTGTGTGTGTTGTTTGTTTGTTCCTGCTGAAGGCCTATTAGGCAGAAACGTCGTTCAAATTTGTGTCGTCTATCAATCACGTAAAGCTTCTACCATACCATTTTTTTCTTTTTTTTTTCCAATTCTCCTACATGATTTACTCAGCGTCTAGAAATGGATGCCAAAGATTTTTGTGAGTGGTAGAGGCGGCCTGGTGTAATACCGACCACATCACACCCAAAATGTGTCGTGGTAATGACAAAATGTGATCACGAACACCACATTTCCTATACGCCAAGAAAGACAAGGATGGGAACCTTTGCTATACCAGGGGGGTCATGTTTAACGGAAGGAATATCTTGGTCCCAATCATGACTTTTAAAACGGACTTGTTTAGGAGCTTCTGATAATCTTTTTCTTGCTGACCTCTTTCATTCGTTTTTTTTTGTTTCTTTTTTTTTTCTTTCTGCCATTCATTCTCTCATTCATTCGTTTCTTAATTTATACTTTCATTCTTTCTTTCTTTCTTTCTTTCTTTCTTTCTTTATTTATTTATTTCCTTATTTCTTTCTTTCATTCTTTCTTTCTTTCAAAGGAAATTCCGGAAAATCTCAAACAAAACGTGATGTCTCCAGCTTTGCCGTCAGGGGCGATTGTTAGTAGAATGATCTCAACCATCTATAGCACCTATAAATAATGTGTAAACGACACTCTACTAGAGCTGCTTTGCGGTTTCTTCTTCACCCCTTAGGCTTATATCTGTAGATGACAACGGAGTCACTTTCCAGAAAGACATAACCACTAGGTAGGAAAGGTCATATCTTGGACAGTAAAGCTATAGACTTAACCATGGGTTTTGGGTCCTCGGTAGCCTAGTTGGGAAAACCACCCGACTGGACTACCGACGTTCGGACAACCCGTGTTCGATTCCCGCTGGGAGCAGTGTGAATTGTACTCGTGGTTGAAAAACAAAAAAAATAACCCCACGGTCGACCCAGCCGTTGGCAGAAATGGGTACCAGGGTATTACTCTGGGAAGGTGAGGAATGTCGCTTCGCATCTGAGTTTTGATGCTACACTATACAGAAATATCCGAACATTTCTGGATATGCGGCCGAGCACATATGAGTGGAAACTCGCGTGCTAAGACGCCGGTTCAAGTCTCGTACTTTACCTTTACCTTTACTTAACCATGGACAGTAAAGCTATAGGCGTAACCAAGGACAGTAAAGCTATAGACTTAACCATGGACAGTAAAGCTATAGGCGTAACCAAGAACAGTAAAGCTATAGACTTAACCATGGACAGTAAAGCTATAGGCGTAACCAAGGACAGTAAAGCTATAGACTTAACCATGGACAGTAAAGCTATAGGCGTAACCAAGAACAGTAAAGCTATAGACTTAACCATGGACAGTAAAGCTATAGGCGTAACCAAGGACAGTAAAGCTATAGACTTAACAGAAATATTGAAGTAAGAGAACCTCTTATGCTGACTGTCTTCTTTCAGGTTTATTTTTTGCATTAAAATAAATAATAAATACTCTCATCATCAAGTACCGGGCCTACTGGCGTAGATGATCATGTCTATCCACAACTTTCGATCTCGGCAGCTATTTATCATTTCTGTTGTTGACCTTCTGCCAAGCTATTCTCTTAAGCTGTCTGTTATTTTCTCTCTTTGCTTCCCTCTATCTCTTCGTCTCTCAATTTTTCCAGTTGTTTCAATATATTCCATTTGTTCTCTTCTCATTACATGGCCAAAAAATGATGATTGTTTTTTCCTAATATTGGAAATTAGCTTTCTTTTTGCCTTGACATCTCTCAGAACATCTTCATTACTCTTCTTAGCTGTCCATGGTACTCTCAACATTCTTCTGTTAAACCACATTTCTCCAGACTCCAGTGATTTTCTTGTATTTTGTCCTATTGTCCATGATTCGCATCCATATGTTAAGACTGGCTCTACATAACATTTAAGAACTCTTTTTCTTGTTTCTATTGTCAAAAATGGATTGCATAGTATCTTCCTCATTTTTTTTAAAGCTACTTTTGCTTGAGCCATTCTGCATCTCACCTCTTTTGTACATCTTCCGTCTGAGGTTAACAAAGTTCCCAAATATTTAAATTCATTTACCTGTTTTAATATTGTTCCACTTGTCTTTATTTTGCACTGAGGTGATGTCTTTTTCTTTGTTGTTACCATTACCTCTGTCTTTTTGCTATTAAGGCTGGGTCCTTTATTTTTGCTTTCTTTCACTATAATGTCCAACATTTCTTGTAACTCATTTTCACTCTTAGCGATTAAGACTGTATCATCAGCATACCTTAGATTATTTATATTATGACCTCCAATTGTTATTCCAGGCTTGCCCCTTATGGATCCTAAAATAATCTCACTATAAATATTAAACAAATCTGGTGACAGCACGCAACCTTGTCTAACACCCTGTTTTATTTGTTGAAACATTCCCAATTGGTTTCCAGTTCTTATGGCCGCTGTTTGTTGCCAGTACATGTTCTTTATTATTCTTAGATCTTTGCTGTCTACGTTTAAGCTTTCTAAAATTTTGATTATTTCTTGGTGCTTTACTTTGTCAAATGCCTTGGTGTAATCTATGAAACATAGGTATAGATCTATTTTTCACCTCTATGCCTCTTTCTACTAAAGATCTTATGATATAAATGACATTGCTTGTTCCTTTATCTCTAACAAAACCACACTGTTCAACGCTAATTTCTGGAGTGATTTTGTTTCGCTCTCTTCGCATGATGATTCTTAGTCATATGACTCATAAGGCTTATTGTGCGATGATCATCGCATTCAATCGCACCCGATTTCTTTGGTAGGGCTATGAATACTGATTTGAGCATGTGGTCTGGTATATAACCGCTATTGTAGATATCATTCAATATTATTGTTATTATTTATATTCCAAAATCACCCATGGCTTCAATCTCTTCTTTAGTTATATTATCTGGTCTAGAAGCTTTTCCTGCTTTCATATTGCGCAAGGCATCTTCCACTTCTTCTCTGAGTATTTCTGGTCCTTCTCCATTATCCTTAATATTTACTTCCGTTCGTTCATCATTATAAAGATCTTTAATGTATTATGTCCATCGTTCCCTTACGTTTTCTTGATCAATCAACAGTTCTCCTTCCTTTGATCTTAGACATCCATTTTTTATTGCGTTTTTCTTCCTGTTAATTCATTAATTTGTTTGTATATAGCTTTGGCATCTCCTTTTTATTTGCATTTCAATCTCTTTGCATCGCTCTTTTAGCAATGATTCTTTTCCTTAATTGCATTTTACTACAATTTCATTATTTAATCTCTTATACTCATCTTTATTGTCCTTATTTCTTCTTCTTGTATCCATTAGCTGCAAAATGTCATCTGTCATCCATTTCTTTCTTGAATTTGTCCTCACTAGTGGTATGAACTCTTTTGATGTTTGTTGCATTGATTCTTTTAGCATTTCCTACTGTTGTCAATGCTTTGTATCTTCTCTATTGCATTGTACCAGTTCTGAATTGTGATTTTATATTGGTCTTGCAACTTCTTGCCTGATTTGAGTAAGTTAAAATTTAACTTGATGTTAACTCAGGCTCGTTTTGTTGCTTTTAATTTTACTCTAAGCTTTCCCACAACTGATACATGATCACTATTGCAATCTGCCCCTGGTCTAGTTTTCACACACACCAGACTGTTTCTAAATCTATTGCTTATCATAATGTAATCAATTTGATTACGTGCGTTGTCTCCTGGGCTTTTCCATGTCCACAGACGTTTTGGATATTGCTTAAACCAGGTGTTTTCTATCATCAAGTTGTGTGTTGTTGCCCAGCCAATAAGTTTCTCACCTCTTTCATTCCTCTCGCCTAAGCCATAATTACCAACTACTTCCTCAACTCTTTCCTTTCCTACTTTTGCGTTGAGGTCCCCTAGAACTATGGTTTTTTCATGTGGTTTGCATTCACGAAATGCCTTATTTAACTCATCATAAAATTTATCAACTGTTTCCTCTAGACTGTCTGCTGTTTGTGCATAAACTTGTATAAGATTTATATCTATTGACTTTCCACTCAATTTCACTAAATGACTGTCGCATATTGGGTAAAAGCCTTTCGCTGTTCTTGCGCTTTCTGGATACAAGATGAAACCTACTCCTCTTTGGTGTTCAGTACCTCCAGAATATATTATTTTATTTTCATCAGAATATAATTATATAAGAATATATCTTTAATAAAAGCAGTTAACATATATTCCTTTCCCTGAAAGTGCTAGCGATTCAGCGAAACATGAAAGCAAGAGGTTCTAATGTATATAGCTTTACAGATTGTTTAAGGGTATACGTGCTGTAAAGCTATCTTTATCTTCCCCATAGACGTTAAGATCAATGTGGGACAAACTGCACACTTTGTGAATCAGGCTGGAACATCTCCTGTTAGAGTACACCCTTTTTCATTACTTCCTGTTTCGCAACATTAATATAACCATACCACGTGACCAGACACCGCTGATTGCAAAGACAAACGTGCGAGCTATAATTACAACGTTCACACCTATCCCAAGAAAGATGGAGTGAGAAAGAGAAATCGAAGAGGGGATACAAAACAGTTATGAACCATATGACATATTTTAAAATTATGTCATTAATTCATCTCTATTTTATTTTTTTTATTTTGTGAAATAATATGGAATTTATTCCATCGAATTTTACATATAGGACTTCCGGTCAACATGGCGAATAGGCGACATGAATCGTTGAGGTATTGTCTGAAAAGTGTTCTTTGTTGCAATTGCCTCAGATTCAGAGTCCGGCTTGCTGCCGGAGCTACTGAGTTTAGTGCCCTGTGGACACCACGAGCTGTGCTTTTCATCCGGATAGTGTTTCTATATTTAGATTGCTTACGATGAATGATGATATCGTATGACGAAGGATAGTTTAGCTGCGTTAACTTTCAGTGCTGATACACCTTATGTCTTTTGACGTGTGCTATAGCTGCTATAATGGTGACTACAGCTGAGTTTCTTTGTTTGAATATTCGATGAGATGTTAATTTGGATGATTCCACTAGCACGAGCGGCTCAGCAATTATGGATTTTCATTCGTTTATAGTAATACCAGGGCCTTCGAAGAACTATAACTATTTTGACATAAAAATACATATATTCTAAGCGGCATTAATGGTTGTTATGTGGTTATCATTGTTGTACTCTCGGACATGCCAATTAACTGTCAAATGTTAGCTTGATCACGCATAACTTTTTCGGGACATTGCAAGAATTCCGAGACACAGACGACGGTTTTGTGATTGTTTCAGGATAAAAGCGGTACGTATCTTTCAACAAATTGTGAGAGCTATTCTTGCAAACATTTATCGTCAACAGAATCATAAAGTCAACAAAAATGACAATCATGAAGATACAGACCTTCATTAATGGATGCTTGCGAAGAATAGGCAAAATAAAAAGAAAGAGAGATCGCGGACGACAAAGAGAGAAATTACTGGATAACTTGGTGTCATGGCATTGAAAACAGTCAACAACAGAATTGATAAGATGCACTGTAGATAGAAGATTGTGGAGGGACATGATCGCCTACGCCAACCGTTATGGCACATGACGATGATGATGATGCGAAGAATAAAAGGATGGAAATGGCGGGACAAAATGACTAACATAGAATTATTGAAATGTACCAGTCAAATACCAGTGGATAAAGAGATATAACGAAGACGATGGCGTTGGGTAGGACGGATACACGCTGTGGAAGCCAACTGAGAGAATTACAAGACAGGCTCTTTGTTTGTAATCGCCAAGGAAAAGGACAAAGAGGAAGACCAAAATATTCTTGGAGAAGACAGGTGGAAGCAGAGATGAAGATGATGGAGAAGACATGGAATGATCTTAAAAAGAATGGCAAGAAACAGAACGGCTTGGAAAGTGTCTGTTGAAGACCTATGCCCCACAAGTAGTTGAAAGTGTTTGTTGAAGACCTGTGCTCCACAGGGAGCTGCAAGGTAGAAGAGAGTGTTATAAAGTCTGTTTATATTTAATTTCTGCTGAAATTGCTTTCTTTCAAATGATTGTTGGAAACATTGTTCGAACCAGATGTCCCATAATCGCAATGACTTCACGTCAGCTCAAGATTAACGTTATCAGTTTGAGTTGTCAACTAGTAACACACTGAGAGATTTAAATAATTGTCCAAAGAGGTTTATACTAAACTAATCTTGCGTATAATACTTGCATCTCACTTGTTGGCTTTTCCACTGGCTTCTTCATTTCTATGAGTTCCCCAACAATATTACTTTCTGGCCTCTGCAATATTCGTTTTTGGCTATACAATATTTTGATTTTGGCTTCTACAATATTCGCATTTTTGTCTCTACAATATTAATATGCCTGGCCATACACTTTGTATTTGGCATGTAAAATATTCTTGGTTTGGCCCCTACAATATTTTTTTTTTGTTTGCGTTCCGATTGTTCATCATTCTACCAACATGTTCCAGTCATTAACAAATTCTCCGGTTCTGTCAGTTTACATAAAAGATGCATGTCGGGAACATGGCATGTCTTAGACCTTTACCACTTGAGAGGTTATTGCCTATTTCATTATTTTTATTTAAGACAACTTTGATTCCTTTATATTACAATACTGTTTAGATCAAGTTTCAACTGTTGCATTTTTCTGTGTTGTTTTGACTCAACTTTTAACCTATTTCTATGTTGTTTAAGACTACATTGTATTTATGTTTTTTAAGCTAACATTTTACCTGTCTCTATATTGCTTAAGACTACATTTTATATACTATAATCTATGTTGTTTATGTCAACATTTTGTCTACTATAATCTATATTGTTTATGTCAACATTTTGTCTACTATAATCTATATTGTTTACGTCAACATTTTGTCTACTATAATCTATATTGTTTATGTCAACATTTTGTCTACTATAATCTATGTTGTTTATGTCAACATTTTGTCTACTATAATCTATGTTGTTTATGTCAACATTTTGTCTACTATAATCTATATTGTTTATGTCAACATTTTGTCTACTATAATCTATGTTGTTTATGTCAACATTTTGTCTACTATAATCTATGTTGTTTATGTCAACATTTTGTCTACTATAATCTATATTGTTTACGTCAACATTTTGTCTACTATAATCTATATTGTTTATGTCAACATTTTGTCTACTATAATCTATGTTGTTTATGTCAACATTTTGTCTACTATAATCTATGTTGTTTATGTCAACATTTTTCTACTATAATCTATATTGTTTATGTCAACATTTTGTCTACTATAATCTATATTGTTTACGTCAACATTTTGTCTACTATAATCTATGTTGTTTATGTCAACATTTTGTCTACTATAATCTATGTTGTTTATGTCAACATTTTGTCTACTATAATCTATATTGTTTACGTCAACATTTTGTCTACTATAATCTATGTTGTTTATGTCAACATTTTGTCTACTATAATCTATGTTGTTTATGTCAACATTTTGTCTACTATAATCTATGTTGTTTATGTCAACATTTAGTCTACTACAATCTATGTTGTTTATGTCAACATTTTGTCTACTATAATCTATGTTGTTTATGTCAACATTTTGTCTACTATAATCTATATTGTTTACGTCAACATTTTGTCTACTATAATCTATGTTGTTTATGTCAACATTTTGTCTACTATAATCTATGTTGTTTATGTCAACATTTTGTCTACTTAAATCTATATTGTTTACGTCAACATTTTGTCTACTAATAATCTATGTTGTTTATGTCAACATTTTGTCTACTATAATCTATGTTGTTTATGTCAACATTTTGTCTACTATAATCTATGTTGCGTTGTTTATGTCAACATTTTGTCTACTATAATCTATGTTGTTTATGTCAACATTTTGTCTACTATAATCTAGGTTGTTTATGTCAACATTTTGTCTACTATAATCTAGGTTGTTTATGTGAACATTTTGCCTACTATAATCTATGTTGTTTATGTCAACATTTTGCTTATATCTATGTTAAGTCAGCTTGTTGTTGATGTATGTGTTGTTAAAGTCACTTTGTTATCTGCCTACATCTTGTTTAAGTCAATTCTCCAGTTATTGCATATTTTTACTATGAAAGTATTTCCAGCTGAACCTATTCTTCCCTTCTTTTACTTTCTTATATTTACTCAGCAGACAGGGTCTCTTTTAAAAAAAAAAACAATAAGAAAGAACCACTATGGAGATGAAATGTGTCAGACGAATGACAGGAAGCAGCCTGAGAGATAAAATCATAAATGAAGAACTAAAATAAAAAAACAGAAATAATTCCCGGAATAGAATACATAGTGAAACAATAGATAAAACAGAAATACATACAGAAATACCAAAACGCAACACAACGAGACTTTAATAAATGTTGCAAGAACACAAGACCCAAGGGCCGATCGGATTAAAAATGGATTGATTGAAATTGGAACACTAGGAAACTTAACTGCAGCAAAGGCCAAAAGAAGTGCAAAACACCACAAATTATAATTCCCCTACCTTTTTGCCTGTTAAAAAACGAACTTTTCACTAACATCAGAAAAACTCTACTTCATCAAAGACCTGTAAGGGAACACCTTTTACGGAATTACAAAAAAAAAAGAAAAAAAAAAAAAAGTAAAGTGAAGCCAAATGGCGTATAGGGAATATGGTGTTAGTGACCATACATTTTAAAGACCTTCAGCACATGCTTTTTGGGGTAATGTGGTCGGTATTACGCCCGTGCCGCTTTACTTTCTCAGAAAAAAAATCCGGTACCCATTAACGGCTGGGTGAACCGGAAGCCGTGGGTTGGGATCGAACCCTACTTCTTCTCCTTTGTAGTTCATTTCACTAACCACTGAGCTATCGCGGCTTCCACTGAACTATAAGGGAACTCATAAATACCTGCAGATATCATTACATGTCATTAATGATAAATAGCTTTTTCATACCAACTTTGTGCTATGAAAGTCAAACATGGACCCTTTCTAAATCACATCTAAGAAAGATCAATACATGGGAGATGCGATGCTTGAGAAAAGTAACAAACAACACAAGAAGAGATAGAATACCAAATGAAACCATAAGAAAAATAGTGGGAATAAAACCCTGCCAGGAATATATAGAGCAACAACTTAAATGGTTGGGCCACCTGGTCAGAATGAATCCTCACCAGTCACCATTAAGGGCGTTCTTTCGAGAGTGCAGGGAAAAAGACCAAGAGGAAGTCCCAGAAGAAGATGGATAGATGTAGTGATAAAGACATGTAACAACAAAGGAAAATCACTAATTCAGACAATTCGAGCAGCTCAAGAACGACAAATGATATAAACCACGACACCTTTTCGGTATCAGTGAAAAGAGAAAAAAGAAGAAAGAAGATCATTACATGACATTGGGCCAAAGAACCTCAGCTCACAGGGTTCTGGATCCATAAAAACTACAACAAAATATCCCCCTGAACGCTGACAGAAAAATAAGAAGGAAAATAAGATGATATTAACTCCAGTTTTCCATTAAATTATACATGACATTTTTTCAGCGTATTAAGTACCTCTTTCTGTATGAATCATAAATGCATCCACTTTCCTTAAACTGTTTATTTTTGCATAGAAATGCTCATGTTCTAAGCGTGTTCTGTTTATTTATCGTGCATCAGTTAAAAAATACCAGAACGAAAAACCATGTATTTATTTAACCGTTGGCCTCACCTTCTGCTGGCGGGTGGTAACACCTGTCCTTACCTGTTGAACTCTGAATGAGGTCTTCCAAAACTAATCTGAATTATTTTTTTTTTTTTATATCCAAAAGAAAATTGTTCCCGACATGTGTTTTCTTCATAAAAAATATCGATATTTTCCGTGACTGTTTATATCAGAAATATGTAAATATGTTGTACCTGTCTGTTTATCTTATGAAAGTAAAGATGTCTATTAGTTCCCGTGTTTCTTTGCGTAATTATGTCTATAAATTTGTTCTTTGCGAGTTGTCTTGTTTAGTTTTCACTTTAGCTATACACAGATGAACTTGGGAATACGGTGACTCATGTTATGTTTTTACACATTCTTGAATTTCATTGAAAAACTCGAATGCAATCAACAATTTTTGGTTAATGACTGCTACGAGTTGCCTTCTATTATTTGATATGAACATGTTGAGTGAGTAACGATTAAATTGTACAACCAATAAACGTAACAAGAAATATTCGTGAAGTTTGTAAGTAAATGCGAACAATGTACGGCACATTTGTTTACCATTGATAGTTTAATTGATTTGATCATGTGTGTCTTTCCAGAAAGATAACATACACATCTCAACCCATTCTCCTTCCTTCCTCTATCCCTCTACTCTTTCTTTCTTCACTTGTTCTTGTTCGGGTGTTGAGGGAGATACAAAGTTCTGGTTCTCGTCCTTTTGGCTTCACTCATTGTCATTTGATGATGTTACAACGTTATTTTGATGTTGTCTGTCCGTCTTACTCTCTACCTCTTGCTCTTCTCCCTTCTCCTCCTTTGATATATGCTTTGTGTGGTTATTGATCACACTACATTCTCTCTAGATGGGCAAACTATTTTATTTGTTGTTTCTATATGTAGCTTACGATTGGCTCAATGCCTACTCTTTCTCTTATGTCATTTCTGATTCAATTTTTTTCTGGTTACTCCAAGCGCTTTTCTCAGACATCGCATCACTGTGATGATATACTTCTTATATTTGACATTCAAAGAGATTAGAAGAGAAGCCGTCTTTTAACATATTAATACTTGTGTAGTCAAAATCTGAGTGCTGCATCCCCTGAAACTCTCAGATTTACCAGTGTTTGATCGTATTATTAAGATTAGCAACTACTAAAGAATTATTCATTAATAAATATTGACTTTAGCTAAAGATGGTACGTTTTGTGGTTGTGTTGTCACAAATGTAAACCACTGACGTAAAATCCCATATTTATGGATGAGTGGAATGTACAAGGGCCCAGGACATCATCAACAAGTGTTGTAGAATTTCCAAGAATAGAACTGAAATGTCCACTTTGATATTACAACAAACAGGTGTGCGCAAATGAAGCTCACTTCAGTTTAATGTTTGATTTAGTGTTTGATTTAATGTTTGATTTAATGTTTGATTTAATGTTTGATTTAGTGTTTGATTTAATGTTTGATTTAATGTTTGATTTAATGTTTGATTTAGTGTTTGATTTAATGTTTGATTTAATGTTTGATTTAATGTTTGATTTAATGTTTGATTTAGTGTTTTATTTAATGTTTGATTTAATGTTTGATTTAATGTTTGATTTAGTGTTTGATATTTTAGATACAGTTTTTGAGATGTGATAGAGAACGTAATGAAAAGGTTACGGATTTTTTCACCGATGACCTTCACCTGTTTTCCTTCTCCAGTTAAAGAATTGGAGAAGAGATTTTCTGCAGTTTTGTGCTTGACACTTTTGCTATTATAATTAAAAAGGAGTGTTTATAGTATTCTATTTTTCCACCTAGCTTAAAGGCGCTCTTTTTTTCTGTGACGATTGTGCTTTTTCTATTCTATTCTATTCTATTCTATTCTATTCTATTCTATTCTATTCTATTCATAGGACCACTTTCATTTTTGTCCGGACATTCCCTAAATCCTCTCCACCGTCCGGCCCATCATTCCTCGAAGCGTGTGCACTAGTTGCCCCTGTAAGGTGTTGATTATAATGACATCTACTTTTCTCATTAAACACGCCCGATCGACCAAACCCCGTGTCCACCTTTAGTCTCCCGTCTCTCAATAATTGTCCCATCCAACCGCCCACCAACCTCCCACTCTCTTAAGGAATGAAGAACAAACTTGACGATGTTCTCTTTGTCCAAAAGTAAGATCACACTTGGTGCCAGAGTTGCGAGCCAGTTTCGGTTATTTCATGGCCGTGCACACTAACCTACCCTAGACCAGTGTTTCTCAATAGTTAATTTTGTTGGTTAGATGAGTGGCAGTGTTCCCTAGCGGTCGGCTTCTCGTGGCAAGGCGCAGTGCCAGGGAGTACGGTTTCGATCCTGCTTCGGAGGACCATCTGTTGTTCTTTATTTTTTCTGTTGTATATTTGTCATTTTTTTAATGAGTGCTGTAATTCATACCTCTTCCTCCTATGATTCCCTGAATTATCGCCTCGGAAGTTTCCCTCTATCATAATATTAATTTATTATTATTTGTCTGCATATGGTCCCAGGGGGAGAAGGGGGAGCTCGAAATTCCAAGCAGGCCGGTGCCAAAAATAGCATAATGGGGGGGGGGGGCACATTTCGTGAGACTTAAGAGCCACGGCAAGAGACTAGGAAGCTTGGCAAAGAGATACATTTGTTTGTAGAGTACAACGCTTAGATATTACTTATTTCCACTGAAGTGAATTGCTTTATTAGCAACGCCTATAAGATAAGCAAAAGAAATATTACACAGAATTATACATGTACTAGGGAACACTAAACCATGGGACTAAAAACAAAACCAAGACTTACAAGAACTAGCACAAATCGTCAACTGTGTGGGAACTATGACTTCCGTCCTATATGTCATCTTCGGCTCATGAAAAAAAATGAATAAGAGATGCTCACATCAGACGTATCTGGCAGACTTTTAGAAGTCACCATCTCTTATGGAGGAATTAGAAGTAAACAGGATCTATTTGCACAAATAGGGAGAGATATTTTTCACGAAAGTACAGGAGGACCACGGGAACAAAATAATGTCGGAAGGGGACCACGGTAGAAAAAAGGTGGTGAAACACTGCCCTAGACAGTGCACGCAGGTTACCTTACTTACTTTAGAATAGAGGTGAGTAACCTACGGCCTGCAGGCCAGAACCGGCCCGCCAAGCTATTATAATCGGCCCTTGTGCTTGATATGAAAATTACTATAGACTTCATTCCCTGAGCTAAAAACAACAATAAATAAAAGGTAACACATAAATGCACAGACCCTAACCTCTATGTCCTAGCTTTCTATGTATAATTTATTGTTGAATTCCGCCCCCCCCTCCCCATCTGTTTTCCCCCAAATCCCTCTCCTTTTAATTCTACGCTCTTTTGTGTCTTTCACTCTCCATCATTAATAGATTGACATTACAATCGCCTGTGAATACAAATTAGGTAATTTATATAATGGCTTTATTATGTGATGGCATATGGCCCTTGGCTCTTCATAGATTTCAGATCTTAATCTTGGCTCTTCATAGATTTCAGATCTGGCCCTTGGCTCTTCATAGATTTCAGATCTTAATCTTGGTACTTCATAGATTTCAGATCTGCTTTGGCTCTTCGTAGATTTCATATCTGGTCCTAGGCTCTTCATAGATTTCAGATCTGGCACTTGGCTCTTCATAGATTTCAGATCTTACCCTTGACTCTTCATAGATTTCAGATCTTACCCTTGACTCTTCATAGATTTCAGATCTTACCCTTGACTCTTCATAGATTTCAGATCTGACCCTTGGCTCTTCATATATTTCATATCTGGTCCTCAGAAAATTAAAGGCTGTCCACCCCTGCTGTATAGCTATCCAAGAGCAGCATCCACTCCTGCTTGAGAGACTGTCTATCATTCTTCTGTAGGACACTTCACGAGTCCGTCACCAGATCAGTGGGATCCTCTTTCCGTGTAACCAGCCAGGTAATCACCACCGTTGGTGCTTCTGTTCTTGACTGTGGTGACAATTATACTTGAATAACCACCGGGTCAGAATATTTGTTTTATTATTTTTAACCTCAAGGACACTATTTTTCACCAATTCAACTTTAATCAGTCATATAGTAAATATAATAATAACTATACTAGCAAATCTACTAGTAATTATAATAGTAAACATACTGGTAATTATACTAGTAACCAAACTAGTAACTATACTAGTAACTATACTGGTAACTATACTAGTAACTATACTAGTAAATATACTAGCAACTCTACTGGTAATTATACTAGTAACTATACTAGTAACTATACTAGTAACTATACTAGTAATTATACTAGTAACTATACTAGTAACTATACTAGTAACTATACTAGTAACTATACTAGTAACTATACTAGTAACTATACTAGTAACTATACTAGTAACTATACTAGTAACTATACTAGTAACTATACTAGTAACTATACTAGTAAATATACTAGCAACTCTACTGGTAATTATACTAGTAACTATACTAGTAACTATACTAGTAACTATACTAGTAATTATACTAGTAACTATACTAGTAACTATACTAGTAACTATACTAGTAACTATACTAGTAACTATACTAGTAACTATACTAGAAACTCTACTGGTAATTATACTAGTACCTATACTAGTAACTATACTAGTAACTATACTAGTAACTATACTAGCAACTATACTAGTAACTATACTAGCAACTATATTAGGAACTATACTAGTAACTATATAAGTAACTATACTAGTAACTATACTAGTAACTATGCTAGTAACTATACTAGTAAATATACTAGTAACTATACTAGCAACTATACTAGCAACACTACTAGTAATTATACTAGTAACTATACTAGTAAATATACTAGTAACTATACTAGCAACTATACTAGCAACTCTACTAGTAATTATACTAGTAACTATACTAGTAATTATACTAGTAACTATACTAGTAACTATACTAGTAACTATACTGGTAATTATACTAGTAACTACACTAGTTACTGTACTAGTAATTATACTAATAACTATACTAGTTACTATACTAGTAATTATACTAGTAACTATATCCTAGTAATTATACTAGTAACTATACTAATAACTATACTAGTAACTATACTAGTAATTATACTAGTAACTATACTAGTAATTGTACTAGTAACTATACTAATAACTATACTAGTAACTATACTAGTAACAATACTAATAACTATACTAATAACTATACTAGTAATTATGCTCATAACTATACTAGTAATTATACTAATGACTATGCTAGTAATTATACTATTAACTATACTAATAACTATACTAGTAATTATACTAGTAATTATACTAGTTACTATACTAATAATTATACTAGTAACTATACTAGTTACTATACTAGTAATTATACTAATAACTATACTAATAAATATACTAGTAATTATACTAGTAACTATACTAATAATTATACTAAAAACTATACTAGTAATTATTCTAGTAACTATACTATAACTATACTATAACTATACTAGTAACTATATATATATATATATATATATATATATATAAATATATATATAACATAAATGTGGCAGACCACGACTATCGTGGACGAGTAACATTAAAAGATGGACAAGTCAGTCTATGTCAACCAGCATCATCAAAGCTAGAGACAGAGCAGAATGGCGCCCCATGATAGCCAACCTTCGACACGGAGATGGCACTCAATGACGATGATAATAACTGTGTGCAAGTTGTAGTTCTGATCTAAGAAACTCGAGAATACAAACTAAAACGGTAGCTACAAACAGCTGTATTTCCAATTCACAGAAGAAAGATGCGAAAGTCCCATTTTTCGGTCGTGTAGATGTTATCTAAAATATTTCCAGAACATACAAATGCAGTGAGTTGGAAAAGTAATTGTAAAGACGACATATAACAGCAAAAGAAGGCACATAACAAACTAAAATAAAAAAACGAGCTGGAAGGAGTTAACGTTAAAACAGGAATGTATGGAAGTTAACAGCAGGGATGTCAATCATGAAACGGGGGGCCGTACACACAACCAGAGAAAGTTGCGCATTCTTCAAGGAAAGATTGCTTATATAAAATAGAACAGTCGCTTATATCAACCAGAAATATCGATGATATCAACCTTAAAACTAGCTTATATCAACATAAAGATCGTTTATATCAACCAGAAAGATTGCTTATATTTACAAGAAATATCGCTTGTATAAGAAATAATGATTGTTTACAACAACCAGAAAGATCACTTATATCAGCCAGAAAGATTGCTTATATCAACCAGAAAGATTACTTATATCAACCAGAAAGATCACTTATATCAGCCAGAAAGATTGCTTATATCAACCAGAAAGATTACTTATATCAACCAGAAAGATCACTTATATCAGCCAGAAAGATTGCTTATATCAACCAGAAAGATCACTTATATCAACCAGAAAGATTACTTATATCAACCAGAAAGATCACTTATATCAATCAAGAAAGATTGCTTATATCAACCAGAAAGATCATTTATATCAACAAGAAAGATTACTTATATCAACCAGAAAGATCACTTATATCAACCAGAAAGATTGCTTATATCAACCAGAAAGATCACTTATATCAACCAGAAAGATTGCTTATATCAACCAGAAAGATTACTTATATCAACCAGAAAGATTGCTTATATCAGCCAGAAAGATTGCTTATATCAGCCAGAAAGATCACTTATATCAACCAGAAAGATCACGTATATCAACCAGAAAGATCACTTATATCAACCAGAAAGATCACTTATATCAACCAGAAAGGTCACTTATATCAACCAGAAAGATCACTTATATCAACCAGAAAGATCACTTATATCAACCAGAATGATCACTTATATCAACCAGAAAGATCACTTATATCAACCAGAAAGATTGCTTATATCAACCAGAAAGATCACTTATATCAACCAGAATGATCACTTATATCAACCAGAAAGATTGCTTATATCAACCAGAAAGATCACTTATATCAACCAGAAAGATTGCTTTTATAAACAAGAAAGATCACTTATATCAACCAGAAATATTACTTATATCAACCAGAAAGATCACTTATATCAAACAGAAAGATCATTTATATCAACCAGAAAGATTGCTTATATCAACCAGAAAGATCACTTATATCAACCAGAAAGATTGCTTATATCAACCAGAAAGATCATTTAAATCAACCAGAAAAATCACTTATATCAACCAGAAAGATCACTTATATAAACCAGAAAGATCACTTATATCAACCAGAATGATCACTTATATCAACCAGAAATATTGCTTATATCAGCCAGAAAGATTGCTTATATCAAACAGAAAGATCACGTATATCAACCAGAAAGATTGCTTATATCAACCAGGAAGATCACTTATATCAACCAGAAAGATCACTTATATCAACCAGAAAGATTGCTTATATCAACCAGAAAGATCACTTATATCAACCAGAAAGATCACTTATATCAACCAGAAAGATTTCTTATATCAACAAGAAAGATCACTTATATCAACCAGAAAGATTGCTTATATCAACCAGAAAGATCATATAAATCAACCAGAAAGATCACTTATATCAACCAGAAAGATCACTTATATCAACCAGAAAGATCACTTATATCAGCCAGAAAGATTGCTTATATCAACCAGAAAGATCACTTATATCAACCAGAAATATTGCTTATATCAGCCAGAAAGATTGCTTATATCAACCAGAAAGATTGCTTATATCAACCAGAAAGATTGCTTATATCAACAAGAAAGATCACTTATATCAACCAGAAAGATTACTTATATCAACCAGAAAGATCACTTATATCAACCAGAAAGATCACTTATATCAACCAGAAAGATTGCTTATATCAACAAGAAAGATCACTTATAGCAACCAGAAAGATTGCTTATATCAACCAGAAAGATCATTTATATCAACCAGAAAGATCACTTATATCAACCATAAAGATCACTTATAATCAAACAGAAAGATCACTTACATCAACCAGAAAGATCACTTATATCAACCAGAAAGATCACTTATATCAACCAGAAAGATCACTTATATCAACCAGAAAGATTGCTTATATCAACCAGAAAGATCATTAAATCAACCAGAAAGATCACGTATATCAAGTAGAAAGATCACTTATATCAACCAGAAAGATTGCTTATATCAACCAGAAAGATCACTTATATCAACCAGAAAGATCACTTATATCAACCAGAAAGATCACTTATATCAACCAGAAAGATCACTTATATCAACCAGAAAGATCACTTATATCAACCAGAAAGATCACTTATATCAACCAGAAAGATCAGTTATATCAAGTAGAAAGATCACTTATATCAACCAGAAAGATCACTTATATCAAGTAGAAAGATCACTTATATCAACCAGAAAGATCACTTATATCAACCAGAAAGATCACTTATATCAACCAGGAAGATCACTCATATCAACCAAACAAAACGATCGCTTATATCAACAAGAGAAACAACTTACATCAACAAGAAATATCGCTTGCATCAAACGGAAAGCTCGACATTCTAGATTAGAAGGTCGTTTACTTTAGCTGGAGAGGAAGCACATTCAAAGGGAAAAGACCGGCTACATCAATCAAAAGCGACGTTCACATCAGCAGGAACAGACTGTAGATTAAAGCGAAAATTGATAATCACATGAACTCAACATCTTTAGACCTGGCCATATTTCTATGTTCAAATGGAGATCTGGATACTGTCATTTAGACAAATCAATCTTGCCTTGGTGGTGGTTGTTTGTAATGCGTCCTTGATGTAGCCTTGGTGGCAGTTGTTTGTAGTTAGTTCCTTGATGTCTGCCTTGGTGATGGTTGCTTGTAGTTAGTTCTTGATGTTTGCCTTGGTGATGGTTGCTTGTAGTTAGTTCTTGATGTTTGCCTTGGTGGTGGTTGTTTGTAGTTAGTTCTTGATGCCAGCCTTGGTGGTGGTTGTTTGTAGTTAGTTCTTGATGTTTGCCTTGGTGGTGGTTGTTTGTAGCGTGTTCTTGATGTCAGCCTTGGTGGTGGTTGTTTGTACTTAGTTCTTGATGTCAGCCTTGGTGGTGGTTGTTTGTAGTTAGTTCTTCATGTCAGCCTTGGTGGTGGTTGTTTGTAGCGCGTTCTTGATGTCAGCCTAGGTGGCAGTTGTTTGTAGTTAGTTCTTGATGTCAGCCTTGGTGGTGGTTGTTTGTAGTTAGTTCTTGATGTCAGCCTTGGTGGCATTTGTTCGTAGTTAGTTCTTGATGTCAGCCATGGTGGTTGTTGTTTGTAGTTAGTTCTTGATGTCTGCCTTGGTGGTGGTTGTTTGTAGCGCGTTCTTTATGTCAGCCTAGGTGCCAGCTGTTCGTAGTTAGTTCTTGATGTCAGTCGTAGTGGCAGTTGTTTGTAGCGCGTTTTTTATGTCTGCCTTGGTGGTGATTGTTTGTAGTTAGTTCTTGATGTTTGCCATGGTGGTGGTTGTTTGTAGTTAGTTCTTGATGTCAGTCGTTGTGGCAGTTGTTTGTAGCGCGTTTTTTTATGTCAGCCTTGGTGGTGGTTGTTTGTAGCGCGTTCTTGATGTATGCCTTGGTGGTGGTTGTTTGTAGTTAGTTCTTGATGTCTGCCTTGGTGGTGGTTGTTTGTAGTTAGTTCTTGATGTTTGCTTTTGTGGTGGCTGTTTGTAGTTAGTTCTTTATAACTTTTCATCGCCAACTTTACTCTTATTCCGGAGACTACTTCTTTCACCCTTTCTTTGTTTTGTCTCTTTGGTGTTGCTTTGAGGCGTCGCTGGAGACTACTCTTCTATTATTATTATTTGTATATTTTTGTGCCGCCTCGGTACATGTCCGTTACAGACATAAACATATAAGTAAATCAAACAGCAAGGGATATAAAGAGCAGACTACCACCACTCTAATAAACAATCGCTTTGAAAACCTCGCCTCGTTCTCAGTTAATAAATCAGAGAGATCGTATTGTGTTATTGAGAAAGGAAACCTAAATGCTCATTGACGTGTTCGAGTGTACTGACGATAGTCCGAAGTTAAATAAATAGCTCCAACAGCCTGTGGGTCTCTGCCCTACGATATGTATTTGTCAAACACAATTTAACACAATGTAAAGCTGAACAAAAAAAGTTCATCTTCTGTGTTCACAACTGGAAACATTTTCACAATCAAAATAAAAAAATTTGTTGTCAAAATAGCAATTGTGGAATCTACGTAAATGTGCGTGTTTATGTAAAGTGTGTGCGTGCGTGAGTGCGCGCGCGTGTGTGTGTGGCTGCACCGATTCTGACACGTCCCTTGAAATTATCAGAACGTATATGTTGCTAATCTATTACATTTTCACATCCCGTCATCATCCAATCCTAATCCTTGATTATGACTCCACTTCCGCATCCGGTTTCTGTTTTTAATATTGTTCCCTCATACCGCATGTAAATATTTCGTCATAAAATAAAACAAACAAAATACAAAACATGAAGAAAACTCTAATTACATTCCACACGCCTCATATTCCCATCCATTTTCTGACATTCCACTTTGTCTTAGAGATTCGATGTTTTCTAAATTAAAAATTCCAACAATCTCCCTAATTCGATATGACAGAATAAAGTCGTCATATCTCCCATAATTAGACTGTCCTGTCCCCGACATCATATTTCCTGTATTCCAGTCATGTCAGCCTTATAATGTTTCGTGTCGTTTGTAAGCTCTTCCAACATTTTGGTTTTATTTAGACTTCTGCTGTTATAACCCTAGCTCTGTTTAGATCTCTGGCGTCCTCCGTCTCATTTGTCTGTATCGGATGTTTTCTTAATGGTGGAGCGTCGTTTGGGCCCTTCCGTTGATGAGATTTGTATTATGGGACATTAGTCTTCTATTATTAGCATCTTTAGCTGTGACGTCATCGGGGTATATGCATCGCAATTGTCTCTCTACACACACACTGGACACACACACACACATTAGCGATAGCCAGTCAGAGAATGACGTAATTAATAGACGATTTCAGTTTAAAATTAACATCCGTTGGCTATTTGGAAAATCCTGGCCATTCCCGCGCTCACAAATTGGCCCTATCCTGCTCAGGAGGCATAACTTCCGACCTGCCTCAGCGGTCATGTTTCCCTTCTAACCTTAAACTTAATGAATGTTTTTAAATAAATGGCTTGCAGAGAAATTCGTTAGTATTTACACAAACTGAGTATTTACACAAACTGAGTATTTACACAAACTGAGTATTTACACAAACTGAGTATTTACACAAACTGAGTATTTACACAAACTGAGTATTTACACAAACTGAGTATTTACACAAACTGAATATTTACAGAAACTGAGTATCTACACAAACTGAATATTTACACAAACTGAATATTTGCACAAACTGAGTATTTACACAAACTGAATATTTACACAAACTGAGTATCTGCACAAACTGAATATTTACACAAACTGAATATTTACACAAACTGAGTATCCGAACTGGGCGATATATGGTTCATTATTTGTGGTCCCCCCTTTTAACCATCCGATGCGCTAAATATTAAAATCAACTTACCCCACATGATCTCGTCTGTCACTTGGACCAACATAATCACAAAAGATTGCAAACAAAGCATAACAAGAATGAAATTGGCTGGTACTTGATGCTTGCACTATCCAACATCGTCGTGTATCTCTTGCAACGTCAGCATCGTGGATGCTAATTGTCTAGCTCAACAGCGAGGTTATCACTGTTCAATCCCGGCATGACATCACTTACCCAAAATGGGAAACGCATCGAGAGGAAGGCATTAGTACATCACCACCTCAAAACATTAGATAATTATCTCAAACAATTCGGTAACCATCTTAAACCATTCGGACATTATCTCAAACCATTCGGACATTAGCCGCGACAGCTCAGTGGTTAGTGAACTGGACTACAAAGGACAAGGGGTAGGGTTCGATGCCAACCGACGGCCTCCGGGTTCACCCAGCCTTTGATGGGTACCGGATTTTTTTCTGGGAAAGTGAAGCGGCACGGGCGTAATACCGACCACATTACCCCACAAATCATGTCCCGAAGGTCTGTAAAATTTATGGTCACTAACACCATTATTGGCAAAAGCAACATACAAAGAATTAGACAACAAAGTGAAAAGTTCGGCAAGAAGAGATACAAGAGCTTATATAGACAACTTGGCAGAGAAAGCAGAGACAGCTGCAATTACAGGAGACAGCAGAACTCTCTATACAGTACAAAAGATGCTGACAAACACCTATACATCCAGTGGAACACCAATTCTAGACAAATCTGGATTAATGCTAACAACAAGCGCAGACATAAAAGCCCGTTGGGCTGAACACTTCAAAGAAATTCTTAACCGTCCACTACCTCACAGTTTAATAGATTTTGAAGCTGAAACACCAGCAGCAGAATTAGATGTAAATTTAGATGACTTCACCTTGAGTGAAATAGAAACCACCTTAAAGCTAATGACCAATAACAAGGCTGCTGGAGAGGATAAGTTAACAGCTGAGATCCTCAAGGCAATTGATAGCCATAATTTAATACATCTCCAAAAAATGTTCAACATCATTTGGAAAACAGAGAAGACGCCTCATAAATGGAAAAAAGGAATCATTGTTAAGATCCCAAAAAAGGGCAATCTTAGAGATTGTAACAACTGGAGAGGCGTGACACTTTTGTCAGTTGCCTCAAAGTTATTCTGTAAAATCATCCTAAATAGAATAAAGGATTCAATAGATACAGTAATGCGTGAAGAACAGGCTGGGTTTAGAAAAGGGAGAAGCTGTCTTGACCACATTTTCACTCTACGACTTATATTGGAGGAACATATTGAAAAGCAAAAACCTTTTGTACTTAACTTCATCGACTTCAAAAAAGCATTTGATAGTATTCATAGAGATTCTTTGTGGAAAATTCTGAAGCAATATGGTTTACCATCAAAAATCATAAATATTATCAAAGACATGTATGATGGTTACACATGTGCAGTTCGAACAGAGGAAGGACTGAGCGAATGTTTCCCAATAGAAACTGGGGTTAAACAAGGATGTATTTTATCGCCCTTGTTATTTGGAATTGTTATGGACTTCATAATGAAGAAATGCTGCACTGGTAATAAAGGCATCGAATGGATACAAGGAGACCATTTGGAGGACCTCGACTTTGCTGATGACATAGTTCTCATCAGCAGTCAGATAAAAACGATGCAGGAAAACACAAATGAACTATCATCAATAGCCAGCAAAATTGGGCTTGAGGTCAATCATGAAAAGACTAAAGTCATGAAAAGTTTAATTCCAACAAGTGACAAAATATACATGGAAAACAAACCAGTAGAAGAGATCGATCACTTTATCTATCTTGGAAGTCACATTGATCGAGAAGGGGATACGAGCAAAGAAATTAGAATCAGACTGGCTAAAGCAGCAATGTCTTTCAGAAGCCTTGAAAAGTTGTGGAAATCAAAACTCATTAGCACAAACACAAAACTTAGGCTATTCAAATCAAATGTACTATCAACCCTTACGTATGCGTGTGAAAGCTGGAAAACAACAAGAGATATAGAAACAAAGTTGAACGCATTCGAAAATAAATGTCTAAGGAAAATACTTGGTATAGAATGGAACGAATTCAAAACAAACGAGGAAATTAGAGAAATCGCCAATCAACCACTAATATCTTCAGTAATAAAGAAAAGACGATGGTCATACGTTGGACATGTGATGAGAAGAGATAATAATCGAATAGCAAAGCAAGCCCTCATATGGGAAACAACAGGTAAAAGAAAAAGAGGAAGACCCAGGGAGACACTGAGAAGAACATTGATGAGAGAGGCAAGAGCAGCAGGAATCGGCTCCCTCAATGAGATAGAACTGCTTGCACAGAACAGAGACAGATGGCGAGATTTAATAAAATATCTTTAAAAGAAAACTGCTAGAACAAAAATTCATATAGGAGAAGGTGTATCTTGGTCTACGCCCTATGGGCCGGTTACGGCTCGAAAGGTCAATAGATAGATAGATAGATAGAACACCATATTCCCTATACACCACTTGGTGTGACGGGGGTACTTTACTTTTTTTTTTACTATAATTCGGACATTATATGAAACCATTCGAACAATAACAATAAGTTCGTTCTTGAGAATTGTACAAAAGGCAGTTTTTGTTCTTAAAGTTTCTTTTTGTTCTTAAAGTTTCTTTTTGTTCTTAAAGTTTCTTTTTGTTCTTAAAGTTTCTTTTTGTTCTTAAAGTTTCTTTTTGTTCTTAAAGTTTCTTTTTGTTCTTAAAGTTTCTTTTTGTTCTTAAAGTTTCTTTTTGTTCTTAAAGTTTCTTTTTGTTCTTAAAGTTTCTTTTTGTTCTTTCCTGTGAGAAATTACTTATCTTCATTCTCTTCAAAAAGTTGTTTGTTTCTTCACCTTTTTCCCCCCATCCATCACTCCCTCAAAAGTATCACCTATTTATGTTATTTATTTTGGACCCTACCTATCTATTGCACCACTCTTTCTAGACACTACACCCTTTGTCATAGAATTCACTTTTTTCTGTTGTTTTGACTAACTATACCATCAGCGTTATTATCTTACCATCATTTTGAGTTTTCATTTAGAATTTGTAATTCGTTTCGGTAAGTTGTTTTTTTCCCCCGATGATGACATGTTAGTCAACACGTTGGTTTGTCCAAAATGTATTCTCCACAAAAATATTAACAAGCCTTTCTTACAATTTTCTTTCCTAAACGCTTGATCATGCTTACTAGATGAGGGAAGGAAACAAATCTGGATCTGTAATCGATCATTTGGAACCACAAACGATCATTTTCAACCACAAACGATCATTTGGAACCAAAAACGATCATTTGCAACCACAAACGATCATTTGCAACCACAAACGATCATTGCAACCGTAGACTCAAATGCAGTCATAAACCCTCTTTTGCAACTATAAACGATATATTGCAGTCATAGACCCACATTTTCAACCAGAAACGATCATTTGCTACCATAAACGCATCCTTGTTACCATAAACGATTATTTGCAGTCATAGACGCTCATTTACAGCTATAAATGATCGTTTTCTGCCAGACAATCACTTGCTACCATAATCGCTTGTTTGCAACCATAAACAATCATTTGTAGTCATAAACGCTTATTTGGAACCATAAAGGATCGTTTTGAAATATAAAAGCTCATTTTCAACCTGAAACAAAACACTGATTTGGAAACATAATCGCGCATTTTAAACCGCAAGTACTCATTTACAACCATAAACACACATTTAGTGGAACCATAAAAGCTCACTCGGAACTATAAACGTTTATTTGGAACCATAAATACCTATTTAGAACCACAAGCGCTCATTTTTGACAATAAACACTCATTAGGAACCATAAACGATCATTTGGAACCATAAACGATCATTTGGAATCATAAAGGCTCATTGGGAACCATAAACGCTCATCAGGGGGCCTCGGTAGCCTAGTTGGGAAAACCACCTGACTGGACTACCGACGTTCGGACAACCTGTGTTCAATTCCGACTGCGAGCAGTGTGAGTTGTACTCGTAGTTAGTAAAAAAAAAAAAATACCCCCACGGTCGACCCAGCAGTTGGCAGAAATGGGTACCAGAGTATTTGTCTGGGAAGGTGAGGGATGTCGCATCGTGAGTTTCGATGCTTGAAGCGACACTATCTAGAAATCTCCGAACATTACTGGATAGGCGGCCGAGCACAAAGGGGGTGGAAACTCGCGTGCTATGACGCAGGTTTAAGCCTCGTACTTTACCTTTACCTTACGGTCATGTGGAACAATGAACTTTTAGATCCATACAAACTAATTTAGAAAGCGAGCTGCAGGAAACTTTTATTTACATACTTTTTGATCATCGACAGAATCGTATTAGAGATGGCCGTTTCTACAAAACATTGAATTTACGCCCTAAACCAGAATTTGCACGAGAGCCCGATCATATATTTCTCCGTTTCTATTCTGAAAATCAAGCTAAATATTTCAATATTAACATTTTTTCACATAACTCCATTGTCATTCTGTCCAATCTTATATTTCTAGACATTTCAAGTTAGGTCTCATATTTTTTTAATTGACAGCAAAATCTGATCTGAGCGTGTATAACAAACATAAAATGGAGTTCAAATGTAGAGAGACGTGTTTTGTTGTTTTAAAAGGACATGTCATCGAAATACTTTGTTTTTTTCTTTCATTCGTTGATTGAAATCATGTAAACATTTATAATTGTATTCATAATAGTGTTGTTGTTGTCATGTTGAAAATTGTTATACTTATGATGATAGTGACAATGATCCAGACACGAAAATTGACAGCAATCACCATTACAACGGTTTATCCAGTTTGATTACATCCGTTCTTCGCCAAAATATTATTCCCCTGACGTATTGTCTTTTGCTTATCGTAACATCCGTAAATATTGAAATATGCAGACTTTATCGTGACATCGCCAATATAAAATTGTGCTTTATCTATTATTTGTGCTCATGATTTATCTCAATTGTGTATTCAGACATTTTTAAAATAAACTCATGGGTACTGACCTGTGGGATCGTATTTATAATTGTTTCGATTAATTCCAAATAAAATGGAACAGAAATGAAAAATAGCAACAAAGACATACGGAAGGATTTACACTGAACAAAGAACTGCCTTTTAAACTCAGTTATGCAGCGGAAATGAAAATACTACGGTCACGTCAAAAGACAACTGTGCTCGAAAAAACAGTAACGGAAGTCATGGTTACAGGTTGATGCAACAATGGAAGACAAAGAAGACGGTGGTTTCAAGACATCAAGGAGACCTTGAATATGACAACAGAAGAAGTATGAGTTGTGGCTAGAGACAGATATTCTTTCAGACGGGCTGTGGTGAATGCAACTTTATGTGAATGATCTAGCTAGAGACGTAGATTCTTTCAGACAGGCTATGATGAATGCAACGTTCTGTGAATGATCTAACTAGAGACGTAGATTCTTTCAGACTGGCTGTGATGAATGCAACGTTCTGCAAAGGACATGCGATCTGATGATGAGTTATAATTGATAGAGACAAAGAAATAATACAGACTGTTAGTAAGTTCAGTCAGGACGTATCATGAGTTTTCAAATTCAGAATGCAACAGATGACGAGACTATGGCCGAGGTGCCCTAGCCCTTCTCTTTTAGAGTGTCAGAATTGTAAAGAACCAAATGACTTGCCCACTACGTTACGACGAATGATTATATTGATTCCATTTCCGAAGTTATAGAAAGGGGAATTACATGAACTATAGCATCATTAGAACACAGCCATCTATAGTTATAATAAGGCCTGCTGAATGAGAGGGAAATCACGGAATCAACTGAAGATTGTGACGTCTTCAGCTATGCGAGATATAGACAGCTGACGTCACTTTACCAACAACCGCCCCTGCTCACAAAGTTGTAAACGTCATAAACCTTTGGTGATTCCCTTCATCCCGTGGACCGTATTAAAACTATAGGTGTTTTTTTTTTCATTTGACACATAGAACTAGTAGCCTCCGTCAGTCACAGTGCACTTTGGATTTTGCCACGCCCCTTAGGAAATAATATTTGTCTTTTCTTTCGCCGCGTATTTTCTTTTTCTATGAATCTTTCTGCTTCTTGCCTAAGTTGGAGATTCAGAGTGTTTCCAAAGATTGCTCTTACAGCTATATCTTTTAAGCCTGCAGGGTTTTAGGTTCATAGTCTTAATGTCACATTTACATAAGTCTATAAATCGGAGGAACTAGGGACGCACACAACTCCAATTTAGTTATTCACATAGAGAAGTTTAAAATAAATGAGTTCTGGAACTCTTGTCAACATATTTTAACTAGTTACAAAAGTAATATAATTTACAGTTTGGTTTCATGACTCGAGGAAGACCCTGAATTAGAAACGTATAACAGAAACTACGCAGCGGTACTAAGTAAAATTATCATAACGACACACTTTACCCAGGGTCAAAAATTGTATCTCCTTACAAAGTTTGGATTAGATTAGTAAGTGTATGTTGATAAAAAAAAATATATGAAACGAATTAGGTGTAGTGGTAACCTTTGTCTACGTTCCTGGATATGCGGGAGTACGGGGAAATTAAGGAGCGGACAGGTTGGCTAGCTGCGTTGTCGGTAAAGACGGTCAACTAATGGATCGGGCGGACATCATCAATGCCGTCGAAGATGTTGTAAGGGCACAGGACTTCGATAACCATGAGTCCACGTCACTCCTTCGGATGAAAGAGATGGGAGTTAAGATGGGCACAGTCAGAAACGAGAAACTTAGTGGGAAGACTTATCAACCAACACTGAACTGGAGTCGTCAGTCGCTGTACCCTGCGAGACTTGCTGAGGAGGGGATCTGAGCACCTATGGACGTGTTAGGAGTGCAATGATGATGACCCGCAAATAACTAAATAACTCAATAACTCAATAAATCAATAACTCAATTAGGTGTAACTACGAAAAAATGTTCAAATATGACGGACTAAAAACTAGACCTCTCCAATGACAAGACAATACATACAAATAGACAGTAGAAACACTAAGAAGAAAATAAAATAAACAATTTTTACATGTAGTGTTTTAGCTTTCCTTTGAACTATTATACGTTTTCGGTGTGTTAGCTGCAGTCAACAAAAAATCAGTAAATACAATATGCCGATACATTATCGGCATTATTTATACATTACAACAGAGATATGATCAAGATGCAACAAAGCTTGTCAAATCATTGGGCAGTTACCACCACTATTGTCCAACAAGGAAATAACTCTAGAGGAAAAACGAGCACTATACAATACAATCTTCATCCCAACGTTGTGCTACCAATGCCAGACCTGGACCCTAGATGCAAAAACAATAAGGAAAATAACCTCCACAGAGATGAAATGTGTTAGTCGAATGACAGGAATCAGTTTGAGAGATAAGATCAGAAATGAAGAACTGAGAAAAAAGCTAGGAATAGCCCCCGCCATAGAATATATAAGGAAACAACAGATAAAATGGTTTGGCCACGTGACAAAGCAGAAAGATCAAATCACAACACAACGAGCCTTCAGCAAACGTTGTGAGAACACCAGACCCAAGGGTCGACGACGGAATGGATGGATCAATGGAATATTAAAAGCACCAGGAAAAGTAACAGCAGCAGAAGCGAACAGAAGAGCAAAAGACCGCAAATTATATCTCCCCTCGACGCTGAAAGGCAGATGAGGAAGGAAAGAAGAAGTAGATACATTATCTGTTGTATTTTATGCCATGCTGTAACAAAGCTGCTATCATGCTATTGCACCTGCATTTTTTCTATACACCGTTTTGTCAGCTTTACAGCAGCATGGCGTACCTACTTTCTATACGACGCTATGACGCTACGACGCTACGACGCTATGACGCTACGACACTATGATGCTATGACGCTACGACGCTATGACGCAATGCTCAGTTCTATGCCAAAGACATTTTATATTTACACAAAGAAATAAGTTCACGAACATAGAACTAACTGGACACAAAAGGATAATTGAAGTTGATGGCAAAAGTTATTCACCTATCCGTCTCTCTCTCTCTCCCCTTGTCTCCTTCACTTTCTATCCCACTCTCCTTTCTTCGTCCTCTTCCTCTTTCTCTCCTTTTATATTCCCTCTCTCTCACTCTCTCTATAGCTTCTCCATTATCCCACTCCATCATCCCTCTCTCCCTCTCTCTTCTTCCCTCTCTCTTCTTCTCTCTCTCTCTCTCTCTCCCACTATATCAATCTTCCCCTCTCTCTTGCTTACCTCTCCCTCAATCTCTCCTTCATCTCCCTCTTTATCACTCTTCTTCTCTTCGCTTTCTCTCTCTCTCCTCTCCTAATATACTAAGAAGCAAGATCTAAAACGGTAAAAAAAACCAAGAGGAATGAAAAACAAACTGCAACTGGTGTGCTGTTCACCTTCAGCAACTCGTACGAGTAAACACGCCAACTAATAAAAGTGAGTTGAAATAAAAGCCCAGTGTTGCCTTTACATTTCTCACAGCTGTTAGCTCTAATATTTAAGTGACATTTTAATTATAACCTTCAAATGTTAGCAGCATGTATGAATTAATTTCTCCTTAATTTAGTATGTTCCACTCATATTTAAAGGGAGCCGCGATAGCTCAGGGGTTAGTGAACTGGACTACAAAGGACAAGAGGTAGAGTTTGATCTCAATCGACGGCTCCGGTTCACCCAACCTTTAATGGGTACCAGATTTTTTTTTTCTGGGGAAGTATAGCCTCACGGGCGTAATACCGACCACATTACCCAAAAAAAATCATGTGCTTAAGGTCTGTAAAATTTATGGTCACTAACACCATATTGCCTATACGTCACTTGGTGTGACGAGGGGTATTTTACTTTACTTTACTCATATTTAAAATTGATATTTTAGGGAAGTGACTCAATCTGCGACACTAGTCAGAAAATATTGCGAGGCTGATGTACTTACTCGCCAAGTGAAGCATATTTTAGTAGAAGAAACAGTAAAGGGTTTACAACAGTAAAGTAGAAGAAACAGTAAAGGGTTTACAACAGTAAAGTAGAAGAAACAGTAAAGGGTTTACAACAGTAAAGTAGAAGAAACAGTCTTTCCACGCGTTGCTAGGCGTATAGGGAATATGGTATTAGTGTCCAACATTTTTTATGACCACGATACAATTTTAGGTGATGTAGTCGGTACCACGCCAGGGGGTTTTCATTCATCGAAAAATCTCTGGTACCCATTTTTAGAGGCTGGGTGAACCTCGGAATGTCAGTCCGAAAAAATATTCTGCCACTGCTGGGGATGGAACCCTGACACTTCTGGTCAGGAAGCGAATACACTAACCACTCAGTCACCAGGAAGCGAGTACACTAACCACTCAGTCACCAGGAAGAGAGTACACTAACCACTCAGTCACCAGGAAGCGAGTACACTAACCACTCAGTCACCAGGAAGCGAGTACACTAACCACTCAGTCACCAGGAAGAGAGTACACTAACCACTCAGTCACCAGGAAGCGAGTACACTAACCACTCAGTCACCAGGAAGCGAGTACACTAACCACTCAGTCACCAGGAAGCGAGTACACTAACCACTCAGTCACCGAGGTTTCATTTTAGTAGAATAAATTAGCTTTTATCCAAAAGCATTAAAAAACACTGACATATTTGTCAACTGCAGATGTTCTGTATTACATAAAGAATGTCTTCACAATTTAAGATCTAGTTTAGGTTAGTCTCAGGATCATCCACATTATACATAGAACATGTCCATAAGTGTCTGTATCTCCCCAGTGTGTGGAGACTGACGATTCCAGTTCTGTGTTGATTTGTTATTCTCCAGTATCTCCCCACGTAGCGCTCATTTCTGTCATCCCCAGTTTTGATCTGATGTTTGTGCAGTCTGAACATTGTTCGTTGGCTGAGTCATCATCGCGCCCTGCCTCTCTCATGGTATTCAGCATGACAATACGGTCCACTACACGTCCGCCACCCATGGCAGTTCCTGCAGTCAGCTTGTTGGATTCCTCTCACACCGGAGCATCTATCTTATTCTAATCAACCTGAACGAATAATCCTACACATTATATATCATCATCAAGTGCCATCTCCGCAACGAAGGTTGGCTACCATGGAGCGCCATTCTACTCTGTCTCTTGCTTTGATGGTGCAGATTGTCATAGGCTGATTTGTCCATCTTTTAATGTTACTCGTCCATGTTAGTCTTGGTCTGCCTCCGCCTCTTTTACCTTGTATTTTCCCCTCCAGGATTACTTTTAGTAGGCTGTTGTGTCTTTTAACATGGCCCAAAAATCGCATTTGTCTTGTTTGAATTGTGCTTAGTAGTTGTCTTGTTATTTTTAATTGTCTTAAGACTTCGTCGTTTGTTTTCTTTTCATTCCACCCAATTCTACTTGTTCTTCTATATATCCACATTTCAAAGGCTCCAATTCTCTGTTCTGTTTTCTTGTCTAATGTCCATGTTTCTGCACCATATAGAATATTGAGAAGTAACATTTTGCTATTCTTAGTTTTAGTCCTGGTGTTATTTGTTTTGCTGTTAGTATGTTCTTCATGACATTAAAATTACTTTTTGCCATTCCTATTCTTTTGTTTATTTCAGTATATGTATATGTATATATATACGAAAAGTGACAAATGAGCAAAGCAACGAAAATATCAATAACAAACAGCTGTGTTCTTTGCTATATGCCGGTTTTATGTTGTTCTTTGCTATATGCCGGTGTTATGTTGCTTACCTTATCTCTGTTATCCTTCTCACACTTTGTTTCTGTTTTCTATCATGTTGTTTATTGAAACCTAAATTTCATTTACTTTTTCCCAGAATAAAACATCAACAAAATGTCTGGAAATTCCCACTGAAGCTCAAGATGAGCTTTCTCCTTCAGATTGGCTTCATCGGATTGGCTTGTTAATCCTTGTAGATGTCCGTGGTTTCTTTTAATAACTCCGTAGATGAAGCAACGATAGTGAAGATTGATATGTCTTTGCTATCGAAATGACGTTAAAATATAACTAGACATGTTCACCAATTAACAACCTCAAGGCAGGAGATAAATAAGGATGGATGTGGAGAACTTAAAAGAAACAGCTTAAGAGGCGGTTTGAGAAGTGGAATTAGGTGAAGCATAAGATGACAGCGGGAATTAGAATTCAAAATGGAGAAAACGTATCCTGGGTTATAGAATTATGGAAATTAGGTTAAAAATAAGATTTGTGGGATTTAGATGAGGACAACAATGAGGGGGGAAACCTGGGAAAGATAATACCAAAAAAAAGGGTAAGGTAGATCGGGTGATTAAATTAATGAAGTATGTCGTTCTTTTTGATGCGGTGGACGTTTGTTCGATTCATGAAATTAATTTTCCACTGAATGTAATTTTTTTTTTGGAAAAAGGGAAGGGGGGGGGTGGAGTTTAATTATTAATATAAACTACTTTGCCTTGCATACCACGTGACTATACAGGAGTACAAGGTCGCTGCTCTCAAACTAAAAACGAGAACACTCTGACAGATTTCAGGGTTGGTAATCCGGTTGAGAGTTGACTTCCGGTGGGAGAGTCCGCGTGAGAGTTGTCTTCCAGATGCCTGCCTTCAGAAGAGCTGAGAATTTGAAAACCCAGTAAATGTTGTCACAGAAGCTGTTATCATCGGACTATAAAGTCAGTCTACAAAGTTTCAAACAGAATTTGTTATCAAACTATAAAGTCAGTCTACAAAGTTTCAAACAGAATTTGTTATCAAACTATAAAGTCAGTCTACAAAGTTTAAAACAAAATTTGTTATCAAACTATAAAGTCAGTCTACAAAGTTTAAAACAAAATTTGTTATCAAACTATAAAGTCAGTCTACAAAGTTTAAAACAAAATTTGTTATCAAACTATAAAGTCAGTCTACAAAGTTTAAAACAAAATTTGTTATCAAACTATAAAGTCAGTCTACAAAGTTTAAAACAAAATTTGTTATCAAACTATAAAGTCAGTCTACAAAGTTTAAAACAAAATTTGTTATCAAACTATAAAGTCAGTCTACAAAGTTTAAAACAAAATTTGTTATCAAACTATAAAGTCAGTCTACAAAGTTTAAAACAAAATTTGTTATCAAACTATAAAGTCAGTCTACAAAATTTTAAAACAAAATTTGTTATCAAACTATAAAGTCAGTCTACAAAATTTTAAAACAAAATTTGTTATCAAACTATAAAGTCAGTCTACAAAGTTTCAAACATAATTTGTTATCAAACTATAAAGCCAGCCTAACGTTTTTGAAAACGTAGCGAGCTGAACAATTCATAGTCTAATCTACAATTTATAACTGGCCTCAGCTCACTCTAATTTATTATTTGTGCCTGACCACGGCTACACCTAGTTTACTATTTGTACATGACCACAGCTCACTCTAGCTTACTATTTGTACCTGTTCACAGCTACCTCTAGTTTACAATTTGCACCTGACCACTGCTACATATAGTCTACTATTTGTACCGGATCACAGCTACTTGTAGTTTACTATTTGAACATGACCAGAGCTACTTATAGTTTACTATTTGTGTCAGTCCACAGCTATTTATAGTTTACTATCCGACCTGGCCACAGCTACCTCTAGCTTACTATTCACACCTGGCCACAGCTACCTCTAGCTTACTATTCTCACCTGGCCACAGATATTTATAGTTTAAAATCCGACCTGGCCACAGCTACTTCTAGCTTACTATTCTCACCTGGCCACAGTTATTTATAGTTTAATATCCGACTTGGCCACAGCTACTTCTAGCTTACTATTCTCACCTGGCCACAGTTATTTATAGTTTACTATTCGACTTGGCCACAGCTACTTCTAGCTTACTATTCTCACCTGGCCACAGTTATTTATAGTTTACTATCCGACTTGGCCACAGCTACTTCTAGCTTACTATTCTCACCTGGCCACAGCTACCACTAATTTACTATCCGACATGGCCACAGCTATCTCTAGCTTGCTATTCTCACCTGGCCACAGCTATTTATAGTTTACTATCCAACTTGGCCACAGCTACCTCTAGCTTACTATTCTCACCTGGCCACAGCTACCTCTAATTTACTATCGGACCTGGCCACAGCTACCTCTAGCTTACTATTCGCACCTGGCCACAGCTATTTATAGTTTACTATCCGACATGGCCACAGCTACCTCTAGCTTACTATTCTAACCTGGCCACAGCAACCTCTAGTTTACTATCAGACCTGGCTACAGCTACCTCTAGTTTACTATCCGACCTGGCCACAGCTACCTCTAGTTTACTATCCGACCTGGCCAAAGCGACCTCTAGTTTACTATTCGCACCTGGCCACAGCTACCTCTAGTTTACTATTCGCACCTGGCCACAGCTACCTCTAGTTTACTATTCGCACCTGGCCACAGTTACCTCTCGCTTACTATTCGCACCTGGCCACAGCTACCTCTAATTTACTATCCGACCTGGCCACAGCTACCTCTAGCTTACTATTCGCACCTGGCCACAGCTATTTATAGTTTACTATCCGACCTGGCCACATCTACCTCTAGTTTACTATCCGACCTAGCCAAAGCGACCTCTAGTTTACTATTCGCACCTGGCCACAGCTACCTCTAGTTTACTATTCGCACCTGGCCACAGCTACCTCTAGTTTACTATTCGCACCTGGCCACAGTTACCTCTAGCTTACTATTCGCACCTGGCCACAGCTACCTCTAATTTACTATCCGACCTGGCCACAGCTACCTCTAGCTTACTATTCGCACCTGACAACAACTACATCTAGTTACTATTTCCAACTGACAACTACTACCTCTAGTTGCCATTCTCACCTGACAACAACTACCTCTAGTTACTATTCTCACCTGACAACAACTACATCTAGTTACTATTTCCAACTGACAACTACTACCTCTAGTTGCCATTCTCTCCTGACAACAACTACCTCTAGTTACTATTCTCACCTGACAACAACTACCTCTAGTTACTATTCTCACCTGACAACAACTACCTCTAGTTACTATTCTCACCTGACAACAACTATCTATTGTTTACTATTCTCATATGACAACAACTATCTATAGTTTACTATTCTCACCTGACAACAACTACCTCTAGTTACTATTCTCACCTGATAATAACTACCTCTAGTTACTATTCTCACCTGACAACAACTATCTATAGTTTACTATTCTCACCTGACAACAAGTACCTATAGTTTACTATTCTCACCTGACAACAACTACCTCTAGTTACTATTATCACCTGACAACAACTACCTCTAGTTACTATTCTCATCTGACAACAACCACCTCTGGTTTACTATTCCCACCTACATAAAACTACCTGTCACAGGTTTAACCTACATGATAGCACATCTGGTTTTCCTTGTCGTGGGCATCTATGTCCAGATAACCTTGCTCCTCGTTATCACGTGACACATGCGAATATCAAGAACCACTTTGTTATGCATACTTCATCCGCTTAACGTGACGTACTTGCTTAAATGACGTACTTAATGTAGTAAAAATAAACAGAATAGCTAAGAAATACCATTCGCTTGTAAATTATGACATCATAAATATATATTCCAGCAAAAGAAATTTCTTAATCTTCTGCTTCTACACGTGCGCGTTGGTTGTTGTTTTTTAGAGTATAGCGGTCAAGGTTTAGTATATTTAAATAGAGTATATTTTAGAATGACAAAACGTATGCACGTGTTGCTCATTTGGCAAATAATCGGTAATTAAATTTACAACAATTTTTTAGATTAAAGACGATTTACAGAAGATTTATTTGAATAAAGAAAGTGAAAGCGCAAATATAAAATGTTACATGACTTGCACAGCTATTAGTTCCAGATACTTTAGTTGGCTTGATTATTTGTGTCTTACTAGGAAGATGGTCAGGTCAGGTAATACCTGCTACTGTATGGAGAAGACAGTACAAATAGCGGTTATCCTGCTGCCTTGCAGGTATAGTCCTACCTCTTTGTTAAGGAGAGTAGAAGACTAAGGGAGGGTACTCTAAAAGTAAAATAACTCCTCTGACTTGTGGGTAAGAATTTTTAACTAAAGGTTAGCGGAGTCAACTGTAAACAGACCGACGGAAGACCACCATCCTAACCTCTTTGGATAATCATGCATCGCCACAATTTGAGAATATTAAAACAGATCAATAAATTTAAATATCTGGGAACAATGTTAACCTCATATGGTAGATGTACAACAGAGGTGACATGCAGAATAGCTCAGGCAAAAGCAGCTTTCCAAAAATTGAGGAAGATACTGTGTAATCCATCTTAATATACGGATGTGAATCATAGACAAAAGGACAAGAAGCAAAAAAATCACTGGAATCTGTAGAAATATGGTTTTACAGAAGAATTTTGAGAATACCGTGGACAACTAAAAAGAGCAATGAAAACGTTCTGAAAGAGGCCAAAGCAAAAAGGAGAGCTAATATCAAATTTTAGGAAGACACAATCATTATTTGTTGGCCTTGTAATGACAAGGGAACATCTGGAATATATTGTGATAACTGACAAAATTGAGGACCAAAGAGATAGAGGAAAGCAAAGAGAAAAGATACCAGACAGCTAAACAGAATGGCTTGGGAAAAGGTCAACAGCAGAATTGATTAACAATTGTTGAGATTGAAAGTCGTGGAAAGACATGATCACCTATGTATGTAGGCATTACACATGATGATGATGAATAGAAAGATAAATTACACATTCTTATTTTACTCATATCACTATTAAACATTCAAAGTGACGAGAAATAGGTGTGTATTCACATTTTTAAAAAAGAACATTAACGAAAATGAATACTCCCCCCTCCCCCTTTTCCCCCCGCAACTCTCAGATTTCCAAAGAAATTATCTTTACTTCATGAACATTTACAACTAAAGAAAGTATCATTGATATAGACATAGCTATAAAGAGATAAAAATGTCACATTTTGTGTGCGGTGTCTCAAAATGAAACCACTCCCATAAAATATCAATTTTAAGAATGAGAGGAGTGTACTATGCTCAGAGCATCTTTGGTCATAATTGTTGAACAATTTCCAAGAATAGAACTAAAATGCCACTTTGAGATGAGAACGAGGAGCCGTGGTTAGGGTTTATTCTTGGGCGTGTGTTTACGGTTTATTCTTGGGTGTGTGTTTATGATTTATTCTTGGGCGTGTGTTTACGGTTTATTCTTGGGCGCGTGTTTACGGTTTATTATTGGGTGTGTGTTTATGGTTTATTCTTGGGTGTGTGTTTATGGTTAATTCTTGAGTGAGTGTTTATGGTTAATTCTTGGGTGTGTGTTTATGGTTTATTCTTGGGTGATTGTTTATAGCTTATTCTTGGGTGTGTGTTTACGGTTTATTCTTCGGTGTGTGTTTATGATTTATTCTTGGGCATGTGTTTACTATTTATTCTTGGGCGCGTGTTTACGGTTTATTATTGGGTGTGTGTTTATGGTTTATTCTTGGGTGTGTGTTTATGGTTTATTCTTGGGTGTGTGTTTACGGTTTATACTTGCGTGTGTGTTTATGGTTTATTCTTGGGCGTGTGTTTACGGTTTATTCTTGGGCGCGTGATTACGGTTTATTCTTGGGCGTGTGTTTAACGTGAGAAGCCTGTCTACTTTTAAAGGGTCTCTGATTGACTGTGATTGTCTGCATGAAACATGAGTTTGGCATTGTTGATTTATTACTGTTTTGTTAAAGCAACGAGCAATTTGATTTGCAAACTAAGAACTCTAATCTAAACCACTTTCGTACACAGCAAATGTTGAGATGAACATCTGACACATCCATTTTCCGGGAATAATTTGTGTTGCCATGGATACCACTCTACAAACAAATGTTTGGTATTTAGCATCGTGGTTGGACAAACACTTACCCAGGAAGAATTATAGCCGGGGTGAAATGTCGAGTAAATATAATCATATACCGGGAACATTTTACACTGCTTTCATTATTGCAGTTTAGAAATACCAAAGTTAATTTTTTGCTATTATTTCAACACGGACCGTTCTAATATGGGGTATTACACAAAATGTAGATCACTTATATTCACATAAGAAGTGCATTATGATTGACAAACGGTTCTCACACGGTAGATTGTCTTTCCTAGCTTTGAAATACCTGTAAGTAATGGCACATAGTTAGGCAAGGGTTGTGTGCTGTCACCAGATTTATTTAATATGCACAGTGAGTTTATTTTAATATTCATAAGGGGCATGACATGAATAATAATTGGAGGTAATAATATAAATAACCTCAGGTATGTCGCAATGTCCCAACTCCCTAGATCCGCAATATCCCCACCCCCAAGGTCCGTATTGACACCCCCCCCCCTTTCCCCAAATTGAAGAGTGCCCGTTTTGCCTATGGGTTTTTTTTTCCTTGTTGGAAAAAGAGGTGATAGCTGTCCAATGGTTTGACATGCTTTGCTGCATCTTGAGTCTCTCTATTGTATGTGAATTGTCGTTTTTCACTAGACTTCCTAGGTATTTTAATTCCTCTACTTGCTTTAGTTGCCTGCCTTCAATAGTTATGTTGATGTTCTGTTTCTGTTTTGCGACATTCATGATTTCTGTTTTGCTGATGTTGATTTTCATGTTCTTTTTGTGTGCCTGTGCTGTTGAGTACATTTAAGTGTTCTTGTAGGTCTTTTATTTTTCTATGTACTAGTGCCTGATCGTCTGCAAATAAAAGCTCATTGATCTCTTGTCTCTGATAGGTATGCTAACACGCATACACAGTCAATGTATGTAGTAAACAAGAGTGGAAGAAACATCTCCGGGCTACCCCCAACGTGTATTTTTAAGCCCTTAACTTATGACTGACTCAGCAACTCGGTAAGGGATTAACATTTTATGCCCAACGAGAACACAGATAATTACTCATCGACGGGAAAAAAAATATAAGTACTTCTAAAGATGGAGTTTTCTGCCTCTACAGAGAGTGACCCCTGTACATACGGCTAGCAGTGAAAGACAGAATATCACGCTGAACTCTTCTAAAACTAATATAATAATATAATAACATAGCCAAAGAATCCTTTTTAATGGCGAGTTTAAATATTACATGAGCATGGAACGTGTATTAACTGTAGAATATAATATTCTTTGCTTTTATGGACTTTAAATTTAAAAGTAATTTGAGACGTTAATGTTAACATGGAAAATATAATACAGCAACAGCGCTCACATTTTTTTGTTTACTGTTTACGGTTTACTGTCAGAAAAATGTTAAACTCGCATTGTTTATAGTTCATGAACGCAAACAGTACTGGCCATAATTTAGTGTAACCCTCTTAATATGCATGTTGTATGTTACATATCACGAGACTCAAATTGAATCACAATTAGCAATAATTATTTTTGACTCTTTATTTCTTTTGTTTTATTCCCTCCGTCAAGGGATGTAAAATAAGGTTTAAAGAGCAATCAATCTAGCGCTATTAATCATAATTTTTCTGCAATTATATATTATGAAAACCAATTATTGTTCATAAATTGTAATGAGTTGAATAGGTTTGATATACGATTTTACAGTTATTAAACAATATCTGATACATCACATACATTTACTGTTTAAAAAGTAGGTCAGGAAGAGACTGTTACCCGATTTAAGGCTGGGCCAACCTAGGAGCTATCGATTGAGATCGGAACCAGCCTCTTGTATTTAGTAGTTCAGTTCATTAAACAGCGAGCTACCGCTATTCCCTTGAGAACCTGAAGTCAAATTATTAAGAGCAAGAGAAGAAAATAATTCCGGAGCTAGTGAGTTAAAAGGAAGATAATTTTCAATTTCTAGATTTGGCCATACGCTCTGCGCGCTTCAAACAGTGTCGTCACGTGTACTGCAGCTACAGAATTGGAGGAACAAATGTGCTCATATCTTGACTCTATGAGAGTTAAACATTTCTAGCATATCTGGTCTACGTCTATAGGGAAAGAGGAAATACACAATAAAGACAAGAAAAAAAAAAAAGATAAAAATTTGGAGTGGTAACAGAGTTACGTAGGTGAGAAACGAAACAAAACAAAAGTCGAACGACGTTTCGACCAAGTAGGCCTTCAGCTGGAACAATAACACAATAACACAATAACTGATGGCCTACTTGGCCGAAACGTTCGACTTTTGTTTTGTTTCTCACCAACGTAAAGCTGTTACCGTACCTCTTTTTTTAAAATTGACATTATTTTATCACCAGCTTTACAGCAGCCTCGCATCGCTTTGCGTCTTGATGTCTTGATCACAATATTTGAACATTTGTTGAAAATCTGATCTATGTCATATATGGAAAGAAGTGATACATAGTAGAATGTAGTATTTGGCTTGTAGTGGTACTGAGTAGAAGGAGTTTATGACACATAGTAGAATGTAGTATTTGACTTGTAGTGGTACTGAATAGAAGGAGTTTATGACACATAGTAGAATGTAGTATTTGACTTGTAGTGGTACTGAGTAGAAGGAGTTTATGATACATAGTAGAATGTAGTATTTTGCTTGTAGTGGTACTGAGTAGAAGGAGTTTATGATACATTGTAGAATGTAGTATTTGACTTGTAGTGGTACTGAGTAGAAGGAGTTTATGATACATAGTAGAATGTAGTATTTGACTTATAGTGGTATTGAATAGAAGGAGTTTATGACACATAGTAGAATGTAGTATTTGACTTGTAGTGGTACTGAATAGAAGGAGTTTATGACACATAGTAGAATGTAGTATTTGGCTTGTAGTGGTACTGAGTAGAAGGAGTTTATGATACATAGTAGAATGTAGTATTTGGCTTGTAGTGGTACTGAGTAGAAAGAGGTACACCATCTCATCGGACAATGGCATAGATGTAGAAATTAGACTAAACAATTCCGGACATGACAAGCAAGCAACAGCTTGACACGTTCCAACTTGTGGTCTGAGGATGGATCACAGGAGACACATTTCCGGACAAGCGGCAAAATCAAAGTGTGACAACATCCGCTCGGAGACTCAAAACTTACAGGTGGGCAGGAAACCGCCACTTTGTTCACTTTGAAGCTTTTGATCCCATGAACGAACTTACAGTCAGCGGCGAGACGAAACACTGTTGGCACTTTAATAAATGCCTACCACACATACAAAGACACGTACAACTATATAGACGAATATATATATATATACATCCCAGAGGAAAAGAAGACGAGAGAGACGATAATCAGAGAAAGATCAACACCGTAGCTTATATCAGAAGATAACAGTTAGTTGAGAACCGACCGCAAGTGTCTAGTCAGTCCTCACCATGTGGCATCTCTCTCTCCTTAGCTACCATAATGAGCTCGTTTGTTGCCAAGATTTAGTTAAGAAGTTGATGTTTCATTATAAGGACATAAACCACTGTATGAACAGTTACAACGTAGTCAACAGCAGTCGCTTCTGTAACCTGTAAGCCTAAATTAGAAGTACTTTAGAGCATCTAGAGGATAAAGATTAGCACCATAATTAGCTAGAGATAAGATATCGTTGAAAGACCAGTGTACATAGAAAGTAAAGTAAAGTAAAGTAAAGTAAAGTAAAGTAAGGTAAGGTAAGGTAAGGTAAGGTAAAGTAAAGTAAAGTAAACTAAAGTAAAGTAAAGTAAAGTCACGTAAAGTCACGTAAAGTAAAGTAAAGTAAAGTAAGGTAAGGTAAAGTAAAGTAAAGTAAAGGAGCCCCCGCCATGCCAAGTGGCGTATAGGGAATATGGTGTTAGTGACTATAATTTTTATACACCTTCAGCACATGATTTTTGGGGTAATGTAATGGGTATTACGCCTGTGACTCTTTACTTTCCCAGAAAAAAATCCGGTACCCATGTAAAGCTGGGTGAACCCGGAAGTCGTCGATCCTCTTGTCCTTTGTAGTCCAGTTCACTAACCACTGAGCTTTCGTGGCTCTGACCTCTGTAAATGATGGTTAATTATTATGCTGTAATGACAGTATTTGATTGATAATAGTTTCTATGTTTCCAATAAAAGCATTTGACTTGTACGACCTGGTCTTGGTATGCCATTTTCAGTCTGTGGTGTTATCAATGAAGACACTATCATTATCGTGGTCAAATACAGTTCCTGATTCTCAAAACACCACGACCTGTCCGACAGAGCCTCCACTCAAGATAATGTCTCTTCTTTATAACAGGCTACTGAGAGCTTTCAGGGGGTGTTTGTTTGCGTTCACTGATGCTTTTTTTGGAGTGAACTATGTGGACACTTAAAACACAAACAAGATGGTATTCTTCGTGTAACAAACTATAGAATATGTTTTAAAACATCTAAAATTCTACGCATGATTTAGGTAAACCAAGTAAACATTAGAAGATTATTTATTTTACCTTCTAATTTACAACCAAATATTTTGGATCTTTGATACAACACATGTATAAATTCCTGATATTTACATCACATAAAACAACTAAACAGTTGAAACATCCTTAAACAGTTACGTATCTTTCATTTTTTACATTGAATTAAACTTGTTACAATTGTCACACGTTACTAATATCTGTATATTTGAAAACATTATTTTGTTACTCACCATCAATAAAAAAAAAAGATTGTTTCTTTAGTTAATTTTAAGTGAAGAGAGATTGCTGCCTAGACAGACACGATATAATTGTGATATCACACTATTTGACATTTACACCGGCTTTGTTCAAGCTTTCAAGATAACAGATTAAAGAGCATTCCTTAAGTGTTGATATCCCAACTATAATCTAAACGTGGACTATTCTATAAACAACAACTGAGATATCAAGTATTCATACTTAGTTATATAACCGATCAATTCAGAGTCAGATATCGATGAATTATATCAACAACTTTATAATATCACCTCTCACCAGATCAGAATTTATTTACGAACAGATAACTCTAAATATATATTTGGTTTATAAATTTTGAACTGGATTATGACCCCTTTCTTTTTCCGATATCACATTGCGCTGTATACTTTGATGGACGAATCACAAACAGTGCTCTTGGAGTCGACTGTGCTGAATCTTTGTTTGTATCGAAATCATAACACCAGCCTAGCATACGATTTGTTATAATACATATGTTGTTGTATTCAGAAGATAGATGCTCTTTTCAATTACATTTTTCGACTTTGGAAATTGTGGCTACCTATGGCTATACAAAGAGTTACGACGGTGGTTTTCTGCTGCCTTCCGTCGGTTTGTTTACGGTTGACTAGTCTAACTTTTGACTGAAAGGTCACACCCACAAATTAGACTTAATGTGGTTTTACAGAATAATGTTGAGAATACCATGGGCAGCTAAGGAGAGTAATGAAAACGTTATGGAAGAGGCCAAAGCAAAAACAGAGATAATTTCCAACGTTAGGAACAAAGCAATCACCATTTTTTTTAAAATCGTATAATTAGAAGGGAACAGCTGGATCGTATAATTAGAAGGGAACAGCTGGATCGTATAATTAGAAGGGAACAGCTGGATCGTATAATTAGAAGGGAACAGCTGGATCGTATAATTAGAAGGGAACAGCTGGATCGTATAATTAGAAGGGAACAGCTGGATCGTATAATTAGAAGGGAACAGCTGGAATGTATTGTAACAACTGGGAAAATTAATGTACAAAGAGATAGAGGGAAGCAAAGAGAAAAGATACTAGACAGCTTAAGAGAATGGCTTGGCATAAAGTCATCAACAGAAGTGATAAATAACTGACGAGACCGGGAGTTGTGGAGACATGATCACCTACGCTAGTTGGCATGGTACTTGATAATGATGATGAGTATCGAGCATCAATCTAGTATCTTCCATCCTTGCACAGCCCTCACAGTGAACCTCGTTATAATTCCTACTCTGGATAACATTTTCAGTTTTAGTAAAAGAGTTCACTCACTCTTATCCTTGCTCTCTTGCCCTTGTTCTTCTCAATGTACCTAAAGGTTGGCCTTCTATTATTTTTCCAGTTGTTTTTCAATGGAACGATGACAAAGCAACAAGTTGTCACATAAAATACACAATTATAATGTCCTCTCAGAGCGTGATGACAAAGCAACAAGTTGTCACATAAAATACACAATTATAATGTCCTCTCAGAGCGTGATGACAAAGCAACAAGTTGTCACATAAAATACACAATTATAATGTCCTCTCAGAGCGCGATGACAAAGCAACAAGTTGTCACATAAAATACACAATTATAATGTCCTCTCAGAGCGTGATGACAAAGCAACAAGTTGTCACATAAAATACACAATTATAATGTCCTCTCAGAGCGTGATGACAAAGCAACAAGTTGTCACATAAAATACACAATTATAATGTCCTCTCAGAGCGCGATGACAAAGCAACAAGTTGTCACATAAAATACACAATTATAATGTCCTCTCAGAGCGTGATGACAAAGCAACAAGTTGTCACATAAAATACACAATTATAATGTCCTATCAGAGCGTGATGACAAAGCAACAAGTTGTCACATAAAATACACAATTATAATGTCCTCTCGGCGCGTGATGACAAAGCAACAAGTTGTCACATAAAATACACAATTATAATGTCCTCTCAGCGCTTGATGACGAAGCTACCAAATATTTTTTTTTAGATTTCAGAATTCAAAATTTAGTTAGCAACTTAATGAATAAGTGACATACTAATACTAAAGTGGATTGATAACTTCAAAAGTTGGACAGGTAAATCTAAGACAACATGCACCATTAAGACAAGAGTCAGAGTAAAATGGCGCTTCATGGTAGCCAACCTTTGATGTGGAGACGGTACCCAATGAATGAATGACAAAGCTACCGACTGTCCAACAGACTTTAGAATTGCAATGCCCTTTTTTTATACTTCTTCTCTATTAAGCGAGTAAGAACAACCCTTGACCTGAGTGACTTAAGAGATTTTGTTTTGCCAAGAACATTTTGTGTCCCACAATCCTCATCGATTCCTCACAGGAAGCCTCAAGTCTGACCCAGTTTCTTTTCTCTATATTATCCGCCATGTTGTCCTGGCCTGCCTTCTCTTTATCCGTTCTCAAAGATGCACTGCCTGGAAAATCTTCTGATTATTTCTGGAACTCTGCTGAGTACATGACCTATCCATTTGTAGTCCTCTTGATTTAATTGAACATTTATAAGAGGAAAGCCTCCAGCATAAAGTCTGAGTATCACGTGATTTGTCACAAGGCGGCTCATTACGTGTACACAAAAACCGGAATGTGTTCATGAATGAGCTTATTAATGGAGTTTTAATCCGGGAATTTCACGAACCGAATGATGGACATCGCCTAGTAGAATATCAATGCCGCTTACAGACCAGCCCGTTACTCAGAGAACTAAACATGAAAGTCCAACATAATGTGCGAATAAATAGCTTCTGGCAGACTATTGAATGCATTAATGGACGAAAATCACAAAGCGTATCAGCTCAGACACATTTACAGTCACAGTTGGGGGCCCAGACTACTTAATTACAAAATGGCGTCTGGCTTGTTACATAAGAGCATGCCTTGAAATCAACGGAGGATTCAAAGGGGACGTAATGACGTCTGCATGGGCATAGATCTCTGATGGGAAATTGGCATTTAGCTACCTGTACTATCGACAGTTTATAAATATTTATGTTCTGTGATTAGACTTTTCTTTCTCAACATTTCACTTTCAAATTTTGTTAGTTTTTTTTTTTTTATTCAACTTTCAATTTATTTTTTCCTTAATTTCGCTCTTCCCATTCATTCATTGTTCAATTTCGTTATTTTTGTCCCCTATTTATTTGCCTTTAGACTTTCACGTTTCCATTAATCTGTTGATTAATTTCGGCGTCTCTATTTATTTGTTGCTGAAATTCGGTATTTTTATTTATTACTTGCTCGACTTATATTTCACTATTTATCTACTTTCAAATCCGACTCTGTCTAACACAAGTTTGATCTCTTCAACTTTCCTCTACAACCTGGTCACTAGAAGGGAAGCGTATATAACGTATATGTATGAGACAAGAGTGAGACAAGATCTAAAGGAACCATTGATAATTGCTGAAATCTGAAGCAGACATTAACAAACAGATTAATTCCTGAATTAATCCTCGGTTTGTTAATGTCTCCTTCAGATTTCAGCAATATTCAAAGATTTCTTTAGATCTTGTCTCACTCTTGTCTCAGTCTTGTCTCACTTTTGTCTCTTACAGTCTCATTATATCTTGTCACAGTCTTGTCTCTTACAGTCTCATTAGATCTTGTCTCAGTCTTGTCTCTTACAGTCTCATTATATCTTGTCTCAGTCTTGTCTCTTATAGTCTCATTATATCTTGTCTCAGTCTTGTCTCTTACAGTCTCATTAGATCTTGTCTTAGTCTTGTCTCTTACAGTCTCATTAGATCTTGTCTCAGTCTTGTCTCTTACAGTCTCATTAGATCTTGTCTCAGTCTTGTCTCTTACAGTCTCATTAGATCTTGTCTCAGTCTTGTCTCTTACAGTCTCTTCAGATATTGTCTCTTACAGTCTCATTAGGTCTTGTCTCAGTCTTGTCTCTTACAGTCTCTTCAGATATTGTCTCTTACAGTCTCTTCAGATCTTGTCTCTTACAGTCTCATTAGGTCTTGTCTCAGTCTTGTCTCTTACAGTCTCTTCAGATCTTGTCTCTTACAGTCTCATTAGGTATTGTCTCAGTCTTGTCTCTTACAGTCTCTTTACTAGGACCTCATTCATTTTCCTCCTGACCGCAGGGCAGTACGAAGGGAAGTTATTTTTATTTCTCGTTTCCTTTCGAAATTATTGTATTTTAGATACTTCATTATTAGTTATCTATGTAGGTCTCATTTTATTACTTATATATTTATATATGTCTGTGTGTGTTGTTTATTGTTCCTGCTAAAGGTCTAGTGAGCCGAAACGTCGCCCATTAATTACGTAAAGCTTCATCATCATGTGCCATACCGGTTGGCGTAGACGATCATGTCCTTCCATAATCATTTATCTACAGTGCATCATTTGAGTTCTGTTGTTGACTGTTTTCCATGTCATGACACCAAGATATCCAGTATTTTCTCTCCATGTCGTTAGCGATCACTCTTTCCTTGTATTTTGCCTGTTGTATCCAAGTATTCCAACTTTCCTCTTCTCATGATGTGCCCGAAAAATGACGATTGTTTCTTTATGATGTTTTTAGGAGCTCCCTTTTTGTGTTGGCCTCTGAGTATTTCTTAATTGATTATTTTAACTTTCCAGGAAACTTTCAACATTCTTCTGAGAAATCCCATCTCTGTGGCCTCTAACCGTCTTTTCATTTGTTCGTCTACTGTCCATGATTCGCTTCCATAGGTCAGAATTGGTATTATATAGCACCCATGAATTCTCTTTCTCACTTCTATTGACATAGATTTGTTGCAAAAGATATTTGTTCATTTTCTGAAATGCTATTTTGACCTTAGCTATTTTGCTTTTTATTTCTGTGGAGCATCTTCCATCTGATGTTATTATTGTGCCCAAGTATTTGAAACGTTGTACTTATTTCAGATTTGTTCTGTTTATTTTTATGCTGCATGATGGTGATGATTGTTTCTTTGATAGGACCACTACTTCTGTCATTTACCTTTCGAATTACTTTTGTTAAGCTCCAATCATACCATTTTAATCTATTTGCGTTCCATTTCTTCCATATATCTTGACTTGACAGCATAGTACAACAGACTTTAATCTCTAATAACTGCACATCTGATAACAAACAGATTCAGCCTTGTAGAGGAAAGGTGAAGGAAAGCAGTCTTACGGATTCCGTCTGATCACAGATTGGTAAGGAGAAGTGGATTTGTATCGGACGGTGAAAATAAGGTGAACAAGAAGTTGAAAACACTAAGCCCCACTCCCGTTATCGATCTCTGTCAACTCAATGTTCACTGAAAGCTCTCACCGCCTCACACCACTGTTTAACACCGATTATAGTCAGTGTTTTTTTTTAATGGGAAAAAAAGGTTCCGGTACTCACCCTTAAGATGTTATTACATCGTCCTACACTTTTAACATATCCTCTTATATACGTTTGTCGTCTTTAGATCGCTTCGTGCTTTGGGGATCAATAACAGAATAACGAGCTAGGAGCAGCCCTCTACAGAATTGATAGAGTTGAACTTACATTTTATAATTTATTATTATTGTGATTTTTTTTTAATGGGAAAAAAGTTCCGTTCCTCACCGTGAAGATTTTACAGCAACTTCTCACACTTCCAACATATCCTCTGATACTGATTATTTTCTTGAAGATTTTCACGAAAACCACATATATTTTTGCTGTCAATAAATTGGAATTTAATTGCAATCAATATAAAAATGGTGTCGGTACTGCATTCCATTGCGTACCGCCAGAAAAAAAGCACTGGTTATAGTAAGATAGTAAAAAGTAAAGAGCCCCCGTCACGCTAAGTGGCGTATAGGGAATATGGTGTTAGTGACCATCAATTTTACAGACCTTCATCACATGATTTTTGGGGTAATGTGGTCGGTAGTTGGGATTTCTCAGAAGAATGTTCAAAGTTCCCTGGACAAAAAGACCAACGAGAAGTTCTCAAAGAGGCCAACACAAAAAGGCAGCTCCTAAAAAAACATCAGAAAGAAACAATCAACATTTTACGGGCACATCATGAGAAGAGGAAAGTTTTAATACTTAATTACAACTGGCAAAATAAAAGGAAAGAGAGATCACGGACGACAAAGAGAGAAAATACTGAATAGCTTTGGTGTCATGGCATGGAAAGCAGTCAACAACAGAACTGATACGATGCACTGTAGATAGAAGATTGTGGAAGGACATGATCGTCTACGCCAACCGGAATGGTACATGATGATGATGTAGTCGGTATTACGCCAGTACCGCTTTACTTTCCCAGAAAAAAATCCGGTACCCATTTAAGGCTGGGTGAACCCGAAAGCCGTCGGTTGGAATCGAACCCTACTCCTTGTCCTTTATAGTCCAGTTTATAAAAAAGATATAACTGGCAAAATACAGGAAAGAGATATCGCGAACGGCAAAGATATAAGATACTAGATAGCTTGGCGTCATGGCATGGAAAATAGTCAACAACAGAACTGATACCATGCACTGTTGTAATAGTAAATAGCTTAGAGAGCATATGTTGAGAGTATTTAGGGGAGACTAGTTATGATAGAAATAGACTATAGATAGGTGTAATGGCATAGGGTCAAGAGGGCGTGTATTCAGTGGGAAGTCATGGAAGCGTGAAGGACACCGGGTGTGGGCAGTTATGCTAGAAACAGACCAAGATAGGGTCAAGGTCAAAGGGTTAAGACAGAAGGGATCTGGAAGGTTCTAGGAGTGACGTATTGAGTACGCATGTTATAGACACATGATAGAAGATTATAAATAATTGTTTAGGGAGGATTCTGGGATTGTGAATAGGAGGGTGGTATAAATAGTTGGGGCGAGAGAAATCTCTCTCGCTCTGGTCAACAACTGCCATAGTCATATTACCAATTGATGGCTTTTATAAGTGGAAGATGTGTGAATGACATCGATATTTTGTACAGACATGTCGACAGTTTCATGTCAATAACGTTGCTACTCTGTTTGACGACAACTGGTTGTTGATTCCATTTCGTTAAAAGCCATCACGGCATTGTGCCCACAACAATAAGACTAAATTTGGCGCCGTGAGCGTTTTTTGTGTCACAACAATCAAAAGGAACCTGGGCAAAAGACTAAATTTGGCGCCGTGACCGTTTTTTGTGTCACAACAATCAACAGGAACCTGGGCAAAAGACTAAATTTGGCGCCGTGACCGTTTTTTGTGTCACAACAATCAACAGGAATCTGGGCAAAAGACTAAATTTGGCGCCGTGACCGTTTTTTTGTGTCACAACAATCAACAGGAACCTGGGCAAAAGACTAAATTTGGCGCCGTGACCGTTTTTTGTGTCACAACAATCAACAGGAACCTGGGCAAAAGACTAAATTTGGCGCCGTGACCGTTTTTTGTGTCACAACAATCAAAAGGAACCTGGGCAAAAGACTAAATTTGGCGCCGTGACCGTTTTTTGTGTCACAACAATCAAAAGGAACCTGGGCAAAAGACTAAATTTGGCGCCGTGACCGTTTTTTGTGTCACAACAATCAAAAGGAACCTGGGCAAAAGACTAAATTTGGCGCCGTGACCGTTTTTTGTGTCACAACAATCAACAGGAACCTGGGCAAAAGACTAAATTTGGCGCCGTGACCGTTTTTTGTGTCACAACAATCAACAGGAATCTGGGCAAAAGACTAAATTTGGCGCCGTGACCGTTTTGAGTCACAATAATCAACAAGAACCTGGTGAGATAGACTAAATTTTTCGCAACCATTTTTGTGTGTGACAATTTGAGGAGTGACGATCGTTCAACAAAATCACTTGATGTCACAACAATCAACAAGTACCTGGTTAGTAATAACAACCATACAAGATCAGTTTGGGAGCAGTGAGCGGTAAACAAGATGATTTTAGGAGCCTGACTACACCAGTTCCAAATGAACAGTACACAGATGCGTTGAAGCGTTACAGCAGAGGCCTAGAAATGGGGCACAGAGACTATTGTACACAGCAGTGATTTTGTTTTCTCATCAAGGTGTGCCCCAGTTCAAAACTATGGGCATGTGTACAAAGTGAACTCCGGAAAGATTTTACCGGGTATATCAACTCGCAAGTTACTAGACAGCAAATGAAGCAAGCAGACGGGGAAAAACGGCGATCAGAGAAGTGAAATGTCCAGTCGAAATTCATAAAAGTGGGCGGTACTTAGACTATCAGTAAACAGACCAAACAGGTGACGGGGTGCATTCAAGCGGAGCTATCAAAAGACAGTTTTAGAGACATTTTCTAAGGATGATCAATAGTGTGACGCCAAGATATTAATAAACAGTGATTCAACAAAGAGTATTTAGAAGAATTAGACTATTAGGAGACATTAAAATAATTATAGACACAGGTGTTGCAGTGAATTTATTCCACAGGATCCAAGCGGACGTACATATATAAGTAGATACCATTTTTTTATAATAATGAAAAGTGTAAATATGATTGTATGAATTGTAACAATTTCATGTGTGTCCTAATCGTTTTTTTTAGGAAGATAAGGCATATGCACCCAAGTAGGTACGATTAAAAGGGAGGTAACTGGTAAGGGAGTTGAAAGTAGTAATAGTAGATACGAAATAAAGGACGCACATGAGATTGGTATAAAATAGCACAAAATGAAGGTATGTTCATTATGTACCGTGTTGTAATGATATATGACTTTTAAGGAAATTTTCATTATTGTGTACATATTGTATTATACAAGAATTGTGATTATAGAGCACGTGTATAAGGTATTCAGTAAGAAATTAATTAGGTACTTGATTAGTAAATAGAGAGAATATTGTTGCAGTAGAATATTGCTGTAGTGGAATATTGTTGTAGTAGAATATTGCTGTACTGGAATATTGTTGTACTAGAATATTGTTGTAGTGCAATATTGTTGTAGTAGAATATTGCTGTACTGGAATATTGTTGTACTAGAATATTGTTGTACTAGAATATTGTTGTAGTAGAATATTGTTGTAGTAGAATATTGCTGTACTGGAATATTAATGTACTAGAATATTGTTATAGTGGAATTTTGTTGTAGTAGGATATTGTTGTAGTAGAAAATTGCTGTACTGGAATATTGTTGTAGTAGAATATTGCTGTAATAGAATATTGTTGTAGTAGAATATTGTTGTAGTAGAATCTTGTTGTAGCAGAATATTGTTGTAGTAGAATATTGTTGTAGTAGAATATTGCTGTAATAGAATATTGCTGTACTGGAATATTGTTGTACTAGAATATTGTTGTACTAGAATATTGTTGTAGTAGAATATTGTTGTAGTAGAATATTGCTGTACTGGAATATTGTTGTACTAGAATATTGTTGTACTAGAATATTGTTGTAGTAGAATATTGCTGTAATAGAATATTGTTGTAGTAGAATATTGTTGTAGTAGAATCTTGTTGTAGCAGAATATTGTTGTAGTAGAATATTGTTGTAGTAGAATATTGCTGTAGTGGAATATTGTTGTAGTAGAATATTGCTGTACTAGAATATTGTTGTAGTAGGATATTGCTCTAGTGGAATATTGTTGTAGTAGAATATTGCTCTAGTGGAATATTGTTGTAGTAGAATATTGCTCTAGTGGAATATTGTTGTAGTAGGATATTGTTGTAGTAGAATATTGTTGTAGCAGTATATTGCTGTAATAGAATGTTGTTGTAGTAGTAAGTTTTTGTGGTAGAAAATTGTTATAGTGGAATTTTGTTGTGGTAGAATAATGTTGTAGTGGAATGTTGTTATGGTAGAATATTGTTGTAATGGAATGTTGTTGCAGTAGAATGTTGATGTAGTAGAATATTGCTGTAGTGGAATGATATAGTAGTAGAATATTGCTGTAGTGGAATGTTTTTGTAATAGAATATTGTTGTAGTGAAATGTTGTTGTAGTAGAATATTGCTATAGTGGAATGTTGTTGTGATATAATATTGTTGTAGTGGAATGTTGTTGTGGTAGAATATTGTTGCAGTAGAATATTGTTGTAGTGGAATGTTGTTGTAGTAGAATATTGTTGTAGTAGAATATTGTTGTAGTGAAATATTTTTGTAGTGGAATGATGTTGTAGTAGAATATTGTTATAGTGGAATATTGTTGTAGGGGAATGTTGTTGTAGTGGAATGTTGTGGTAGAATATTGTTGCAGCGATTGAATGTAATGAATCTTATTAGTGATGGAGGGTAAAAGACAGAAAAGAGAGTGGAATAAAAGGTAGAATGGTGTGGCAGACAAGGTGGGTGTGGGGGAAGAGGGCAAATTCAATAATAAATTATAAACAGAAAGCTTACGTGTTTAATGAGAAGATTGTGCCTGAACTTCACACACAAGGTTGTCCATGTGTGTTAGTATTTGACTAACAGCAATGTGAGGTACAGGGGAAAAGACAACAAGGAAGACCAAGAAATTCTTGGAGAAGACAGACAGAAGCAGAGATGAAGATGATGGGGAAGACATGGAATGATCTTAAAAGAATGGCAAGAGACAGAACGTCTTGGAAAGTGGTTGTTGAAAACCTATGCTCCACAGGGAGCTGAAAGGTAGAAGAAAAAGAAGAAGAATGTGAGGTATGTCTTATAAATGTGTTCAAGTTGATCGATTTCTTGCATTGTCTTAATTTTATTTATTTACTTTTTTGTTGTCTGAGGGAATTGAGTGTACTGTCATTTTTAGAATAAACACAAGGGGCCGGTCAAAACATTTTGCAAGGTCAGTCGTCCCCCTTTGCTAATAGTTTAAATATTGTTTTTACAAACAACTGATATCCTTCTACTGCCGCACACTTCCCACAAGGCTTGTAGCTATCATCTCTATGAAGCATTTATCTAGACAGGCCTCTATGTCTCATTAATGACAACCTCATCACTTCAAACATATTTATTATTGGTAACAATTGGTGTTAAATTATTTAACTTTTTTGCTGTGCCAATTCTCTATTTCAGCTACTTCTAACGTTCCAGACAAACACAGGCAATGACTCCAATTTCCCATACAATCCATGATTCCAATTTCCCAGGGCGATCCATCACTCTTTAATCCCAAGTTTATTGCTCACATTTTTTGTTTTGACAAAACCTGTGATTGTTCAATATCGTTTCCGTTTATGTCTGTGTCCAATTTGGGCTCCAGTTTCAATCGCGGAAATACGAGTTTTCCCACATCCTGTTTATTATTGACGCAGCTTCTATATTATTAATAAGGACAAAGGGAAGAAAGGAATCACCCTAAGTTTGTAAAGTGTTCATTATTATGAGCAGGGGCGGGTGTGGATAAAATGACGTTACACGTCTATAACGCGCATACGTGAAGACGTGAGAAACATTGGGTTCCCAGTTCCTAAACCATACACTGTGCCCCGGTTACCAATGTGCGCACTTGAAATATCAATTAAAACATTTACCTTTGTGAATAATTGTGCTCCAGTTACAAATGTGTGCACTTAAAACAATAATCTTACCCCATTTTCCCATATGACCAAACAAATCGTAGCTACATGTGTCCTTGATAGCTTCGGCATTCCCAAACCACATATTCCCCATCTTCTGAAGTGATGTTTTTGTTGTTTAACTCCATGTCTACTGAACGTTTTTTAAAACTATATTTGATCTTATTTTACTTTTAAAGACGTGCCTGGATACAGTCTACAAGCACACGATTGCTAAAATAAAGTTCATTTAAGGGGAATTTAAATTTTACAACGATCTCCCAGGTTTATAGAATGCAGGTATTGGCGCCACCTGGTTCATGAAGATCTTTGATGGCAATGTGATGATGGGAGAGACGAATTGGCTGACTGCATGAAGTATAGTTCTGTTCCTAGTTCAAGGTTGCGCGTGCACAAAGTAATATATACATCAGCAACTGTTGATAACGGATAGCTGAATAAAGCTTTGATTCAAGGGAGAGTAGCACTCATATGGGGGATTACTAGCACCATCGTCATCATTATCATACTCGTGTATCACGCGTTTAATATTACCATTCTAAAACAGGTACATGAATTTAAAATCTTGGAACAATGTTAATCTCAGATGATAGGTGTACAACACAGGTGAGATGGTAGGTGTATAACACAGGTGAGATGGTAGGTGTACACCAGAGGTGAGACAGTAGGTTTACAACAGATGTGAGATGGTAGGTGCACACCAGAGGTGAGATGGTAGGTGTACAACACATGTGAGATGGTAGGTGTACAACAGAGGTGAGATGGTAGGTGTACAAAAGAGGTGAGATGGTAGGTGTACAACAGAGGTGAGACGGTAGGTGTGCAACAGAAGTGAGACGGTAGGTGTGCAACAGAAGTGACACGGTAGGTGTACAACACAGGTGAGATGGTAGGTGTACAACACAGGTGAGATGGTAGGTGTACAACAGAGATGAGATGCAGAGTGGCTCAGGCAAAAGCAGCTTTCAAAAAATGAAGAAGATACTGTGCAATCCATTTGTGAAAATAGGAACACAAGAAAATAGTTCTTAAATGTTACGTAGAGTCAGTCTTAAAATGTGGATTAGAATCATGGACACTATGACATCAGACAAACAACATCACTGGCGGCTGTAGAAATGTGGTTTTACAGAAAAATGTTGAGAATACCATGAACAGCTACTAAAAGTAGTGAAAACGTTCTGAAAGAGACACAAGCACAGAGAGAGATAATAACCAATATTAGAAAGAAACAATCATCATTTTTTTGGCCATGTAATGAGAAGAGAAAAAAAAGAAAGAAAATACTGGATAGCTTAGTGTCGTGACATGGAAAACAGTCAACAACAGAACTGATACGATGCACTGTAGATAGAAGATTGTGGAGGGACATGACCACCTACGCCAACCGGTATGGCACATGATGAATGAAAAGGGAACAACTGGAATATATTGTAACAACTGGGAAAATTAAGGGACGAAGAGATACAAGGGATCAAAGAGAAATGATACCAGGCAGCTGATGAGAAAGACTTGGCAGAATATCAGCAGCAGAAATGATAAGTAAATGTCAAGATCGAAACTAGTGGACAGACATGATCACATACGCCCGGCACTTGATAATGATGATCACGCGTTGACGATCACCACCCTCTATACCCACCGGCCATTTGTTCCACGAATTATTGTTCTATTTGACACGTTACCTCAATAAATGATTATACATTCTTTTTTTTTTTTCATGAGCTCTTTTCTAATCAAAGTTTACTTTTATTGCAGTGTCATAAAATATGTAAATAAACGGACGGAAATAAATATCTTAACGCATTCAAACTGGACTTGTCTATATTACTCCCGCTCATAAATTTCCTTAAACGACATGTAGCCGTCAGAACTTTTACTAAATGAAGGTTAATGTAATCTGTACCAACCTATTTTATACTATCCTAATTCTATTCTATCAATAGAATCAGTTTCATTGCAGTAATGAATTACCCATATCCGCTCCACCACTTGTCACATTTCCCAAACTGCATCAGTAAATTTATTTGACAAAGCAACTTCCTAGAAGACCTACTAGAAAGCATAAGCGATGATTCCAAACCTATTTAGTCGCCTCTTACAACATGCATGGTAGGTAACAGTGGCTTTATTCGGTTCTGCCGTGTGGGCCCCGGTTGCCACTCGGGCTCGTTCAGTTTTAGGCAGTTTGAATAAACATTAATGAAATAAAGAAGGCATATGCGAACAACGATTAAAGCGGATGACATCATGAAGTAGATTGATAGTAGCATGGATATTAGCATTGATATTACTTGAAGGTGAATTAATAATACTGACATTACTTGAAGGTGAATTTAAAATATTAACATTATTTGAAGGTGAATTAAAAATATTAACATTACTTGAAGGTGAATTTAAAATATTAGCATTATTTGAAGGTGAATTAAAAATATTAACATTACTTGAAGGTGGATTAATAATATTGACATTACTTGAAGGTGAATTTAAAATATGGACAGTACTTGAAGGTGGATTAATAATATTGACATTACTTGAAGGTGGATTAATAATATTGACATTACTTGAAAGTGAATTAATAATATTGACATTACTTGAAGGTGAATTAATAATATTGACATTACTTGAAAGTGGATTCATAATATTGACATTATTTGAAGGTGGGCTAATAACATTGACATTATTTGAAGATGGGCTAACAATATTGACATTATATAAAGTTGGACTACTAATATTGACATTATTTGAAGGTGGACTAATAATATTGACATTATTTGAAGGTGGACTAATAATATTGACATTATTTGATGATGGACTAATAATATTGACATTATTTGAAGGTGGACTAATAATATTGACATTATTTGATGGTGGACTAATAATATTGACATTATTTGATGGTGGACCAATAATATTGACATTATTTGAAGGTGAACTAATACTATTGACATTAACAGCTGGCTGACTAATAATATTGGCACTACTATAGTCCGTTCAGAAATTCATAACCACACCTGAATTAGTTTTGCGTCATAACCGCTTGTTATTTTGGTTTCAAAATTTGCATGCAATCTTAGAATATTGATGACGTTATAGAAATATTTTTTGCTCTGAGAAATTTGATCTAGTTTAAAAGTTTTCTTCTTTAGGGTATATTAAATTCACCATGTACGAATTTGACACCAATTTAGGATATATACATTAATTTGGTGCGGTCGTTCACGTAAAATAGTTTGGCTATTGCAGAAACACTAACTTCAGGAAAATCCCGTGACACTTGGTCATTGCTCGAAGCAAATACCTGAGACAGATCCGTGAGTGCGGAGTAAACGGTATGATATTGTATATTTGGACGAATCATGGGTCAACGCACACCACACCTATACTAAAGAATGGCAGTCAGTAAATGGTAAACTCAAAAAAACAATTCCGAGCAGCAAAGGCCAGCGCATTATATTAACGCATGCTGCAAGCACTGAAAACGGCCTTGTCCATGATGCGGGACTTATTTTCCAATCAAAAAGTACCGACGTTAGGCACTACCATACTGAAATGAATGGAAACATTTTCAGGCACTGGTTGGAGAACGATCTTTTACCAATCCTGGAGAGACCTTCATGCATAGCCATGGATAATGCATCATACCACAATGTCGTATCAGAGAAAGACAAAGTGCTTACTGCATCAAATACAAAAGAGCAAATTAGGACATGGCTTGCGAATGAAAATGTCAAATTTGACGACACATATTTAAAACCCGAATTGTTACAACTTGTGAAGAATACGAATAAGAAAAAGATGTACCATGTTGACAAAATCATTGAGAAATACGGCCACACCTCTCTTCGACTCCCTGCATATCATGCGCACCTTAATCCAATCGAACTTGTCTGGGCTCACGTCAAAGGACAAGTTGCAGAACAGAACAGGACGTTTAAAATGTGTGATGTTGAAGTTCTTACACGCGAGTCTCTCTCAAAAATAAACATTCCGTTCTGGAAGAAGTGTGTTGAACATGTGCTGCGGGTGGAAGATGAATACTGGAAACGAGATGGATTACTATTTGTCCAGCCAGTAATGATTATCAACCTCTTGGAATCGTCAGATTCAGAATGATTAAAATTAAGATGAATTCAATTCCAGCTGCAGTTAGGACGTCCTGTGGTCTAATGGTGACCGAAGGACAAGACTAATTGTAACCAATTGAATTCATGTTTGCAAATACACATAATGAACAACACCCACAATTAAGCGCTATGTAGATACGCCTCTGACAAGAATTGCAGTAAACTGGAAAATTTAACACGATTACTGTAAACTCTAAAATTTGAATCAACTTGTGTGATATCGTCATAAAAGATCAAAGGAATTCGCTGATGTGCAAAATCTGTTGTGTTTGTGGAATAAAAAATACCAAAATCTTTGCGTCATCAATATTCTAAGATTGCATGCAAATTTTGAAACCAAAATAACAAGCGGTTATCACGCAAAACTAATTCAGGTATGATTATGAATTTCTGAACGAACTATAGAATATGAACTAATACCGATGTCATTATTAGAAGGTGGACTAATAACATTAATATTACCAGCAAGGTGACTAATAACATTGACATTAGTAGAAGGTCTATATCTGCTGTTTGTGAATTGTCGTTTGTCACTAAACTTCCTAGGTATTTAAATCCCTCTACTTGTTTTAGTTGTCTGCCGTCTTTAGTTATGGTGATGTTCTGTTTCTCTTTTGCAATACTCATGACTTCAGTTTTGTTCATGTTGATTGTCATGTTGTATATGTGCCTGTGCAGTTGAGTCTATTGAGGGTTTTGTAATGTACCTTTTCATTCAAGACGCTCATCGTGATGTCTGCTGTCCAAATTTATTTACAATATCCTATCTTTATCTTCTTCCATCTTCTACCTTTTCAGCTCCATGTGGATGATAGAGTCTTCAATAAACACATTCCAAGCCGATCTGTTTCTTGCCATTCTTGCAAGATCATTCCATATCTTCCTCATCATATTCTCTTAGACAGAGAACCTTTATCTTTCCTGGATGGCGGATTTACTTTTATTCTTTTCTCAGACCTGTCCATGTTTGTGAAGATTTTAGGCTTATATTTTTTTTAACAGTACAGAATAGCTAGTCGTATGCCCAACCCTCCTTAGTCGCCTCTTACGACCATGTCTTATCTTTATATTTACTCTTTTCTTTTTTTATTCTGAAAGCTCATGCTCTCGACGGGATGTTATCAAATGGGGCACAAATAATGATAAAGGAATATCATCATGAACGGACACTTTCTGAGGCGCCAGATCAGCGAATTATTTCAGGGGGAGAGGTATGTTTATAGCACACACAAAACTCCACACATTTTGTTTTTGCATTCGCCAGCTTCCAACCCTGGCGATGACCCTAGAGTTTAGGAACTGATTTGTTCGTGTTAATCCGTTTTTCCCTGGCAGCCGTGTGCACAGGGGTCTCTCGCCGAACAGTCACATAACTCTGTCCTTGGAGGAACTAATTATTTTTTTCCGTCGACGAGTAATTGATGTTTCAAGCCAGGTCTTGCTAATGAGACCAGGGGTGGCTGCCGCTGAAAGAAATCATAAATAAAAATGCCAACTTGTGCAGCCGGGATTTGAACTCACAACCTCTCAGTCTCGAGACCGGCGTCTTGCATCGAAACTAACTAAACCCCAAAATCCTCAATTAAAAAACGCTATATAAAAACAAAAGAATAGTAGACAGCCCGAAGCAGGTATGAACCCGTACTCCTCGAAACACGTGAAAATACAGATATACAATTGATTCCCGTGTTGTGTTAGTAACCCTATACTATAGTCACGACTGCACTTGCCTGAAAGATATTGCAAGTGAAAGTAAACTTTTTTATATTGCTTAGCTGGTAGTGTGCTTTAGCGCCTCTTGCGCTGTTGTTGCAAGCTTTCAAGCAAGGACAAAAGAAACCAGCAATAAAAAAAAAAACAAGCAAACAAGCAAACATACAAGCAAAAAAGCAAGTAAGCTTCTTTTTAATAACTCTGTGTCCTTGATAATTATTTAGTTTTAAGTTGAGGACATCTGGTATAGAATAGCAGAAATGGTAAAGAATAGTATAATGTTACATCTTCTCAATATTCCTGTATGGTGCGGAAACATGGACATTAGACCAGAAAATAGAACATAAAATTGAAGCCTTTGAAATGTGAATTTATAGAAGAATAGGTAGAATTGGATGGAAAGAAAAGAAAACAAACGAGGAAGTTTTAAAACAACTAAAAATGAAGAAAGAACTACTAAACACAATTAGTGCAAGACAAATGAAATTTTTTGGTCATGTTAAAAGACACAACAGTCTAATAAAAGTAATATTAGAATGGAAAATACAAGGTAAAAGAGGCAGAGGCAGACCAAGACTAACATGGACGAGTAGCATCAAAAGATGGACAAGTCAGCCTATGGCAATCTGCACCATCAAAGCAAGAGACAGAGTGGAATGGCGCTCCGTGGTAGCCAACCTTCGATGCGGAGACGGCACTCAATGATGATGATGATTAATTGTATGATCAACGTTGGTTGTTGTGTAGAGACTGTACAGTCGAAACGAATTACTTTTTTTTTGTTTTTCTACGTTGGTCACGCTTAAGTCTACTCTATGTTGTCTGCGAAATGTGTGATAGAAGTTGCCCCATCAAGCAGAATTGTAATAAGTACATTCGCTTCATTGCGAATTGAGTCCATGTTAAAGTTATCACTACGCCACCGACCTAAGCGCTACGCTGCTCACGCTCCACTGAACGAGTAGAAAATAAATATATTTGGAGATAAACGATTATTCAGTAACAATATTTGATAATGCTCGGTTGTAAGGTAAAAATATTTGCTAATACTGGATAACAAGGTAAAATTATTTACCAATACAGATTACAAGGTAATAATACGTGCTCATGCGCTATTATAAGGTAACAATATTTTCTGAAACACGATTCTAACGTCAAATATTTGATAATATACATGTGTATATGACGTTTTAGAGAGATAATACAAGTGTTGTTATGGTTATTCAAAACGATTGGAAATCCATAATTTCTCAACTGCCCGTGGAATCATCCGAATTAACATCTCATCGAATATCCAAACAAAGAAAGGCAGTTGCAGTCCTTATCATAGCAAATACAACACACGTCAAAAGACATAAGGTGTATTATAGCACCGACAGTGAACGCATCTGAACTGTCCTTCACCATACGATATCATCATTCGTCGTAAGCAATCTGAATATAGAAACACCATCCGGATAAAACACTTAGCTCACGGTGTGCACAGAGCACTACTCAGAAGTTCCGTCAGCAAGCCGGACTTGGAATATGAGAAAACTGCAACAACGAATACTTTTCAGACAGTGCCTCAGCGGCTCCTTGTCACCTATCCGTCATATTGACCGGAAGCATATTAATAATAATGTAAGTATAAAAACATTATTTCTAATAAAAAATAATAGTTAATTACATGCCTACTCTGCCTACATGTGAATGGAACTATTCTTTGCCTGGATGTGAATGTATTGAAACATACTTCCGTTATCACATTTTTGAGTGTTAAAATGCCGTAAAATAATGCGACCCTCGATCTCCATTCCAGTATTCCACTCACTTCCCTGACTAGCAGCAATTCCTTTGATGTTGTGTGCCCATCAACCACTCTTTACTACGGCTTTAACCCCCCTCTACAGTCTTCGGTGTCTGTCATAACGATGAGACTCCCACTAAAAGAGGCAGTAACGAGCCTTGCGATCTTTGTAACCTGTTTTTAGTACGCCGAAGATGTTCTTTGTTAGGTCGTGAGTGCTCATATTGGGAAGTATTAACTTTCTATCCGAGTCTTTGACAGTTACATATTAGCTGTAAATTTGTTCACATTGTTTTTCTTTTAAAGATACGTTATGTCCTGGTAACTGGTCTTCACATAAATAACAAAGACGCGTTTATGAATGTGTGTGTTACTGTCGAGTTCATTAATTCTGCACACCAGATAAACCCATAGGTGCTGCGATATTCCCATCGAGAAAATCAGAGGGGGTGTGGGAAGTAGTTGGGACCCCCCCCCCCCCCCCCCCCCCCGACAGGACTACCGACGTTCGGACAACCTGTGTTCGATTCCCGCTGGAAGCAGTGTGAGTTATACTCGTGGTTGGGGAAAAAAATACCCCCGCTGTCGACCCAGTATCTGAAATAAATGGGTACCAGGGTAGTACTCTGGGAAGGTGAGGAATGCCGGATCGCAAGATCGAAAGAAAAGGAAGGATGGAAAGAGGGAAAGACAGAAGAAAGAAAGACAAGGAAGGAATGAAGAAAGAAAAGAATGCAAAAAAGACATATCAATTACCTTGTTGACTGTCTATCCTGCCAAGACACCAAGCTATCCAGTATCTTCTCTATTTGTTGTCAGCGATCTCTCTGTCCCTGTATTTTGCCAGCTGTAACCATATATTTCAACATTCCTCTTCTTTTAATGTGCCATAAAAATGATAGTTTCTTTCTGATGTTTCTTAGGAGCTCCCTTTTTGTGTTGCCCACTTTGAGAATGTCCTCGTTGGTATTTTTAGTTGTAGAAGGAACTCTCAATATTTTTGTGAGAAATCCCATCTCTGTGGCCTCTAATCGTCTTTTCATTTGTTTGTCTACTGTCCCTGATTCCTTTTCATAGGTCAGAACTGGATCAACATAGTACCGTTGAACTGTCTTTCTAATTTATATTCACATTTACTTGTGGCACAGTGTTTTTCATTTTCTTAAATGCTACTTTGTCTTGAGCTATTCTATTCTTTATTTCTGTGGTGCATAGTAATTTACTACGTACTAATTCTGTTGTTTTTTTTAATTAGTTCAAATTGTGAAAACTTGGATTCATCCATTCGTGGTACACGCCGAGGGCTGTCGTATACCATGTTCCTCCACAGCTGCTGATCATGTACCCTGTGCAGCATTTTCACCGTTTATATTGTCCCGACGTTATCAAAGCATCCAACATTCTTTTCCGAAGACACACAATAATAAATGAATGTTATAAGGTTCGGAAACTTTCGGAGGTCACACAATAATAAATGAATGTTATAAGGTTCGGAAACTTTCCGAGGTCACACAATAATAAATGAATGTTATAAGGTTCGGAAACTTTCGGAGGTCACACAATAATAAATGAATGTTATAAGGTTCGGAAACTTTCCGAAGACACACAATAATAAATGAATATTATAAGGATCGGAAACTTTCCGAGGTCACACAATAATAAATGAATGTTATAAGGTTCGGAAACTTTCCGAGGTCACACAATAATAAATGAATATTATAAGCTTCGGAAACTTTCCGAGGTCACACAATAATAAATGAATATTATAAGCTTCGGAAACTTTCCGAGGTCACACAATAATAAATGAATATTATAAGCTTCGGAAACTTTCCGAGGTCACACAATAATAAATGAATATTATAAGCTTCGGAAACTTTCCGAGGTCACACAATAATAAATGAATATTATAAAGATCGGAAACTTTCCGAGGTCACACACTAATAAATGAATATTATAAGGTTCGGAAACTTTCGGAGGCCACACAATAATAAATGAATATTATAAGGATCGGAAACTTCCCGAGGTCACACAATAATAAATGAATATTATAAGCTTCGGAAACTTCCCGAGGTCACACAATAATAAATGAATATTATAAAGATCGGAAACTTTCCGAGGTCACACAATAATAAATGAATATTATAAGGTTCGGAAACTTCCCGAGGTCACTGATCAACGAATCATTTTAGCGGAAGAGGTTTGTTCACAACACCCAAAAAATTCCTCAAATAATTAACAGAAAAAAAATGGACAGCACGAAGCAGGATCGAACGCTGTACTCCTCGTTACAGCTCCTTGCCACAAGAAACTGTTCACTATGGTGCAGTGCCATCTAAGCAACCTAAAAAAAAGTTGTTATTATTACGTTCGATGTTTTTCTAGCTTGAGTATTCATGACAATAGCATAGGATTACGAACGCCGCCGTGCGACCCTGGAGCAAGAAAGCTCAACATTTCAGAGAAGTGCTGAGGTTAATGACATGGCATTTTTTAAATGCAAAAATATAAACATAAGAGTAATAAACCAAGCACGTTTACGTTCATAATTTTTAATGTTTTTCTTGCGCAAACTATTTCTTTAAAGATAAAATCAGTTTGGAGGAAACACGCAATAACTGATCTTGAAGTTTCGTGTTTTATAAAAAAAAACAAATTGAAAATGAATTTACCAAAGAAACGAAAGTATTTTTGTCATAGTTTTTTCATTTAAACTGTTCCGACAATCAATCCCGTTTTGTTTATGCACTTGAGGTGTATCAGGATAATGTTGATGATGATGTTCAAGATTTTTTTTCATTTTTGTTGTTGGTAGTTTTGTAGATTTATAAAAATGGGCAAACTGACATTTACTGTTGTGTGCATCTTTGTGATGAGCTTGGCAACAAATCTAGCAAAATAACGACACAAGATACATAAATATGTACAAGCGTTAAAGCTACATGAGATATAAGTCTAATATTACAAGAACGATGAATACACAACTGGGGGAGATGATTTGATCCATTTCAGTCAATGATATACTGATTTCTTTAGTAAATTTTGTCGAGTACAATGTGTCCATTTATTTTTCGTTCTCACTTCGTAAGTAAGAATGAAAGATATGAATATAAGTTACTTATTGAACCTTTCAGGTGTTGTATTTTGAAAGGAGGCAAGGTTCCTCACAGAAGGAACGGATTCAGTTAGCCGAGTTGGCAGTGTTCCCTAGCGTTTGGCTTTTTGTGGCAAGGCGCTGTGCCAAGGAGTACATGTTCGATCCTGCTTCGGTCCATTTATTGTTTTTTTTTTCTGTTCTTGATTATTTGTGAATTTTTCCGAGTGCTGTAAACATACCTCTTCCTTTGAATTAATTCGCTTCCTCACAGAGGCAGAGCTGGAAGCTCACAGAGAACCATAGCTGATAGCTTGCGCCAGGATCGATGAACCAGAACTCTCCAGACTCTACTCCACCTCTCCGTGGTACCTCTATAAACAGACTAACCTGACTAGTCTGGCCAAGTGAGTAGCAATCGAAGAGGAAAGTCAACCCGATACTCAAAAATGTCGTGTTAAAGTCGGATATGTTGGGCAGAAAGGCGCAAATATCAGTTTTACTGCAAACCACAACACAACGCATATACGCCCATTTAACGTCCTTTTAAGGGCAGATGACAGAGAGAAGCATTCCTTTAGTCATCGGGCGTATACAGCAAGCGGGCAAATGGTGAATACGATGATGGTAATGCTGAAGAAAGACATGTCGGTTCTTGCAAAGAACCTGTAATTACCAATAATTGGTTGCTAAAGAACATAAAAGCAAGGAATATAAAATATTTTGATTACGGAGGCGAGATAATGGCCCGGAGAAGATCATTTTCGCTGGCGTAGCTGGAGATAATTGTCACAGAGGAAGACTAGATAAAGGTCGGTGCAGGATATCTAAGACGAGCTGGTAATGACTGCTGCAGACACTGGGCATCTTGCGCAGGACAAAGAAAACTGCAGAGTGACTGTCCTGGAGTCATGATTAAATAGAGATAGGCCAGATGACGATAATAAGGAAGAGAACGATGAGGCCTGAAGATTGTAACATCTTTGAACACACGTCGACACATAGGAACAATACTCTGCAAGGACGAGATGTGTTTGTGTAATCATCGCTGTGTATTATTGTATAAACACAATTAAGTAAAAAAAATTAAAGAGCACCCGTCACGCTAAGTGGCGTATAGGGAATATGGTGTTAGTGACCATACATTTTGCTGACATTCAGCACATGATTTTTGGGGGGTAATGTGGTCGGTATTACGCCGATGCCGCTTTACTTTCCCAGAAAAAAAAAAAAAAATCCGGTACCCATTAAAGGCTGGGTCAACCGGACCCGTCTGTTGGGATCGAACCCTACCTCTTGTCCTTTGTAGTCCAGTTCCCTAACCACTGAGCAGCTCCCATAAACACAATTCGAACAATATAAATGAGGTTTCCGGGGCATGTTAAAAGACACAAAAGCCTAATAAAAGTAATATTAGAAGAAAAAATACAACGTAAAAGAGGCAGAGGCAGGCCAAGACTAACATGGACAAGTAACATAAAAAATGGACAAATCAGACTATGACAATCTGCACCATCAAAGCAAGAGACAGAGCTGAATGGCGCTCCATGGTAGCCAACCTTCGATGCGGAGACAGAACTTAATGATGATGATGATTAGTGTGTACACTTATCGTCTTTTGGAAATTACTGAGAGGTAACTATTGGGGAGTGGAGGCGGCGGGCTGACTTTTCTAGAGGTAAGACGTCGGCATTTGGAATGGACGTTCCCCGGGTTCGATTCCACCAGTGGGAACATCTTTTTCCCAAAAATAGAGGAAATTGGATCCGTGGTTTCTTCGTGGCTTTACCCTCCCCTGGTGTCTGGGTAGTGAGATTCAATGTTTAAACCTCTCTGGGTAATGCGATCCGATGTCTAGTCATCACTGGGTAGTGAAATCCAGCGTCTAGTCGTCTCTGGGTAGTGAGATCCGGTGTCTAGCCCTCTCTTTATAATGAGATTCCATGTCAAGCTTTCTCTGGATAGTGAGATTCGATGTGTAGCCCTCTCTGGGTGGTGAGATCCGATGTCTAGCCATCTCTGGGTAATAAGATCAGATGTCTACCACTCTCTGGATAGTGAGATCCGAAGTGTAGCCCTCTCTGGGTAGTGAAATCCGAAGTGTAACACTCTCTGGGTAGTGTGATGCGATGTCTAGCCCTCTCTGGGTAGTGAGATTCGATGTCTAGTCCTCTCTGGGTAGTAAGATCCGGTGTCTACCCCTATCTGGGTAGTGAAGTCCGATGTCTACCCTCTCTGGGTAGTGAGTTCCGATGCCAAGCCCTCTCTGGGTAGTGAGATCCGATGTCTACCCCTTCTGGGTAGTAAGATCCGATGTCTACCCCTCTCTGTGTAGTGAGATCCGATGTCTAGCCTTCTCGGATAACGGCGATGAAAAGAAAATCCCGTGTGCACTTGCGCACGTTAAGGAACCCTTGGCAGTTAAAATCGAAAAAAGTAGATCATCAAAATTCTGCTGACCGGAAACAATTATCTGCAAAATAAATCTACCCTCACTGATGTATCTACCCTCACTGATGTATCTACCCTCACTGATGTATCTACCCACACTGATGTATCTACACTCACTGTTGTATCTACCCACACTGATGTATCTACCCACACTGATGTATCTACCCACACTGATGTATCTACCCTCACTGATGTATCAACATTCACTGATGTATCTACATTCACTGATGTATCTACCCACACTGACGTATCTACCCTCACTGATGTATCTATCCTCACTGATGTATCTACCCACACTGATGCATCTACTCACACTGATGTATCTACCCTCACTGATATATCTACCCTCACTGATGTATCTACCCACACTGATGTATCTACCCACGCTGATGTATCTACCCACACTGATGTATCCCAGGTCGTGATACGGAGTTCGTGCACGTACTTGTGAGTTCTCCTCGAAGATTCTCGGTATTTTGAGGTGAAAATTGGATGGAAACCCATGGATTTGCCCGGTGTGTGTGGTGATGATGATCCTAACATAACATAGCATAACTCTGACATTTTTGGGATCCCAACTTCAATAACAATGAACAGAGCAGTTCAATTATAACTTTGACACTATTCCGAATTTAAAAATTATGTAAACACCTCAGAGCTACCGTCAACAAAACCAAATTACTGCCAATAAATTTCCAACAATATATCAGTAACTTGTCTTTCCCCATTTCATATAAAGACATTTAAAATACATGTACTTCACTGCAAGCAGAGGCTGCATGATAAACACTGAAGATATCTCATATTCTATTGAGTGCGGGCCACCGGAAATAACAAATTTTGGGTTTCTATTTTCGGGACATGTCCCATTGCCAGCCGCTAACAATCCAAACATCCGCGAAGTCTAGCTCTATCATTACTCATACACAGATGTTATTTTAACGTGACATATGTCAGCTTTTGCCTGTTTGAACATCAGCCCGTTTTTTCCCAAATGGTGTGAATGATTTCCCGCTATAACAATTATATAATATTTAATAAACTCAAACATATATACGGTTTATATGTCGCGGGGTAGTTTGTCTTTATCAAACTATATTGCATATTTCTGACAATCATCATCATCGTATGTGCCGTACTGGTTGGTGTAGACGATCATGTCCCTCCACAATCTTCTATCCACTGTGCGTCGTATCAGTTCTGTTGTTGACTGTTTTCCATGCCATGACACCAAGCTGTCCAGTATTTTCTCTCTTTCTCGATCGCGATCTCTCTTTCCTTTTATTTTGCCAGTTGTAACCAAGTATTCCAACTTTCCTCTTCTCATGATGTGCCCGAAAAGTGTTCATTGTTTCTTTCTGATGTTTTTTAGGACCTTCCTATTTGTTTTGGCCTCTTTGAGAATATTTCTGATGATATCAAGTGTTAATTTAATAAAGTATTAAATTGTACTGTACAATGCCAAGACCTTTTGGAGGTATGGGTACCAAATCATGGAGTCAGATAACTCATCCTTTTTGTAAAGACTGGTTTCCATAAATTTCCGCCATTTTTAGGTCTGTGTTGTGTTTTTTTCTGGCATGGATTTACGTGTTTAATTTGTGTGGCTTGTTTGCTATACTTGTTAAAAGTTGTTGCCAAAACGTCTAAGTTTGTCTTGTCCTTCTATCAGTTTAGCTGCTCCATACCATTTTAGGTTTATTTTTTATGTTCTCTGCAACTAAATTCGCAGCCCCGCATAGAACTTATTATTTGATATATTTTGATATTTGTGCGTATCTCCTTTTTGAACTGACTCGATTGGGGACCGTTATAGAGATTTTGAAACTGTGATCACTTTATCGCAAAGCCAGCGCATTAACAACTACACTACAAACTCGCTCACTTCCATCTATTAAAATGATTAATTGGATAATAATAAGGGGAAGAAACGATATAATTTAAATGAAAATAAAAGCAATAACTACGGAAGCAAAAAGGGCAATATACAAATATATTTTTCTACAAACTCTGAGTTATCAGTGCCAGAATTGGACGCTGGACTCTAGAACAATAAGAAAGATAACGACCACCGAAATTAAATGCGACAGAAGAATGACAGGAAACAGCTTAAGGGACAGAGTAAGAAACACTGACCTGAGGAAGAAACTCGAAATTGATTCTATTTCTGCTGTTTGAGAATTATCTTTTGTCATTAGACTTCCTAGGTATTTGAATTCCTCTACTTGATTTAGTTGTCTGCCTTCTATAGTTATGTTGATGTTCTGTTTATTTTTGGCGACATTCATGACTTCTGTTTTGTTGATGTTGATTTTCATGTTGTATTTTGTGCCTGAGATATTGAGTTTGTTTAAGTGTTCTTGTAGGTCTTCTATTGTTTCATGTATTAGTGCATGATCGTCTGCAAATAGAAGCTCGTTGATCTCCTCTGTCTTTGATGGCTTGGCTAGCTTGTATATATGGTCCATGTATGTAATAAACAGTAGGGGGGATAGTATGCACACCTGTCTTACACCTGATCTAACTTCGAAGTGGTCTGTGTAGCCTGCTTCTGTTCTGACCCTGCAGCTGCTGTTGATGTAGAGACTTTTAATAAAGTTGGTTAGATGTTGGCTTACTCCGTATGTTGTTAGTATCTCCCACAGTTGTTCTCTGTTTACTCTGTCGCGTGTTTTTTCCTGGTCAATGAAAGCTATGTATAAGTTATGATTGTGTTCTGTAATTTTTTCTGAAAGCTGTTTTAATGTAAAAAGTGCGTCAGTGCATCCTCTGTTTTTTTTCGGAACCCCATTTGAGAATCGCTAAACTGTAGTTCTATTATTGGTCTCAGCCATTTTTCCAAGATTTTAGCGTATAGCGTTCCTACATGGCAGAGAAGAGATATACCTCTATATTGATTGCAGTCTCTTTTGCTACCTTTCTTTTTCCATATTGGTATGATGATTGTCTGATGCCAGTCTTCTGGGGCTTGCTGTTGGTGCCATGCTGCATTAAATATTCTGTGCAGCCATTGCACTCCTGTTTCTCCTGCTGCTGCTATTATTTCTATTGGTATGTTATCTATCCCCGTGCTTTATTTCTAGTTGCATATTTGATTACTGCTTTGGATAATCGTATGAATTTCACCGAGACCTAAAAGCTACACTTGACATTAAATCTGATAACTGTATCAATAGCTTATCATGCACTGTAAGTAAACTAGTCAAAGCAGAGATATCAGTGTAAATACTTGCTCATATACTGTAAGTAAACTAGTCAAAGGAGATATAGTTGTGTAAATAACTGCTCATGTACGGAAAGTAAACTAGTCAAAGGAGAGATATTCGTGTAAATAGCTGCTCATATACTGCAAGTAAACTAATCAAAGGAGTTATATTCGTGTAAATAGCTACTCCTACACTGCAACTAAACTAGTCAAAAGAAAATATATTTATGTAAATAGCTGCTCTTGTGCTGCAAGTAGATTAGTCAAAGGAGAGATATCCGTGTAAATATCCCTCCACGCCTTGCTAGGCGTATGGGGAATATGGTGTTAGGGACCATATCTTTCTATGACTACGGCACATTTTGCGGTGATGTGGTCGGTATCATGCCAGGCCGCCTTTACTTCCCAGAAAAACCTCTGGTACCCCTTTTAATGGCTGGGTGAACCCCGGAGCCTTGTTAGTCCAAAAAAAAATCCGCCACCGCTGGAGATTGAAAATCATGAAATGCAAGTAAACTAAGAAGCGAAGAACTATTCATGTAAATAGCTGCTCCTGTACTGCAAGCACAATACAGAAGTAATGGTAACAACAAAGAAACAGACATCACCTCAATGCAAAATAAAGACAAATGGAACAATGTTAAAACATGTAAATGCGGCTTGCTTGCTTGCGTTCATCCGATGACTAAAGTATTCTAGAGTATTCGTAGACTGTAGAATTCCTCTTCGTCATCCACCCTTAAAAGGATGTTAAGTGGGCGTGTCTGCGTTGTGTTGTGGTTTGGATTATAACTGTTATATTTGCGCCTTTCGAACCAACACATCCGACTTCAGCACGACATTTTTGAGTACCGGATTGTCTTCCCTCTTCGATCCCTGCTCGCTTAGCCAGACTAGACAGGTTAGTATGTTACTGGAGGCACTGCGGAGAGGTGGAACAGGGTCTGGATGGTTTTGGTTCACCGATCCTGGCGCAAGCCATCAGCTGTGGGTCGCTGACAACTTCCAGCTCTGGTGCTGGGAGGCGCGCCTTAGCCTCAAAACAGGTAAATGAATTTACATATTTGGGAACTTTGTTAACCCCAGACGCAAGATGTACAGCAGAGGTATGATGCAGACTGGCTCTAAGCAAAAGCAGCTTTCCGAAAAAAATAAGGAAGATACTATGAAAACCGTTTTTGACAATGGAAACAAGAAAAAAGAGTTCTTAAATGTTATGTAGAGCCTGTCTTAAAATATAGATGTGAATCTTGGACAATAGGACAACAGACAAGAAAATTACTGGAGTCTGTAGAAATGTGGTTTTACAGAAGAAGTTTGAGAACACCATGGGCAAAAAAGAAGAGTAATGAAGATGTTCTGAAAGAGGTCAAAGCAAAAAGAGAGCTAATTTCCAATATTAGGGAGAAACAATCATAATTTTTTGGCCATGCAATGAGAAGTGAACAGCTGGAATATAATGTAACAACCTGGAAAATTGAGGGACGAAGAGACAGAGGGAAGCAAATAGAAAAGATACCAGACAGCTTAAGAGAATGGCTTGTCTGAAGGTCAACAACAGAAATGATAAATAACTATGGAGATCGAAAGTTATGGAGAGACATGATCACCTACGCCAGCAGGCCTGGTACTTCATGATGATGTACTGCAAGCAAACTTGTTGAGCTCCCAGTGTCCTTATCTAGAAGAGAAAGATATTGTGTCGACTAAAATATTATAATGAGGAAATACTTCGCTGCAGAGACATGTTGGTAATGAGTAAGGTTTTATTTGGATTGTTTGGATGTTTGGTTGAGATATTGATCTGGCTACCTCGGTTCTTAGCATAAGGGATTGTGTTAGTTCTGTGTGCGCACTGATTCCCCATGCATTTGATGGCACTAGATAATTCTCGTCCTTGACACTCGGCTAAATTATCTGGAATAACTTCAGGGAAAGAAGAGGTATGTTTATAGCACTGGATAAAGGTCACAAATAATGAACAAAGAACAAATAGATGGTCCAAAGCAGGATCGAACACGTACTTCACGACACAGCTATAAACGTGGAGAGCAAGATATTAGACGTAGTGGTGGACACCAAGCTCAAGGTCATGCCTAGGCGTGGAAAATAGAAAAAAATACAAACAAATGAGGAAAATAGGAACACAATACAAAATATGGTAATAGAAAGCCAACGAATGCTTAACACTCAAAGGACAGTGTGGAAGACCATTTAAAAAGAGACCCATGATTATGCATTCTACAGGTAGATAATCAAAGATTTAGAGCGATAATAGACACGGGAGCAAGTGTCAGTGCCATCAAAGAGAGGCACTACTAGAGATTGGCACTACAACGAGTGGCATAACGAGAAGAATACCGAGAGATAATACGAAAAGAGGCATAACGAGAGACAATACGAGAAAAGACACAACGGGAGACAATACGAGAAGAGGCATAGCGAGAAACAATATGAGAAGGGCATAAAAAGAGACGATACGAGAAGAGACATAACGAGAGACAATACGAGAAGAGGCATAACGAGAGACAATACGAGAAGAGGCATAACGAGAGAAAATACGAGAAGAGGCACAACGGGAGACAATACGAGAAGAGCCATAACGAGAGATAATACAAGAAAAGGCATAGTGAGAGGAACTACGAGAGAGGTCATAGCGAGAGGCACTACATGAGAGGGGCATAGCTAGAAGAACTACGAAAAGGGGTATAATGAGAGTTTTAAAACAACTGAAAATTAAAAGAGAACTACTAAACACAATTTGAACAAGACAAAAGAAAAATTGGGGGGGGGGGCATGTTGAAAGACACAGCAGCCAACTAAAATTAATATTGGAAGGGAAAATACAAGGTAAAAGAGGCACAGGAAGACCAAGACTAACATGGACGAGTAACATCAAAAGTTGAACAAATCATTCTACGACAACCTGTATTATCACAACAAGAGACAGAGCGGGATGGCGCTCCATGGTAGCCAACAATCGATGCGGAGACGTCACACGATGATGATATTGGTGATAATGAATTCATGAAATGTGTTATCTAACTTGTAACCGTAGAACTGTAAACAGTATAGAAGTAAATATGTGTCGGTGTTAGTGCATACCTCAAGCCTCTGGTGATGTGTAGGTCAAAAGGATGAAAACTGACTTGACGAATGAGTACGAAATAACAAACACAACCCGAAGAAATTATAACAAAGTAGTAATGACTAAGAACCAAGAACCAACTAAATAAGTATTTAAGTAAGAAAACTACTTTTTACACGGAACATCGCCACGAGAAGCAAACGCCAGAGCACACGGCAAATTCAGCTACCTAAACAAAAAGTAGCTGTCACTGGCGATGTCTTTCACGCATGTGCACTCAAGACTATTTTTTTCTGTTGATTATTTGTGGGTTTTTTCCCAAGTATTGTAAACATACCTCTTCTCCAAAATTATCTGGGATTTCTTCACACTAAAACCAGGAGACAGAAATGAACTGTCACGTTGATGTAAGATGAATGTTGGCGACTATGCTTGGCACCAGTGTACTCTACCCAATCTCTCCCAGGCTTGATGCTTACAACAAAAGGTGTAAGATAAGTACCATCACGTTCTTTTCCACTCTGATCCTCCTATATGTTTCTCCATCATGTCAAAACCGGTCGGCATAAATAAACATGACCCTTTACAAATGTTTATCCACAGTGCAATGTTTCAATTCTATTGTTAATTGAGCCATGAGTATCTAGTACCTTCTCTCTTTGTCGTCCACGATCTTTCTCTCCCAGTAAATTACCAGTTGTAACCAAATATTCAAACTTTAATCTTTTCATGATGTTCCCGAAAATTGTCGCTTCAGTCTTTCTGATGTTTCTTGAGAGCTATATTTTTGTGTTGACATCGCGAATTTCCTCGGTGGTCTTCTCCCAGAGAACACTCAACATTTGTGTTTCAGGGAAAACACAGCAATTTATTTCCCATTCTCCGTCGCAGTTCTCGACCCTTGTAAATCTCTGAGCCTTCATAAACATTAAATAAACGTGATTAAAAATACAGTTCCAGCATCAAGACGCAATAATCGAAACTGCCAGAAGAGCAAGAAGCAGCTCTTTGTAAGGCTATTGGCACCAAAGGGATACTCATCTCTTTCGTGTTCCTCTTGAGTCGAGATCGGCACCGTGGTCGGAATTTATATTTCTCAACGACTGCCGAGATCTTGCTTTTTTTTGTTTTGTTTGTTTCTTGGTCCCATGGTTGATCCTTCCTTTTTAATTGTTCTGCTTAGAGATTCTCTTGGTCTTCCTTGTTTTCTTTTACCAGGAGACAAATAATAATAAATAAATATTATTATAGATGGAAACATCCGAGGCGATAATCAGTGAATCAATTTAGAGGAGGAGGTATGTTTACAGCACTCGGAAAAAAATAAGAAATAATCAACAACAGAAAAAAATATGGACTAAGGCAGGATCGAACCCGTACTCAGTGGCACAGGGCCTTGCCACGAAAAGCCAAACGCTAGGGAACACTGCCATCCAGCTAACTAAAAAATTAGCTTCGTAGGCAATGTCCTTTCGCGAAGAATTTCTCATACATGCAGACATACTTCTTTCTCTGAATTGATTCACTGATTATCGCCTCGGATGTTTCCCTCTATAATCATATTCATTTATTATTATTTGTCTCCAGTCTTAACCACTGGAAACTACTATTCGTTCTGTTTCGTCCTAAATGTTTGTCTGAAACGCAAGTATTCAGCCCTACCCTATCCGGGAGATACTTGTCTTAACAGTAACAAATATTTCCGAGCTGTGATCGCAGCCTTATGCTATAGTCATGGGAAAGCCTTCGCGAAAGGACATTGCCTACGAAGCTAATTGTTTTAGCTAGCTGAGTGGCAGTGTTCCCTAGCGTTTGGCTTTTCGTGGCAAGGCGCTGTGCCACTGAGTACGGGTTCGATCCTGCCTTAGTCCATATTTTTTTCTGTTGATTATTTGTCATTTTTTCCGAGAAACATACCTATTCCTCTGAATTGATTCACTGATTATCGCCTCGGAAGTTTCCCTCTATAATAATATTCATTTATTATTATTTGTCTCCACTCTTAAACCACTGGAAACAACTATTCGTGCTGTTTCGTCCTAAATGTTTTTCTTTTACCAGGTAGTTTCCACTTGAATGCCTGACGTAGAAGTCTTTCTTCATTAATTCTGAGTACATGATCGATCTGTTCCCAAGGGGATTTCATCATCATCATCAAGTACCAGGCCTGCTGGCGTAGGTGATCATGTCTCTCCATAACTTTCGATCTCGACAGCTATTTATCATTTCTGTTGTTGACCTTCTACCAAGCCATTCTCTTAAGCTGCCTTGTATCTTTTTTCTTTGCTTCCCTCTTTCTCTTCGTCCCTCAATTTTCTCATTTACGCACAATCATGAATCTAAGGGATATACATTCACACAAATAAAAAGAGTAACATTATTTTCGCCTAACAAATAAATTTAAAAAAAAAGAACTTATACGGACAGAGATAAATTACAACTGAATCTCACTACCTCCGACAGTTGAAGCTATGTTATCAATATTTAACATTTTCTGTAAAGCTCAAAAAAGTCTTCAATATGGTTTATTGTCAGCCATTTTGACACATTCGCTTTACGAGTCCACGCATTATCCATAATCTACCCAATAGCCGGGTGGAGACTGTTTTACGTTTGAACAATCGCGGCAATTTATTGCTTTTTTTCACGTGATGTCTGGACCTAATAAAGTAAATGGTTTTATAACATAAATAGCTGTATATTCCTCCTACGTAAAATTTTCTATTATTTCTTTACCGCAATGATTTATCATTTTTACTGTCTGCTGTTTGTGGCATAATATATATAAGACTAATAGCAGGATGTACAGAGGAACTGTTGATACATGTCACAACCAGATAGCTATAACACACTTGAACAACTCAAATAATTTAAGTCTACATACACACATATATATATATATAGATAGATAGATAGATAGAGAGAGAGAGAGCTATTAATGGAGCCGCGATAGCTCAGTGGTTAGTGAACTGGACTACAAAGGACAAGAGGTAGGATTCGATTCCAACGGACAGCTTTCGGTTCACCCATACATTAATGGGTACAAGATTTTTTTCTGGGACAGTAAAGCGGCACGGGCGTAATACCGACCACATTACCCCAAAATCATGTGCTGAAGGTCTGTAAAATTGATGGTCGGTAAAACTATATTCCCTATACGCTACTTGGCGTGACGGGGGTACTCTACTTTACTTTTATAGCTCTAAATATAGTTTTACATATAGTTTTATTTATCGTTCTTAAATATAATTCTACAGAAAGTTCTATACATGGTTCTAAAAATAGTCCTCTACATATAGTTCTATATGTGGTTCCACATATAGTTTTATATATACACATGGTCCTAAAGATACTTTTACATATAGTTCTAGAAGATTTCAGTGCAAAAATAATAAATGATACTAAAAAGACTGGGTGGTTCATAGGACGTATAGTCTAGGCAATATAAATTACAGAGATGAAAGATTAAATCAGCAAGAATTACATAACATGATGATAGGAAACATCTGATATGAGGACTTCCGTTGTAAAGATGGTGGGATCTAGGTGACGTTCTCTTCATCGCTGCAGTAAGTATATTCGGAATCTGATTAATTTCGGTTCTCCGTTGTACTTTTCTGCGTTAAAGTAAAAGTGATGATCTTCTTATTACATCTGCACCGCTAAAGCGATGTTGTACGCCAGCAACAGTCCCTTTTTGACAAATCAAGTGTTGTGAATGCGACCTTCCAACGTCTAGACTTGATCTGCGCTTTACGTCACATTGGTGCTGTGCATTGCCGTTGTTGGAATTCCTTGACGCAAATTATTTCCATGTTACTTATCAATGTAAACTACTTCGTCAGCCGCAGTTTTATCTCTTTACGGAATTTGCACAGCGTTTTGTTCGTCTTAGGCTGCTTTTACTAGAGTAATCGGAAATCAAAAGGGAGCGAAATTGAGTGTACGACTTTTTTGTGTTCTACGTCATCATAATGGTTCATCGTATATCCCTAGACTCTAGACCGGCCGTACGCTAATCTTACGGTCGGTTGTTTGATGTGCGACGGGGATAATCTGACGACTAACTGTTTGTCTATATGTTCGGAACTGGAGTCAGCAACGATAGCCTAACATCATCAAGCGCTCTACATTTTTTTAAAAATATGATGATCATCATTTTCAAGAGGACGTGAACTCCCGGTATATGGTGGATTGGCGGTGGGAATCATGAAGGCTATACATGAAAAGTGTTCCTTGATGCAGTTTCCTCATATTCCAAGTCCGGCTTGTTGCAGGAGCTACTGATTTAAGTGCTCTGTGCACACCGTGAGCTGTGTGTCTCATCCGTTTTGATCATGTTTCGATATTCCAATTGCATTCGATGAATGATGATATCGTATGACTGGGAAAAGTTGGCTGTGTCCACTTTCTGCACGGTCTCGCCTTACGTCTTTTGGCGTGTGCTGAGACTGCTGTGATAGGGACTATAGTTACCTTTCTTTGTTTGGGAGATGAGATTCGGATGGTTACACTGGCACGGGCGGTTGATCAATTATGGATTTTAATTCGTTTGCAGTGATACCGGGGCCTTCCATAAACAAATAACCAAATCTGATATGAGCAACTGTAACGACGACATTGTAAAAAAAGCTGAAGAGACAACATTTGTAAGCAAATTAATTACATTCTGGCAAACAATAGATTTGGAAACAATTTGATTACAATGATACTAGACCAGAAGCAGATTGCGTTAATGATCTGGTACCTTTGAAGACAACTCGGGGGAAATCAACAAAATATCAACATTTCACATCAAATTAAAATTAGAGGCCAAAGCAAAAAGGAAACCTTATTACAAGGATATAAAGCATACAATCATTCTCTGACATTGTAATAAGAAAGAAACAGTTGTTCTCTAACAATGTAATGAGAAGGAAACATTTATTCTCTATCAATGTAATAAGAAAGAAACATTTATTCTCTATCAATGTAATGAGAAAGAAACAGTTATTCTCTATCAATGTAATAAGAAAGAAACATTTATTCTCTATCAATGTAATAAGAAAGAAACATTTATTCTCTATCAATGTAATGAGAAAGAAACAGTTATTCTCTATCAATGTAATAAGAAAGAAACAGTTATTCTCTATCAATGTAATAAGAAAGAAACAGTTATTCTCTATCAATGTAATGAGAAAGAAACATTTATTCTCTATCAATGTAATAAGAAAGAAACATTTATTCTCTATCAATGTAATGAGAAGGAAACATTTATTCTCTATCAATGTAATAAGAAAGAAACATTTATTCTCTATCAATGTAATGAGAAGGAAACATTTATTCTCTATCAATGTAATGAGAAGGAAACAGTTAAAAGATATCTTAACAAGCGGATAAACTAGGGAAGAAGAGAATGGGAAAATAAAGAAAAGATACGAGAGAGATCCAACAAGCGGTTTCGAAGGAAGTCAAGAACAGAACTACTAGATAACTGTAGAGGTAGAAAGTTGTGGAGAGTCATGACCACCAACATAATGTGTACAGTTTGTTATCCTCAACTATTTAGCTTTCCTTCCTTATCTCTTGATTCCATTTTTTTGTGTTTGTTCTCTGCTTATTTATTTCTGCCTCAAATGGATATCCTGGTCTAAACATTTTGTTGACCGCGTTATCACTCGTTACCTTTCTTCATTCTTGTTATTTCCTTTAAATCGTTGTAAGCTGCATCTGCCTTAATAACAAAAAGACAGAGGTATTGGTAACAACAAAGAAAAAGTCATCACCTCAGTGCAAAATAAAGACAAGTGGAACAATATTAAAACAGGTAAATTAATTTAAATATTTGGGAACTTTGTTAACCTCAGACGGAAGATGTACAAAAGAGGTGAGATACAGAATGGCTCAGGCAAAAGCAGCTTTCCAAAAAATGAGAAAGATACTATGCAATCCATTTTTGACAATAGAAACAAGACAAAGAGTTCTTAAATGTTATGTAGAGCCAGTCTTAACATATGGATGTGAATCATGGATAATAGGACAACAGACAAAAAATTCACTGGAGTCAGTAGAATTGTGGTTTTACAGAAGAATGTTGAGAATACCATGGGCAGATAAGAAGAGTAATGAAAGCGTTCTGAAGGAGGCCAAAGCAAAAAGAGAGCTAATTTCCAATATTATGAAGAAACGATCATCATTTTTTGGCCATGTCGTGAGAAGAGAACAGCTGGAATATATTGTAATAACTGTGAAAATTCAAGGACGAAGAGATAGAGGGATGCAAAGAGAAAAAATACCAGACAGTTTAAGATAATGACTTGTCTGAAGGTCAAAAACAGATATGATAAATAAATGTCGAGATCGAAAATTGTGAAGAGTAATGATCACCTACGCCAGCAGGCCCGGTACTTGATTGATGGAAGTTGTACTTATTTCTGAGAGATTTGATGAAGAATACGGCGTGTTGAGCTTTATAAGAAGAAGGCCTAGGAAATACATCGGTCGTGTGTTCAGAATTGATGAAGAAAGACTTCCTCATCAGGCATTCATGTGGATATTCTCTGGTAAAAGAAAAACAAGGCAGACCAAGAGAAGTGCTACGAAGAACAATTACTAGGGATGTCTCAACCCATGGACTAAGAAACAACCAAGAACTACAAGAACTATCAGCAAGTCATTAGTTGGGGAGAGCTGTGACTTAATTAATTAGTTCCTATATACCATCTCCGACCCGATAGCAACTAACTATATGTTAGTTACAATTATTCCTCTCTCTCTCTCTATCTTTATTTCTATTACTCTCTCTCTCTCTCTCTCTCTATCTCACAACTGTTTGTAACTACTATTTTAGTTAATTTGTTAAGTGTGCCTTTTTCAGGAATAAATTACACATGTTTCTTTCAATTATGCATTCAAAGTGATTAGAAGAAGCCGTATTTTTACATTTAAAAACTTTTGTTTTGACAATTTGAATAATGCATCCTCCGAAACTCTTAGATATGCCTGGCCTTAAACTTTTCGTTACTAGCGGTTATTCGTTATTAAACTAGATATTAACTAGATATTAACTAGATATTAACTAGATATTAACTACTAAAATAGCACTCGTACATGCATTTCAGCTACAAATGTTATACATGTAGGTGTATGTGTAGCGTCACAAACTGAAACCACTACCACAAGATATCAATTTCAAGAATTAGTGGAATGTACTAACTAGATAGGGTCGGGTAATATTACCTGCTTCTGTGTGCAGTAAACAGTACAACCTGTGGCTGCCCTGCTGCCTTGCAGGTAAGCTCGGGAGAGTAAAAGGCTAAGGGAGGGTACCCCGAAGTAAAACAACCCCACTGCCTTGTGGGTGAGACTTTTTAGTCAAAGGCTAGCGGAGCCAACCTTAAACAAACCGACGGAAGGCAACAGAAAATCACCGACGTAACTTCTTTGTACAATCATGAATCGCCACAACAATAGAAATAAAGACTACGTTAAGGGGGATTCCAATGGAAAACCCTCGTTCGGTAGGGGACATCATGTGCTACAGGGGATACCCCATCGTCATCAAGCTACTGTAAGCAAAATGAAGATAAAACAAACTCTAAAGATAGGTACTTGGAATGTGAGAACACTCATGCAGAAGGGTAAACTGAACTATATTGTAACAACTGGAAAAATTGAGGGACGAAGAGATAGAGGGAAGCAAAGAGAAAAAAAAAATAACAGACAGCTTAAGAGAATGGCTTGGCAGAAGGTCAACAACAGAAATGATAAATAGCTGCCGAGATCGAAAGTTGTGGAGAGACATGATCACCCACGCCAGCAGGCCCTGTACTTGATGATGATGACTAACTAGGCTCATGACGTCATCATCCATAAACGCAGCACAATTGACAAGGTTCTCACTAAAATACCACTTGTAACCACCTTATCTGTCTTGGAATGTAGCATCAAGTGTCAGGCCTGCTGGCGTAGGTGATCATGTCTCTCCAGAACTTTCGATCTCCACAGTTATTTATCATTTCTGTTGCAGACCTCCTACTAAGCCATTCTCTTAAGCTGTCTGGTATCTTTTTTATTTGCTTCCCACTACCGCTTTGTCTCTCAATTTTCCCAGTTGTTACAATATATTTTATCTGTTTCATTCTCATTACATGGCCAAACAAAGTTGACTGTTTCTTCCTAATATTGGAAATTAGTTCTCTCTTTGCTTTGGCCTCTTATATATATGTATATTACAATGAAAACACCGTTCTGCCAGGTAGACACGTGCTTAGAATTTATACTTGAAACAACATTGGTACTTTTCTTTGAAGTAAAAAAAAACCGTCACGCAAAGTGGCGTATAGTAAAGGGAATATGATGTTAGTGACCAACAATTTTACAGACCATCAGCACATGATTTTTGGGGTAATCTGGTCGGTATTACGCCCGTGCCGCTTTTCTTTCCCAGAAAAAAAATCCGGTACCCGTTAAAGGCTGGGTGAACAGGAAGCCGTCGGTTGGGATCGAACCCTACCTCTTGTCCTTTGTAGTCAAGTTCACTAACCACTGAGCTATCGCGGTTCCCTTTCTCTTTGAAGTGCTGAGATTATATAACAGGATCAACTGATGATAGAAGATCGACATTTTCAACATTTGCGCTCTTTCACTGTAGACTACAACCAGGTAGACCTGTTTGTACACACGAGATGTTGTAGTCACACCCCCACAATGCCAACTTGACATTCCATGATTCCAGAACAGAAATTCCTTTTTAGCCGACGTATTTTTGTTATGTCACTTTCAAAATCAATAATTCGTGTCTTTAATCTGTGGGAATCATCTCCTGTCATGTTGAGGAGGCACGCTTTTAATGCTATTTGTCAAACTTCGTCACCAATCTCGGTTAACTAATAGTCTCATCACCACTATCAACACAACCACCTCCTTTATCATCATCATCATCCTTTTTCCCATCCTCTTCATATTCATCATCATCGTCATCATCACAACTACCCCCAACACAACTAAATCACCACCCCCATTATCATCATCGTTCTCCTCGTTCACGTCATATTCTTTATTATCATCACAACACCACCACCCCCTTTATCATTATCCTTCTCATCCACGTCATATATTCCATATTATCATCACAACACCACCACCACCCCCTTTATCATCATCCTTCTCATCTACGTCATAATTCTTATTATGATCACCAGCACCACCATCATATTTCTTCCTCATCATCACAAGAACAACAACAACGAAAAACCACACCCCTTTCATCGTTATCATCATAATGCACTGTTGCCTCTTTTAGTCTCTCCAGAAAGCTATTGCTTAGTACTTTTCCTGGCACTGAAAGCAGCATAATTCCACTATAATTTGTGCACTCCTGTAAAGTTCTTTTTTTGGTAGATTGATCATATAACCTTTTTTCCCCGTCTTCAGGTATTTCTCCCATATTTTATGTTGTATATTATGTACCATTTTGGTGGAAGTGTTATCTCTTTGATGGTTTCTAAAGGAACTTCATCTGGTCCCGTGGCTTTACCATTTTTTAATAATTTGGTGGCTTTCCTTATTTCTTCCTTGTTTGGCTTCTCACGGTTAACGTGTAACTCTTCCTCTGATGGTACTGTAGTATATCTGGAGGATATTTGGGGCCAGGTCTGTCAAGAGTTCTTCAAAGTTTTGAATTCCATCTCTTCATGTTTTCCCTTATATTACTAAGCAGATTTTCTTTTTTAACTTTAATGAAGGCATTATCTGTTTGTATGTTTCGCTTTTATTTGTGCTGTTGTACAGTTCTTTTTTTATCTCCTTTATTTGCAGCTTCCTCTGCCTTTTTAGCTAGCTCATCTATATATTTCCTCCCATCCCTTTTAATGCATCTTCTCACATCTGTGTTCACCTCTACCTAGGTTTACTATGTCTTGGCTTTAGTACATCTCGTTTGCTTTTACCTATGTCTGCTTTCTTATTCTTTCTTTCTTTCTTTAATTTTCTTCAGGGTCTCTGCTGTCACCATGCCTTTTTCTGGCGTTCTCTTTTCCCCGGGGTTTCTTCGTTTGTTTTCTTCCATATATCCTTTACCTGCTTCAAATTATCTTCTATATTTATACTATTTTCTAATTTTTGGAGAACTTGGTATTTGTTTGATACTGTGACTGAAAATATATCTTTAATTCCTTGCTTTATAAGAAACCATGCGTTGATATACTGTCTACCATTCTATGCTGTAGTATATCTTTTCAATTTAAGTTTAAGTTTGGCTAGCAGAACATGATGATCTGAACCCACATTTGAACCCTCTATATACTTTTACATCATGTAATGATGACTTAAACTTAACATTAATAAACATGTAGTCAATTTGATTCTCCGTTCTATGATCTGGTGACACCCATGTAGCTTTATGTATTCTTTTATGTTGGAATATTGTTCCTCCTAAGGTCATTTGATTAAGAGCACAGAAGTTCACGAATATCTCTCCATTCTCATTCATTTCTCTCCAAGTCCATGTTTTCCCATAATCTCTTCGAAGCTTCTGTTGTCCAATCTTACTTTTGCGTTTAGATCTCCCATCAAGATTATAATATCATTGACTCGTCTTCCATCCATCTGACATTGTAGCTATTTATAGAATTCACCTTTAACTAAATCTTCCTTACCATTGGTTGGTGCATATCATCGGAAAATGTGTTGTTTTATTTTGTTGTTGTTTTAAAAGTTCTCACTAGTCTTGGCCCAACTGCTTCCCATACCATCAGTGTTTTCTGTGCTTCCCTTAATGACATTATAGCCACCCGTTCACTATGTTGTGCTCCAGGTTACTGATGTCCTAATAATCAAATCATCTTTCCTGTGTGTTTTCATACTATGCTGTTCATTTAAATATCTGGTATTTTTCTCTTCTCGTTCTCTAATTCTTCTCTATTTTGTTCCTCTCTCTCACTTTCTCTCTCATTTTAATTAGCTTCTCTATCACTCTCTATCACTCCCTTTCCTCCTACTCTCTTATCCTCGCTCTTCTCTCACTCACCTCTTCCATGTTCGCTCTTTCAACCCTCATTTTCTCTATACCCACACTCGCCCTATTATTTCACCTCTCCCTTCTATCACTCTCTCCCTTCTCTCACTCCTAATTCTTCTATCATTATTTGGTTATTCCCAGCTGCATTAATTCTCATGATTTTGGAATAAGATTTTCCCACCCTATTTTTTTTACCGTAGCCACTTGATAATGTGCCAATGTCTTTTCTCTATACTCTGGACTCCATCTCTTTGTTTATGCACCCGTCTACTATAAATATACTACCCACTTATTTGAATTCTCTAATTTTTTTTTAAATTTGAGTATTCTTTATTTTGGCGTTTAAGTTTCCTCTTGTCTTATTTATTTTCATTACTTCTGTTTTGGCTGCATTAATTTGTGTGTTATGTTCTATACAAACATCATTGACGGGTATTGCCTAACTTGTTTTCGGATCCATTTATTTTGTATCGACATTTTTCTTAATGCTTTATAACTTGCCCTGAAAAGAAAGCTATCTCATGTCGTGTGGACAAATGTTGATACATCGCTCTACAATGGGCTCAAACAATCACTCATTATGTCATTTATACGATCCTGGTAGATATCAACCAATCAGCTTTGACGGGTTGTCAGAATGTTAACTAATTTACCTGCAAGTTTTTTTTTATTTTGAGCATCTCTCATCTTCCCCATATAATAATCTTCATTCTATAGCACAATAACAACATTATTTTTTTCTTTGATTTTCGCCCATCAAAAAATCAAACTCGATCTTGTCACTGAAATATAAACATGTTTTCTTATCTCAGATTACTTCCCTTTTTCGAATAAATTCAATACTGATAATGTGTCCCTTATCTTCATCAATTACGATTCTTCCTTCATCTCCTCCCCTGAGCAGCATTTACGATAACAATTTATTTATCACATCTTTCATCGTGCAAGATAGTAGACCTGATGTTTGCTAACAACCTCTGTCCTCCAACTCGTTCACGAGTAAGCATATATTCACACCATATTATATACATATATATATATATATATATGTGTGTCTGTGAGCGTGCGTGCGTGCGTGCGAGTGTGCGTGTCCGCGTGTGTGTGTTCCTGAAAAAACTAGGTTGAATGTTGCATGTCTACGTGTCGAGACGTATTGGCGGAAGAAAGATAAGGCAATTCTGAAATCTAAATGTCCAAGAGATATATCAATTTGGGCTGAAACTGAATATCGTTTCTAACACTTCTCACAATTGATTCCAACGTTTGTCGAACCTGTTCTTTACGCCTTCATTATTTGGGAAATGTTCGGTGTGGTTGCTTTGAGAATAAATGATTTATTTTGTTTTCTTGTTTAAGAAAGAATCCGATCGTTGCTATAATAAATGGATTAAAAGTGTTTCACACGAACAATACGAGCAGTGCGAAAATAAAGAGAATAAAAGAACAAAGAAGTAAGTTAAGTGAAAAGGGAGGAGGGGGGGGGGGAGTCTAGTTGGGAAAACTACCCGACTTGGCTACCGATGTTCGGATAACCCGTTTTCGATTCCCGCTGGAAGCTTTGTGAGTTGTACTCGTCATTGGAAAAAAAAATACCCCTGCGGTCGACCAGCCGCTGGCAGAAATGGGTTCCAGGATCTAGTACTCTTGGAAGGTGAGGAATGCCGCCTGGTATCGTGAGTTTCGATGCTTGAAGCGACACTATCCAAAAGTCTGCGAACATCCCTTGATAGGCGGCCGAGTATTTATGGGTGAAAATTCGCGTGCTATGACGTCGATTCAAGTCTTGTATTTACCAAAATGTTTATTTAACAGAAGTGAAGTGGAAGTGAAGTGGAAGTGAAGTGGAAGTGAGGTGGAAGTGAAGTGGAAGTGAAGTGGAAGTGAAGTGGAAGTGAGGTGGAAGTGAAGTGGAATTGAAGTGGACGAGGGAGCGAAAATGAAGATGAATAAAACAATGTGTTGGTTATGTTTTTTAATCGAATATTTCGACAAGAAACTCTCGATGCATTCACACAATCATAGAATAAGTCAGCAAGGTATGATTATTATGATTGTAAGATGAAAAGACGAAACTGGGGGTAACTAGTGAAGCAAATTTACTAAGCACAAGAGGTTATTTCGATCTTGACAAATGGTTCCTATGTTCACCCAGCCTTAAATGAGTACAGTATTTTTGTGTGAAATAAAGACAGCACTAGTGTATTGCCGACCATCTTGCCCCAAAAACAAGTACCCAACGTCAATTAAGAAAATATTGACACTAGCGACATTTTCCCTATGACCACTAAGAGTGTCATGCCACTCTTTCTTTTTTCTTTTTTATCGTCGCGATAGTCTTTATTAAGACAATTTTAAGAAATTTTATTTTTAAAGTTTCTTAATTTTCCCTGAAACAAAATATTGTGATCGATATATAATGTGATTGATATATAATGTGATTGATATATAATGTGGTCGATATACAAGCTAGACTTGTGGCAATAGTGACGATCATTGGAAAACCAGCAGTGGGAGTCAATGTGTACACAGAGTCGCGACATTAGTTGGTGTTGATAGGTCTACGATCTATTTGTCTCGTAATGCAACCAATTTTTTGGCGAGACAAACTATTAGTATCTTTAGTCCACCTCTTTCTCTCGCAAGAAAACATATTTGTCTGGTAAGACAAATTATTTGTCTGGTAAGACAACCTATTTGTCTTTCTAAGATGGCGGATCTAGTCCACTTTCTCTCGATTGCTGCAGAAAGTGCATTCGATGTCTGATTCATTTCGGTTCTCCATTGCACTCCTATGCGTTAAAGTCAAGATAATGATCTGCTTATTACATCCGCGCTGATAAAACAATGTCGTACGCCGGTAATATTCCATTTTCGACAAATCAAGTGTTGTGAATGCGACCTTCCATCGTCTAGGCCTGTTCTGCACTTTATACGTCACATTGGTGCTGTTCATGACCGTTGTTGGATTTGCTTGTCGCAAGTTATTTCCATGTTACTTATTAATGTGAAATGCTTCGTCAGCCGCAGTTTTATCTTTTTAGGGAATTTGCACCGTGTTCTGTCCGTCGTAGGCTACATTCACTAGAGTAATCAGGATTCTAAAGGGCACGTCATTGCATTGCGTCCGACATTGTTATGTGTGCTACGTCATCGTAATGGCTCATCGTAAATCCCTAGACCGGCGTTACGCTAATCATACGGTCTGTTGTTTGATGTGCAACGGGGATAATCTGACGACTAACTGTGTGTTTTATATGTTCGAAATTGGAGTCAACGACGATGGCCTAACATCATCAAGCGCTATACATTTGTAAAGAAATATGACGATCATCACTATCGGGAGGACGTGAACTTCTGGTACAGGGTGGATAGGCGGCAGGAACCATTGCAGGCTATGCATGAAAAGTGGCCCTTGTTGCAGTTTCCTCATATTCCAAGTCCATGGGGGACTGATTGATCTCGAGAAAGACGCCAGCCTCGGGACACAGAGGTTGTGGGTTCAAATCTCGGCTACACCGGTTGGGATTTTTATTTATGATTTCTCTCTGCGACAACCACCCCGGGCCAGCGAGGCCCGGCTTGAAACGTCAATTACCCATCGACGAAAAAAAACATGAGTACCTCCGAAGTCAGAGTTATCTGCCTGTGCGGCGAGGGATCCCTGTGCACACGGATCCAGGGAAAAATGGATTAACACGCAACATTCAGTTCCTAGTCTCTAGGGACTTCGTCAGAGCTGAAAGCTGGCGAACGCAAAAACAACAACAACATTTGTCTTACAATACAACATATTTGTCTGGTAAGACAACCTAGTTGTCTCCCAAGACAACCTAACCTATTTGTCTGGTAAGACAACCTAGTTGTCTCCCAAGACAACCTAACCTATTTGTCTGGTAAGACAACCTAGTTGTCTCCCAAGACAACCTAACCTATTTGTCTGGTAAGACAACCTAGTTGTCTCCCAAGACAACCTAACCTATTTGTCTGGTAAGACAACCTAGTTGTCTCCCAAGACAACCTAACCTATTTGTCTGGTAAGACAACATATTTGTCTCGGAAGTCAACCTATTTGATTTGTAAGACAATTAATTTGTCTGGCAAGATAAAGCTGAACAAACCAGCGCGTGCAACTACCTCCCATTGAAGAATTAAATTAAAACATTTACTCATCACCTAATCATTTTCTCCCACATTTCTCCTCCCACATGTTCTCTTCCAACTTGTTCTGCCCTAGTTGTCCTCTCCCACTTGTTTTCCCACTTATTATCCCCCACGTGGTTTCCCCCTCAATTGTTCTCCTTCACTTGATCCCCTCCCACTTGTTCTCCCCGCTTGTTCTCCCCCCACTTGATCCCCTCCCACTTGTTCTCCCCGCTTGTTCTCCCCCCACTTGTTCTCCTCCCACTTGTTCTCCCCGCTTGTTCTCCCCCCACTTGTTCTCCTCCCACTTGTTCTCCTCCCACTTGTTCTCCCCCCCACTTGTTCTCCTCCCACTTGTTCTCCTCCCACTTGTTCTCCTCCCACTTGTTCTCCCCCCACTAGATCCCCTCCCACTTGTTCTCCCCGCTTGTTCTCCCCCCACTTGTTCTCCCCCCACTTGTTCTCCTCCCACTTGTTCTCCCCCCACTTGATCCCCTCCCACTTGTTCTCCCCGCTTGTTCTCCCCCCACTTGATCCCCTCCCCGCTTGTTCTCCCCGCTTGTTCTCCCCCCACTTGTTCTCCTCCCACTTGTTCTCCCCGCTTGTTCTCCCCCTACTTGTTCTCCTCCCACTTGTTCTCCTCCCACTTGTTCTCCTCCCACTTGTTCTCCTCCCACTTGTTCTCCCCCCACTTCTTCTCTTCCCACTTGTTCTCTTCCCACCTGTTCTCCTCCCACTTTTTCTACTCCCACTTTTTCTACTTCCACATGCTCTCCTCCCACTCACAAACAACAACAACATGTGCAGATTCTACCGCAGATTATAAGAGATTACAGCAATCTGTCGTTTTTTTTTTTTTTTTTACCTCAGAAAGCCAATTCGAGAGATAGTTTTCTTGATTGTATGACAATGGCAGCACAATTACAACGCGCTGTATCAATTTTCAAAGAAGCCACGTGAAAGCCCTGAGCAAATCATAATCTAGGACTTAAACAGAGATTTTATTAATTTAACTTGTGAAGCCAGATTTCTTATTGTAATAGCTTAGTAAAAAACAAATAATTTATTTGTTGGCTTGACGGTTAGATTAAATCTTGGCTTCCTTTTAAGATGGACTTTCACAAATAATTACTAAATCTGGCCACTTGTTGCTTGAGACTTATTTATTTGCTGTCATAAATCATTACTTGTCTAATTGCTTTTAACTTTAATTTTTTGTTGAATTCGATTTTCACAATCAAGAGCTGCCATAAATTTAATGTTTCTTTTTGTGTGTGCCTCACTGTCGCAGACAAGCATGAATTTGCCATCACTTATTATGTTTCTTTAAACAGTGCGTGCCTTAACTGCCTTTAGACGATCTTTTCATAAGATCAAACACGAGGCAAATATCTCCACTCAACAAATGTGTTATTGATATCACAGAGTTATCGTTCCCGATGCCCTACATGGAACTCCTTCATTAAAAGTGTGTCGATCATTATCTTAATCTTTATTTGAAGAGACTCTTGCTACTTTTTGTTATAGCACACCACGACATAAGAAAAGGTTTTGTATTCGCTGCCTGGGGATCTGAGGAACTGAATATCAGGTAGGTTGGACAATAATATCGGGACCGAAGTAAAGTACCCCCGTCACGCCAAGTGGCGTATAGGGAAATATGGTGTTAGTGACCCTATATTTTACAGACCTTCAGCACATGATTTTTGGGGTAATGTGGTCGGTATTACGCCCATGCTGCTTTACTTTCCCAGAAAAAATCCGGTACCCATTTAAGGCTGGGTGAACCCGGAGCCGTCGGTTTGGGATCGAACCCTACCCCTTGTCCGTAGTAGTCCAGTTCACTAACCACTGAGCTATCGCGGCTCCCACTAATTTTTAGGGAATTAGTAAAACCCAGGTGTCCTCGCCAGGGTACGAACCCCGGCTGTTGCCGTAGTAAGCCAACCGCCTATCGATTGCGCTAACCGGACACCCAAATATGGTGTTAGTGACCCTATATTTTACAGACCTTAAGCACATGCTTTTTGGGGTAATGTGGTCAGTATTACGCCCGTGCTGCTTTACTTTCCCAGAAAAAAATCCGGTACCCATTTAAGGCTGGGTGGACCCGGAAGCCGTCGGTTGGGATCGAACCCTACCCCTTGTCCGTGGTAGTCCAGTTCACTAACCACTGAGCTATCGCGACTCCCATAGGGACCGAAGGATAGTGGTATTAATGCATTTTTAACCAGCCATTTAAGGATAGCATACGTGTATATGAAGGGAGCAGCGATAGTTCAGTCAGTGGTTAGTGAGTGAGCTAGAATACAAAGGACAAGAAGTAGGGTTCGATCCTGATCGACGGCCTCCGGGTTCACCCAGCCTTAAATGGGTACCGGATGTTTTTTTTCTGGGAAAGTAAAGTGACACTGGTGTAATATCGATCACATTACCCCACAAATTATGTGCGGAAGGTCTGTAAACATGATGGTCACTAACACCATCTTTCCTATACGCCAATTGCCGTGGCAGGGGCTTTTACTTTTTTTTTACTTATATGTGTATGTGTCCGTATGTTATTGTTACACCATCTGTGCTACTACGGTGTAAGCAATAGGGAATGAACTGCAATGAAGATCATTATTTCAGTTGGCATTGTTTTCAATGATTCTGTCATTGTGGAGTGTAAACGTGGAAAAAGGGTTTGGCCGTTTCGGAGTGCTTAGTGGGGAAAGCAGATCTACACACAATCAAAACCTTACAGTATTAATCAGTCTACATCATCATCATCATTGAGTGCCGTCTCCGTATCGAAGGTTGGCTACAATAGAGCGCCATTTCGCTTTCTCTCTCGCTTTGATGGTGCAGGTTATCATAGGCTGACTTGTTCATCTTTTGATGTTACTCGTCCATGTTAGTCTTGGTCAGCCTCTGCCTCTTTTACCTTGTATTTTCCCTTCCAAAATTACTTTTAGTAGGCTGTTGTCTGCATACGCTTCGATAAATGCTGGTATAGATGGTGGAGCGGATATGGGGGTGCCCATAATGCAATTAACAGAATAGAACCTGTCATTTAAAATTATACCTGGCGATTTACTTAACTTAATGCCTTGCAGCTCCTCATGGAGAAAAGAGTTATAACTACACTCTGCCACCGGACCCGGTTCTGTGCTATCTTCTCCAACTGAGCCCACGTCCATCCTGCAACCTTTGCTACTACATCGGCTGTTCTCCAGCGACTCTCTACTGTCTTAGTACCTTGTAGATTCCAGTTCATTGACGTCCCAAAATATTTCATTTTTGGCTTCGCAATATTTGGCCAATCTATCCCCTGTTCCTTTTCTTGTTGAACAAAGATTCAGTTAAGGACAGAATCCCCCTACAGAAAAGACAATCTGCTGCCTTGCAGGAAGATTGGGGACAATCAAAAGCTAAGGAAACCAAATCTGAATAAAATGCTGGCAGAAATCGGATGCACTGGCGCAGAACACAGTGCAACGTTTTAACAGGTATTCAATCAGAATGGATCTCATTTAAACAGACAACTGACTTCATGAGAGAGTCTGGAATCCTACTCTGATTGAGTTTTGATCGCAGAGAGAGAGAGAGAGAGAGAATGAGAGATTCAGTTCATGGTACTGGCAAAATGTACTGAACCCTTTGATCTGTACGCTGCGTGGTGACCACCTTTATTCTCAACCTTGAAATCAGATATGAAGGACACCGCCATCATATTTCCAACCTTTCCCATGTCTCTTTATCTTGGTCTCAATTTCTTCAGGGATAACCGACGTGCTTGAGTCAGTGACTCCCTTTTAATGCGTGTTGATGACGCAGCTTTTGTTGTCACCGTCCAGCAGGAAGTAATTTGCATATTTGCTGCAGCTGGTCTACGACCTTGACGGTCAGACAGATCAACATTTCTATCACCATGGTTACACACGATTGATTATGTATACTTCATATTTGTCCCTTTTCGTCTTGTCAGACGTCTAGTGGAGGCTGTTGTGTATTTATTTGAGGTTTTGTTTTTATCGAGCAGCTTCTCTCGCGGCTAATTCTACCAATGTTTGGCAAACACACACGGCCACAGAATGAACAAGCAAGGCCAATTGATCCACGGGGATTTCCATCCTTTTTCATGAGTCTTTTCTCTTCTAAGTTTTGCCTTAGCACAGTCTCAAATGATGTATACTTCATATGACCTGTCTAATCCCCAAGGCTGTTGTGTTTCATAAACGTGTATATCTCTTTTCCAAAACGATGTACAAATATATAAACGATAAGTAACTGGCTCTCAATTTAGTAAGATTCGCTCGGGGTATTAGGTTTGATATGTCCTGGGACATTTTCAGGAAATAAGGAATCGGCATTCAAACATATTCAGTCATTGGAGCAGGAGTATCAAGATCTTGAAGATTCAGAAGTTGTTAAATGGATTAGTTGAGCATTGCGGGACGACAGCTTGCGATACGCAAATGTCAAGAACGACAACTCCATAATATCACGTATTTATTTTTCTGACTAAAATAACTGTAAGAAATCAACATTACTTTCTACAATTTTCTATCGTTTATGAAAACACTGGTCGGACGACATGTGTCTTTTACGGGCTAGTACGTGGGGCGGGGGGACGGGGGGGGGGGCTTGAGGATGAAGAAGAGGAAAAGATGACGTGACACGTTTCTGAAATTAGAGAAATCACGTCACGTGAGCTCAATCATAATTGAGTAAGTCAGTGTGTTTACATGTTCAATATTCACACAACTAATCTATTTATTCCTTAGTTAGTTAGCTACTCTCTTTTGCGGAATGTTTCAGTCATTAACTAATTAGTAAGCTCTTAAGTACACCTTGTGTTGATTAGCCAATTAGTTACCTAGCTAGTTATATAGTGCATCAAACAGTTATTTAGTTATCTAGCTAGTTATATAGTGCATCAAACAGTTATTTAGTTATCTAGCTAGTTATATAGTGCATCAAACAGTTATTTAATTAACTAGCTTGTTATATAGTGCATCAAACAGTTATTTAGTTAGCAGGCTAGTTATATAGAGCATCAAACAGTTATTTAGTTAGCAGGCTAGTTATATAGAGCATCAAACAGTTATTTAGTTATCTAGCTAGTTATATAGTGCATAAAAAGTTATTTAGTTAGCTGGCTAGTTATATAGTGCATAAAAAGTTATTTAGTTAGCTGGCTAGTTATATAGTGCATAAAAAGTTATTTAGTTAGCTGGCTAGTTATATAGTGCATAAAAAGTTATTTAGTTAGCTGGCTAGTTATATAGTGCATAAAAAGTTATTTAGTTAGCTAGCTAGTTATATAGTGCATAAAAAGTTATTTAGTTAGCTGGCTAGTTATATAGTGCATAAAAAGTTATTTAGTTAGCTGGCTAGTTATATAGTGCATAAAAAGTTATTTAGTTAGCTAGCTAGTTATATAGTGCATAAAAAGTTATTTAGTTATCTAGCTAGTTATATAGTGCATAAAAAGTTATTTAGTTAGCTAGCTAGTTATATAGTGCATAAAAAGTTATTTAGTTATCTAGCTAGTTATATAGTGCATCAAACAGTAATTTAGTTAGCAGGCTAGTTATATAGAGCATCAAACAGTAATTTAGTTAGCAGGCTACGTTAAATAGCAATTTAGTTAGTAAGTTAACTATTCATCAAATTAGTGTTGCGCCAAGTTATTTCAAACATTATTTATCTTGACAATTTCTTTGTTCTTCATTTAATTACATAATTAATTTCTAACTGAAGTAAAGTGTTATAGTCGTTTTCTTTCTTTACGTCCTCCTGTACCAGTTCGGGTGTCGAGGAAGATGCAAAGTTTTGGTTCTCTCTCTTTTTCAGGCTTCAACCATCATCAATCGATGCTGGTGTAACGTTTTTTTGATATTGTCTTTACATTTTACTCTGGGTCTGCCTCTTGCTCTTCTCCCTTCTCCCTTTTTAATATATGCTTTTTATGGTAACAAACCAGTAGAAGAGATCGATCACTTCATCTATCTTGGAAGTCACATTGATCGAGAAGGGGATACGAGCAAAGAAATTAGAATCAGACTGGCTAAAGCAGCAATGTCTTTCAGAAGCCTTGAAAAGTTGTGGAAATCAAAACTCATTAGCACAAACACAAAACTTAGGCTATTCAAATCAAATGTACTATCAACCCTTACGTATGCGTGTGAAAGCTGGAAAACAACAAGAGATATAGAAACAAAGTTGAACGCATTCGAAAATAAATGTCTAAGGAAAATACTTGGTATAGAATGGAACGAATTCAAAACAAACGAGGAAATTAGAGAAATCGCCAATCAACCACTAATATCTTCAGTAATAAAGAAAAGACGATGGTCATACGTTGGACATGTGATGAGAAGAGATAATAATCGAATAGCAAAGCAAACCCTCATATGGGAAACAACAGGTAAAAGAAAAAGAGGAAGACCCAGGGAGACACTGAGAAGAACATTGATGAGAGAGGCAAGAGCAGCAGGAATCGGCTCCCTCAATGAGATAGAACTGCTTGCACAGAACAGAGACAGATGGCGAGATTTGATAAAATATCTTTAAAAGAAAACTGCTAGAACAAAAATTCATATAGGAGAAGGTGTATCTTGGTCTACGCCCTATGGGCCGGTTACGGCTCGAAAGGTCAATAGATAGATAGATGGTAAGGAATTAACGACATTCTTTCTAGCTGGACAAATCAATTTATTTGTTGTTTCTGTATGTAGTTTAGGATTGCTTCAATTTATTCTCTTATTATTACCTTATTATTTATTCTCTTATTATTCTCTTATTATTTATTCTCTTATTATTACCTTATTATTTATTCTCTTATTATTACCTTATTATTTATTCTCTTATTATTACCTTATTATTTATTCTCTTATTATTATCTTATTATTTATTCTCTTATTATTCTCTTATTATTTATTCTCTTATTATTACCTTATTATTTATTCTCTTATTATTACCTTATTATTTATTATCTTATTATTATCTTATTATTTATTATCTTATTATTATCTTATTATTTATTATCTTATTATTATCTTGTTATTTATTCTCTTATTATTCTCTTATTATTTATTCTCTTATTATTATCTTGTTATTTATTATCTTATTATTATCTTATTATTTATTATCTTATTATTATCTTATTATTTATTATCTTATTATTATCTTATTATTTATTATCTTATTATTATCTTGTTATTTATTATCTTATTATTCTCTTATTATTCTCTTATTATTACCTTGTTATTTATTCTCTTATTATTATCTTGTTATTTATTCTCTTATTATTCTCTTATTATTTATTCTCATTATTATTCTCCTGTAATATCATTTCTGATTCCGTCTTTTCTGGTTACACCAAGCGCTTTTCGCAGACATCTCATCCCTATGGTGACAAGCTTTCTTTTATGCTTAATCGTAAGTGTCTATGTTTGGCATTGGTAGGACATTGTTGGAATGCATTTATTCTGTATAAAAACCGTCAGAAGAATGACAGAAAACAGCTTAAGGGACATAGTAAGAAACACCGACCTGAGAAAGAAACTCGAAATTGAACCAGCCATCGAATACATAAAGAAACAACAGATAAATTGGTTCGGTCACATAACAAGACATAAAGAACTAACAATAACCCAAAGAGCCATAAACAAACGCTACGAAAACGCCAGATTAAGAGGGAGACCGAGAAAGAGATGGATAAAGGGAATAAAAGTCACTAGGAGGGATAACACCAGAAGAGGCCAACAGAAGAGCAAAGAATAGCGGATTGTGTCTCCCCTCGACGCCAACGGCAATAGAGGAAGGATAGAAGAGAAGAAGAAAAAAGAGGAAGAGGAAGAAGATGTTTCTTGGTGCTTATAGGTATTGCTTTGCGTTGAAGCTTGTCAGTTGTTTGGTTAATAAAACAAATAATTGTTATTCTTTTAAATAATTAAATTAATTATATATTTAAAAAAAAAACCGGGAAATCCTGGCATCAGATCGTAGCACAAAGAGAGTAAAAATAATAATATAAATTAAAAAAAAACGTCACAGTAACATTCGAGGCAGCGTTGATATCAAATTCATAAGACAAAAGGTGCAGGAGAAAGGAGACGAGGCAAGGCACCACGAATACATCGTGTTTATTCTGTGCTCTAATCTGTCTATTCAATATGCAAATTCAGCCACGAGAGATGTTCAGAAAAACAGCATCCAGCATACGACACACATATTTTACCAAATACTGTGTACTCATGTGTTTACTTGCTACCAACCTTCTATCAAGACGCTAAAGGCTTTATATCTCAAGATACGTATTTTTTTTTTAGTTCAATTTAATTTAATTATTTATTTCAATAGTTTTTTTTTAAATTTATTCAGTAACTCTTGTAGTATAGTTAATTAATTACATTACTAGTTGTTCATGTTTAATTTGTTCAAATACAAGTTTTCAACTCACAATGTTAAGTCAGTTTTACTATATGGCTGTGAAACATGGAGAACAAAAATGCCAATCATGAAGATACAGGCATTCATTAAAAGATGCTTATGCAAAATAAAAGGATGGGGATGGCAGGACAAATTCACTAACATAGAATTATTGAAATGTACCAGTCAAATACATCTGGATAAAGAGATACAGCGAGAAAGAAGGAGCTGGAAATGACACACACTGCGGAAATCAAATGAGAGTATTACAAAACAGGCAATTACTTTTGAATACTTAAGGAAAACGACAAGGAGGTAAACCAAAATATTATTGGAAATGAAAGATGGAAGCAGAGATGAAGATGATTGGGGAAGACATGGAATTATCTTAAAAGAATGACAAGAAACAGAACGACTTAAAAAGTGGTTGCTGAAGACCTATGCTCCAGAGGGAGTTGAAAGTGGTTGCTGAAGACATATGCTCCAGAGGGAGTTGATCATGTTTATTGACGACATATGCTCCAGAGGGAGTTGAAAGTGGTTACTGAAGACATATGCTCCAGAGGGAGTTGAAAGTGTTTATTGAAGACCTATGTTCCACAGGGAGTTGAAAGTGTTTGTTGAAGACCTACGCTCCACAAGGAGTTGAAAGTTTTTGTTGAAGACTTATGTTCCACAGGGAGCTGAAAGTGTTTGTTAAAAACCTATGCTCCAAAGGGAACCACAAGTGTTTGTTGAAGACCTATGCTCCACAGGGAGTTGAAAGTGTTTGTTGTGGCTTATGTTCCACAGGAAGTTGAAAGTGTTTGTTGAACACCTATGCTCCACAGGGAGCTGACAGTGTTTGTTGAAGACCTATGCTCCACAGGGAGCTGAAAGTGTTTGTTGAAGACCTATGCTCAACAGGGAGTTGAAAGTGTTTGTTGAAGACATGCTCCACAGGGAGTTGAAAGTGTTTGTTGAAGACCTATGCTCAACAGGGAGTTGAAAGTGTTTGTTGAAGACATGCTCCACAGGGAGTTGAAAGTGTTTGTTGAAGACATGCTCCATAGGGATTTGAAGGTGTTTGTTGAAGACATGCTCCACAGGGAGTTGAAAGTGTTTGTTGAAGCGCTATTCTAAAACAGGGAAATTTGAAAAGTTGTTTAAGTAGATAGTTCATAGGTCATAGGTCAGCAGGCAAATAATATAAATCTGGATTATTATCGGAGAATCTGTTACAATACTTAGACTGCTCCAAAGGTAATTGATAAATATAATGATGTTCTAAGATAAACAGTACAACAAAAAGACTTCATGAATCTAAAGGGGACGATCGTGATATCATTGTACAGTGATAATGGCAGTGAGGATAACTAATATAACGATCGTTTCATGTCATACAAAACGGAGGTGAGAATTAATTTATGTCATCGAAGTAGGAATTAAGTATTGCATTTCAAAGAAAAGTTATCGATAGTGATGACTTTAAATACGTCAAGAAATTGATGAGAATGACTTTATGTAAGCAGAGATAGGTGAGAATGACTTTATGTAAGCAGAGAGATAATGAGAATAACTTTATGTAAGCAGAGATAGGTGAGAATAACTTTATGTAAGCAGAGATAGGTGAGAATAACGTTATGTACGCAGAGATAGGTGAGAATAACTTTATGTAAGCAGAGAGACAACAATTGCTTCATGTGATAAACATAACAAGCAAAAAATATGGACTAGAAATGAATATCTAAAAGACTAAAACTATGATCATAAACAAAGAAAATTCTCAAGACCTACAATTAAATATCACAGTTGAGGGAATACATCTGGAGACAGTCCAGAGCTACAACTACCTGGGACATACTATAACCAATGATGGAAAATGCCAAACTGAAATAAACAAAAGAATAGGTATAGCAAAAAGTAATTTTAATGCCATGAAAAATATACTAACAACAAAACAAATATCAGAAGGGCTGAAACTAAGAATGGCAAAATGTTACGTCTTCTCAATATTCCTGTATGGTGCAGAAACATGGATATTAGACAAGAAAACAGAACAGAAAATTGAAGCCTTTGAAATGTGGATTTATAGAAGAATAGGTGGAATTGGATGGAAACAAAAGATAACAAACGATGAAGTTTTAAAACAACTGAAAATAAAAAGAGAACTACTAAATACAATTAAGACAAGACAAATAACATTTTTGGGGCATGTTAATAGACACAACAGCCTACTAAAAGTAATATTCGAAGGAAAAATACAAGGTGAAAGAGGCAGAGGCAGACCAAGACTAACATGGACGAGTAACATCAAAAGATGGACAAGTCATTCTATGTCAGCCTGCACCATCAAAGCAAGAAACAGAGTAGAATGGCGATCCATGGTAGCCAACCTTCGTTGCGGAGAAGGCACGCGATGATGATGATGATGATGATGATGAAGCAGAGAGATAATGAGAATAACTTTATGTAAGCAGAGATAGGTGAGAATAACGTGATGTAAGCAGAGAGATAGTGAGAATAACGTTATGTAAGCAGAGATAGGTGAGAATAACTTTATGTAAGCAGAGATAGGTGAGAATAACTTATGTAAGCAGAGAGATAGGTGAGAATAACTTGATGTAAGCAGAGAGGTAGTGAGAATAACTTTATGTAAGCACAGATAGTGAGAATAACTTTATGTAAGCACAGATAGTGAGAATAACTTTATGTAAGCAGAGATATGTGAAAATGACTTTATGTGAGGAGAGAGGTAGTTGAGAATGACTTTATATAGATCAAGAGACATATAATAATGACTTTATGTAAGAAGAAAATAAAAGTTACAATTACTTTATATAGGTCAAGAGACATATAATAATGACTTTATGTAAGAAGAAAATAAAGGTTACAATTACTTTATATAGGTCAAGAATCATATAATAATGACTTTATGTAAGAAGAAAATAAACGTTACAATTACTTTATATAGGTCAAGAAACATATGAGAATGACTTTATGTAAGCATGGTTATAGCTGTAAATGACTTTATATAATCCTATCGATAAGTGTGTATGACTTTATATAATTGAGTAGACCGATGAGAATGACTTTATGCTAGCAGCCAGTTTGGCGAGAAGAATGGCGTTATGCAAACCATGAGCACAATGAGATGAACTCCACGTAACCAAAGACAGACCATGACCTCAGCTTCTTGAAATCACAACTCCAGGTCTACCCATAAGACCCAAAGCAACAAAACTGGACACACAAGCGTTGTCCAAGAAACCTCCAGCGTTCTGTAATAAACTGAACTCGCTTCCAATTTCCATCTCTCTGTCAGTTGCCCAACTTGGAAGAAAATCAAAGCCCATCTTAGAGGCTCTTCAGACATCTTGAGAAGAAAATATCCGGCGTGTAAACATTTTCTCGGTGACTAATTGTCCTTACACCGGAACATGAAGTAACTCTTCAATAGCAAGGAGTAAAAATGAAGTTAAGAAATTTTTTAAAAAGATGTATTTTTTTAAATATTGTTTCTATACAACATTGTTGTATTGTTTGTGTTAAAGGAGATTGCTGAATCTATAGAGCATGATACAAGTTTAGACTTTGAAAAGAGGCACTTTAACCAGACCGGAAACACAAAGTCACGAGGTCAAAAATAAACTCGGGAGTGTTGATGTTAAATTTATTGTTTTGGGGGAACTGGTTGGACTCGAGGAGAAAAATGCCAGTCTCGAGACAGTGAGGTTGTGAGTTCAAATCCCGACCTTACCAGTTGGGATCTTTATTTGTAATTTTTCTCTACGGCAACCATCCATGGTCTCAGCTGCGAGACCCGGCTTGAAACGTCAATTACCCATTGACGGAAAAAAATATGAATACCTCAACACTGAGCTATCTATCTACCTGTGCGGCGAGGCACCCATGTGCACACGGCTGACTGGCAACAAATGGATTAACACGCAGAATTCAGTTTCTAGTTTCTATGGACTTCGCTTGAGGTAAACGCTGGCGAACGTCAAAAAAAAATATTAAAAATTGTTTTGATTTTTTTTAAAGTCATCTCTACAGTTTTATTTTGTCAGAAAATGAAACAGTCAACAAGTCTATGTCAATAGAAGTGAGAAGCAGAGTTCATCTGTGCTATAAAGAGGCAATTTTGCCCTATGCAAGCGATTCAGGGACAGGAGACAAACAAATGGAAAGACGATTAGAGGCCACAGAGATGGGATTTCTCAGAAGAATATTGATAGTTCCCAGGACAGCTAAAAAGACCAACAAGGACATTCTCAAAGAGACCAACACACAAAAATGGGGCTCATTAAAAATATTCAGAGAGAAACAGTTAACATATTTCGGGCAGATCATGAGACGAGGAAAATTTAAAAACTTGGTTATAACTGTCAAAATACAGGGAAAGAGAATTCGCGGACGACAAAGAGAGACGATACTAGATAGCTTGGTGCCATTGCATGAAAAACATTCAAGGACATAATTGATACGATGCACTGTGGATAGATGATTGGGAGGGACATGATCGCCTACGCTAACCGTATGGCACAGTATTGTGAGAGATTTATTGGAAACTATCTCGAATAAGTAACAATTTATTTTGTTTGGTTACTTTTATTTCGACTTAAGCCTTGTCTCTTATTTTCATGTATGTCAATTAATTAATATACACAATACATGATATAACCATGACTAAAAGAACTATATTGCTAAATTGTTGGAAAATGTATCTATTGTGCTGATAAATACTTTGGTAATCAACTTATTTGATAAAATATCGTTTGATAGTTTGTTTTAGAAAAAAAATGTTGATAATACCATAGGCAGCTAAGAAGAGTATTGGGGACGTTCTGACAGAGGCAAAAGCAAAAAAGAGAGCTAGTTTTTAATTTCAGGAAGAAGCAATCATAATTTTTGGCCATGTGATGAGAAGGGAGCAGCTGGAGTATACTGTGACAAATGAAAAAAAATGGACGAAGAAATATAGGGAAGCAAAAAGAAAAGATAACAGGCAGCTTAAGAAAATGGCTTGGTAGAAGGTCAAAAACAGAAATGATAAATAACTATTGAGATCGAAATTTGTGGAGAGACATGATCATCTACGCCAGCACGCATGACACTTGATGATGACAATCCTTTGATAATCAATTAATTTTGATTATATGACATTTAAAAAGTCAATATATTTTGACTATATATATATATATCCTTTGATAATCCATTTCGATTATATTTGGTGGTTAATGCATATGTCAACTGACCTGGTCGGTCTAGGCTTGATTCTAAAGATGGTTACTATTTTCAGACTAACATGACTTTGGGGGATCACGAATTATCTAAAAATGGGTACTAGAGGTTTTCTCGGGTAATGTGGACTCTTCTGGCGTCATGAGATCACCAAATGTGTGTACATCGTGCATTGGTGGTCATTATTATTATTAACACTATAACCAATATATACATACACAAGAGGATTTACAGCAAGAGAACTAGAAGTTGTCAACGACTCATAGCTGATAGTTTGCGTTAGGATGGCTGGAGCAGAATCACCCAGACCCTAATCCATTTCTTCGTGAGCTTCTATAAACAGACTAACCAGTCTAGTCTAGTGAGTAGGGATCAAAGAGGGAAGGCAACCCGCTTACCAAAAAGTGCTGAAGTCGGATGTGTTGGACCGAAAGGCACAAATATCACAGTTCTACTGCAAATATCAACACAGCGAATCTACGCTCACTTAATTTTCGTTCTTTTCCTTCTTCTGTGATCATGGCTCATTCAGACTAGGATTCCAGACTCTCTTATGAAGGCAGCTGTCTGTTTAAGTGATTCGGTTGCCCCGTATAGTTTCTCTTCCAGGGAGGTGGGTGTAGACCACATTGTCCTTCTCATGTCTGTGTACGGGGGGGGGGGGGGCAATCCAGTAGAACATGTTTTGTTGTCATGTTATCCAGTGTACAGTAGCATTGGCTGTAATTCTCAAGTTCTCAAACTACTCTAAAGCGGAAACTGAAGCCCTCAAAGACGCTGCAAAATTCGCTATCCAACACAAAAATAACATGCACAAGAAATTGGTGATACTGACTAATGCTCTGTCAATCCTAACAGCTCTAAAAAAACTCCCAGGAACAGTGAGTTAGATGACTTGAGAACAACCCTAGACCAACTGTGCAATAACTTCCAGAGAGTGGCCATCCAGTGGATACCATCACACTGTAATATAGAAGGAAACGAACTCGCAGACAAATTAGATAAAGAGGGAGGGAGATTACCACCAGAGAACCATCTGGTCAGCTACGATGAAGCCAAAACATATTCAAATATATGGATATACAAATCCATCATCAAATGCCACATATCGTGAAAAATGGAAACAAGAACACCCAAAGTATAACGAGAGGGATGGATACCTTCAACTATCAAGGAGGGATCAAGTCATCATACTTCGCCTACGCACTGGCCACAACAGAATGAGAAACCACATGTTCATCAAACTTAACTTTCTTTCAAGGACGAATGACGAAGCGGTCAGTCTATTCCTTTAGTAGGCATCGGGGAGGGGGAACACCATAAAAAGAGATAATATGTGTGTGTATATGTGTGTATATGTAAATTGTATTTGTAATACCTTATTGTTCACCCTATATGTGTATATCGCGAGCAAGGTACTACGAATACCATTTACTTTTATTTGCTGATAGGTTGTGTAGATAGTTTCATGCCAGGCTGCTAAAGATAACATCCACTTTCTGACATTGAGTGAAGTCCGAATATGTTTTGGCAGATAGATTATCGGCTGTTTATTAGGATTTGAACTCGAACCATTTCTCATCAGTACAGAGCACTGATCTTTCACTATTTGTGATTGTCAATAACCTCTCTTTGTAGCTTTCCATTTTCGAGTACTCCTTTCAATGATCACACCCACACGCCAGAAGTAGATGTCCATTTATCAAGATTGGTATGACATGGCTTAAGTGACATCGTTAGCGTGCTTTAGTACCATTCACACTGTGATCATATGCTATTTTGCAATTCACCATAAAAAAACAGTTTATGTGTTAAATGTTGACAAATCATACTTAGCACACGGCCAGCCCACACTGGCTTTGTCAGTAAAGATGTCGATTTTTGTTTCCAGAACGGTTGGTACAAATTTAAAAGCATTTTCTTTGTTGCTATTTTCATCGCCGCCGCCTTCTCTGAGCCTATCCGCTGAGGGGGTTTCCTCGAAAACATCCCAATGCTTGTGACGTTTTGAGCTATCCGAGCTATTAACGGTTCGCGTCGTTCTACTCATAACCGCCCCTGCTCGTAATGTTGAAAACATCACAACCTTTAGCCGCCACCCCCCCTCCCCCCCCTCCCCGAGGTCAGGCTCAATGATAACGGTGACGACGACTGTTTTGGTCTCCAAATTATGAGTAATTCTGACACAAAATCTACCTTACTCAACTGCGAACAAATCCCTAATTCTTCATGTTTCATTAGCAGACAGCGGATGGCTTGCATTCTTGATGACACAGATGAGGCACTGTTAGTACATACATCTTAAACAACCTCACGCCTTTTACCTCACTTGTATCACGATGTGACCTTCGCTTTCAGTCATTCTCTCGACGATCATCAGACAGCATCCGTCTCGTCAGCCCATTTCCTGCTCTAACCCTAACCCCCTCTTCCCTGCACGAGGCATCGGCGACAACTGACTTATCCAGCCCGCTAATCTGGCTTGTCGAACTCGTTGCGTGATCATCACGTGACCACACGATCCCCGAGATGTCTTTCAAACTGTCCAGTGCTCATCGTGACTGAGTAATATACCATCTCACTGTCATTCCTCTGTCCAAAGTTCTATTGTTAACTCTAATAACTCCACTACCTAGTACACTATTTAACCCTATCAAACGACAGATTTGTTACAACACCATGCAGCATTCAAACACATAGTGAACTGTTTTTGTCGTGTACCCTAACATCGATTACACATATAGTGCACTGAATTTATCATATATCCTTATATACAATCAGACATAAGTGCACTGTTTGTCGTGTATCCTCACATCAATCACACATATATTGGCTTCAGAGAATAAACATTTGGCTTCAGAGAATAGACAGTTGGCTTCAGAGATTAGATCGTTTGTTTCAGAGAATAGACAGATAGTTTCAGAGAATATGCAGATGGCTTCAGAGAATATGCAGATGGCTTCAGAGAATATGCAGATGGCTTCAGAGAATATACAGATGGCTTCAGAGAATATACAGATAGTTTCAGAGAATATACAATAAGCTTCAGAGAATAAACAGTGGTTTCAGAGAATAGACCGATAGCTTCAGAGAATAGACAGACAGTTTCAGAGATTATACAGATAGCTTCGGATAATAGACAGTGGTTTCAGAGAACAGACGCTTGGCTTCAGAGAATAGACAGATGGCTTTAGAGTGAGGACAATAGAAGAAGAAACAAAATAGAAAAATACGACGAAGAGATTAAACGTAAAATTGTGTGTAACGTAACATCAGTAGCAGGATTAATCTTGAGATAGAGACAGCACAGAGATAGGGCAGAGATAGGAAAGAGATAGGACAAAGACAGCACAGAGATAGGACAGAGACAGGAAAGAGATAGGACATAGACAGGACAGAGATAGGACAGAGATACGATAGAGATAGGAAAGAGATAGGACAGAGATATGACTGATATAGGACTGAGATAGGACAGAGATACGATAGAGATAGGAAAGAGATAGGACAGAGATATGACTGATATAGGACTGAGATAGGACATAGATAGGACAGAGATACGATAGAGATAGGAAAGAGATAGGACAGAGATATGACTGATATAGGACTGAGATAGGACATAGATAGGACAGAGATACGATAGAGATAGGAAAGAGATAGGACAGAGATAGACTGAAATAGGACTGAGATAGGACAGAGATAGGACAAAGATACGATAAAGATAGGAAAGAGATAGGACAGAGATAGGACTGAGATAGGACATAGATAGGACAGCGAAAAGATAGAAATAAAATAAAGAAAAAATAAGAATAAAATAAAGAAAGAAAGAAAGTACCGATAAACAGCGAAGAATTAATTTATTTTAAATTAATTAAGAATTAGGACAGCGATGAGATAGAAATTAGACAGCAATAAGATATAAATTAATAAAATAATAAAAAATAAAGACAGATAGAAGCAGAGATAAAGATGATGGGGAAGACATGGAATTATCTTAAAAGAATGGCAAGAAACAGAACGACTTGGAAAGTTTTTGTTGAAAACCTATGCTCCACAGGGAGCTGAAAGGTAGAAGAGGAAGAAGATATAAATTAGATAGGGATAAGATATAAATAAGATAGAGACAAAAGAGAAATACGATGGAGATAAGATAGAGGTAGGATAGAGATAAGATAGAGGTAAGATAGAGATAAGATAAATGAATGATCAATACATCCATTCATTTTCTTTTTTCATTCATCCGAGGATGACTTGTCATTATCTTCCTCCCTTAAAAGTGGAACCAGGTGCATTGTAGAGAGCTTTACAGTAAACTTTGGTGACTATGACTTTCAGCCCAACGTAAGTAGTATACAAGGGTCCATCTGTTTAGCATTGTGGCGCTAAATTAACAAAGATATATAGGGCGGCGCGCGGCGCGCATAACACGTGCGGCGCAGGGGGAGTTAACCGTGACCGCTGGTGCCGGTGACCCCGGAAGTGACCTGTTTATGTCTGATGTATGCTGACTTTGGAGTTCTTTATGTACTTGATCGTTAGTGATAGGTTAGTAGATTATACAACATCAATGAAAAACAATCAATATAAAACAGAAGACAAAGATATATTTTATTCTTTTATATCTCAATAGGTGTATAACACACATTGATATTATATATCATTACAAACATATTAAGTACATTGAGTAAATATATAGTACATGGATAACATTTATTTATAGCAATGTAGTTAGGGGTCTGCTTAGCTATATGTCATAAATGATTCATAATGGGTGAAACTGTTAGAGATTCATGGTTAGGCTAACCTGGTAGCGTAAAGAGTTAAATATCCAGTGGCGTAGTCGAGACGTTATCAGCAGCTACCTTTCTTTTTATATAGAAATAGGAAAGAGCATTTCTTGTTTGACTGTAGGAAAATATGGAATTATTTAGGACTTTGAAACCTACATTTTTTCCACCCTTGGCCTTTTGCGTAGCGAGAACCTCTAAAAACATATCTTTATCTAATTTGTTGTGTTGCTTGCTTAACCCCTTACAACTGATTTTATAGTAATCCCCACTGCAATGGTACGTCTTACTACATAAGCTAACAAGAGCTGTCCCTTCGTACTCTAGTTTAAAAAGACCGGGCGTTCGTTTGGTGTACGCTTTAACACCCTTACAGTTTATACAGTCTGTTTTGTTAGTACGTTCATCGCAAAACTCGACAGGAAACTAGACTTTATATACGCTATTAAACTCATCCCGCAGACCTGACTTAACTATGTCCTCTAACTTAGGTACACTTAAAGCCAAGTATAAACTATCAGTATCTGTTTCACATAACTGAAAGTTGGACCTATCTACAAACTTATCTAAGGGGAAGGTCAGAAACCAAAGAGGGGAAACCTAGGAGGCAAGGTCAGAAACCTAGGAGGCAAGGGCAGAAACCTAGGAGGCAAGGGCAGAAACCTAGGAGGCAAGGACAGAAACCTAGGAGGCGAGGTCAGAAACCTAGGAGGCAAGGTCAGAAACCAAAGAGGGAAGGTCAGAAACCTAGGAGGCAAGGTCAGAAACCTAGGAGGCAAGAGCAGAAACCTAGGAGGCAAGGGCAGAAACCTAGGAGGCAAGGGCAGTAACCTAGGAGGGAAGGTCAGAAACCAAAGAGGGGAAACCTAGGAGGCAAGGTCAGAAACCTAGGAGGCAAGGGCAGAAACCTAGGAGGCAAGGTCAGAAACCTAGGAGGCAAGGTCAGAAACCTAGGTGGCAAGGTCAGAAACCTAGGAGGCAAGGTCAGAAACCTAGAAGGCAAGGTCAGAAACCTAGGAGGCAAGGGCAGAAACCAAAGAGGCAAGGGCAGAAACCTAGGAGGCAAGGGCAGAAACCTAGGAGGCAAGGGCATAAACCTACGAGGCAAGGTCAGAAACCTAGGAGGCATGGGCAGAAACCTAGGAGGCACCTCGATGGACAGCTAGACAACCGAAGAAGCAGAGATTATCATTGTAAACTTTAGAATGGGAATCGGTTTGAAGGATATTAATACCTTGATTTGATGCAATGTAGTGTGGGATATCTAGCAGACACCCTATAGGATAATCTTGAAGTTTATAGACATAAACACTCGTACTGACTAAGGCTTCCAAGGTGTATTTAGTTGTCTCCCTATTTTTGTCTGTATAACCTAATATATCACTTTCATTTAATCTATCGATAAACGTTTCAAAGTCATTTCTGTTGTTAACTAACAAGGGTTTGTCTAACCCTGTCGCGTTATTTGAGCTTGCGTGAAAGTAACGCAGCCCCTGTGTCTCTCTATGTCTTAAAACTAGATGATGACTATAATTTTAGGTTACACAAATAACACGTGGATACTAAAAAAACCAACGTTTCGAAAATAGGTTACTAAAGTAACATACTATAACATTAAAGATCTAAGATAACACTTACTTTTATGTGTTTGAAGGTACGAGACACATCCATCGTCAACAACTGTAAGCGTATGTCTGATTACAAGCTTCTCAGATATATACACTTGAAACCCTAGAGGTGTTACTAAAAATAGAACTGACCTCTGAGGCAATACCGGATGTGTTACTAAAAAGATTTTGACGTATGATGGCAATTTTATGAGTTTACCTCCTGACCATTTTTGGTGACTACGCCCCTGAATTCGACGAAAAGCGTAAATTTTCACTCTAGGCATACCCCAAACTTTATTTTAGACATCCCCATACCAAAAATTTACTTAAAAATCACTTTTGAAATTGTTACCCCCTTATCATTTTTGAGGGTTACGCCCATGGAATCGATAAAAATCGTAATTTTAGCACGTAGGCTTACCTAAAACTTTATTTTAGACATAACCATACCAAAAATTAACTTAAAAATCACTTTTGAAATTGTTACCCCCTTACCGTTTTTGAGGGTTACGCCCATGAAATCGGTAAAAATCGTAAATTTTCACTCTAGGCATACCCCAAACTTTATTTTAGACATCCCCACACCAAAAATTAACTTAAAAATCACTTTTGAAATTGTTACACCCCTTATCATTTTTGAGGGTTACGCCCATGGAATCGATAAAAAATCGTAAATTTAGCACGCAGGCTTACCTAAAACTTTATTTTAGACATCCCCATTGCAAAAATCAACTTAAATATCATTTTTGAAATTGTTACCCCCCCCCCCCCCCTTAACATTTTTGAGGGTTACGCCAATGAAATCGATAAAAATCGTAAATTTAGCACGTAGGCTTACTTAAAACTTTATTTTAGACATCCCCATACAAAAATTTACTTAAAAATCACTTTTGAAATTGTAACCCCCCTTACCATTTTTGAGGGCTACGCCCCTGAAATCGATTTAAAAAAATTGAAATATAACCTCAAGGCGTACCTCCCACATAATATTTGACACCCCTACATATCAAATTCCAACAAAAAAAACATCAAAAAGCTAGTAGTAGGTGTGGCGGTGAACATACCCGACCATACTACTTCTCGTGCGGTTTTGGCACCGATACTGTACGAAACAGTATCGGTGCCAAATCTATTGTCTTTCGGTGCATGTACATGCACTTTTAGAGTGGGTAAACAGCCACACCTACTACTAGCTTTTTGATGTTTTTTTGTTGGAATTTGATATGTAGGGGTGTCAAATATTAAGTGGGAGGTATGCCTTGAGGTTATATTTCAATTTTTTATCGAATTCAGGGGCGTAACCCTCAAAATTGGTAAGGGGGGGGGGGGTTACAATTTCAAAAGTGATTTTAAAGTAAATGTTTGGTATGGGGATGTCTAAAATAAAGTTTTAAGTAAGCCTACGTGCTAAATTTACGATTTTTATCGATTCCATGGGCGTAACCCTCAAAAATGGTACGGGGGTAACAATTTCAAAAGTGATTTTTAAGTTAATTTTTGGTGTGGGGATGTCTAAAATAAAGTTTGGGGTATGCCTAGAGTGAAAATTTACGATTTTTACCGATTTCATGGGCGTAACCCTCAAAAACGGTAAGGGGGTAACAATTTCAAAAGTGATTTTTAAGTTAATTTTTGGTATGGGGATGTCTAAAATAAAGTTTTAGGTAAGCCTACGTGCTAAAATTACGATTTTTATCGATTCCATGGGCGTAACCCTCAAAAATGATAAGGGGGGTAACAATTTCAAAAGTGATTTTTAAGTAAATTTTTGGTATGGGGATGTCTAAAATAAAGTTTGGGGTATGCCTAGAGTGAAAATTTACGCTTTTCGTCGAATTCAGGGGCGTAGTCACCAAAAATGGTCAGGAGGTAAACTCATAAAATTGCCATCATACGTCAAAATCTTTTTAGTAACACATCCGGTATTGCCTCAGAGGTCAGTTCTATTTTTAGTAACACCTCTAGGGTTTCAAGTGTATATATCTGAGAAGCTTGTAATCAGACATACGCTTACAGTTGTTGACGATGGATGTGTCTCGTACCTTCAAACACATAAAAGTAAGTGTTATCTTAGATCTTTAATGTTATAGTATGTTACTTTAGTAACCTATTTTCGAAACGTTGGATTTTTAGTATCCACGTGTTATTTGTGTAACCTAAAATTATAGTCATCATCTAGTTTTAAGACATAGAGAGACACAGGGGCTGCGTTACTTTCACGCAAGCTCAAATAACGCGACAGGGTTAGACAAACCCTTGTTAGTTAACAACAGAAATGACTTTGAAACGTTTATCGATAGATTAAATGAAAGTGATATATTAGGTTATACAGACAAAAATAGGGAGACAACCAAATACACCTTGGAAGCCTTAGTCAGTACGAGTGTTTATGTCTATAAACTTCAAGATTATCCTATAGGGTGTCTGCTAGATATCCCACACTACATTGCATCAAATCAAGGTATTAATATCCTTCAAACCGATTCCCATTCTAAAGTTTACAATGATAATCTCTGCTTCTTCGGTTGTCTAGCTGTCCATCGAGGTGCCTCCTTGGTTTCTGCCCTTGCCTCCTAGGTTTCTGACCTTGCCTCGTAGGTTTATGCCCTTGCCTCCTAGGTTTCTGCCCTTGCCTCCTAGGTTTCTGCCCTTGCCTCTTTGGTTTCTGCCCTTGCCTCCTAGGTTTCTGACCTTGCCTACTAGGTTTCTGACCTTGCCTCCTAGGTTTCTGACCTTGCCACCTAGGTTTCTGACCTTGCCTCCTAGGTTTCTGACCTTGCCTCCTAGGTTTCTGCCCTTGCCTCCTAGGTTTCTGACCTTGCCTCCTAGGTTTCTGTCTTTGCCTCTTAAGTTTCTGCCCTTGCCTCTTAGGTTTCTGACCTTGCCTCTTTGGTTTCTGCCCTTGCCTCGTAGGTTTCTGACCTTGCCTCCTAGGTTTCTGTCCTTGCCTCCTAGGTTTCTGTCCTTGCCTCCTAGGTTTCTGTCCTTGCCTCCTTGGTTTCTGACCTTGCCTCCTAGGTTTCTGTCTTTGCCTCTTAGGTTTCTGCCCTTGCCTCTTAGGTTTCTGCCCTTGCCTCCTAGGTTTCTGCCCTTGCCTCCTAGGTTTCTGCCCTTGCCTCCTAGGTTTCTGACCTTGCCTCCTAGGTTTCCCCTCTTTGGTTTCTGACCATCCCTCCTAGGTTTCTGCCCTTGCCTCCTAGGTTTCTGCTCTTGCCTCCTAGGTTTCTGCTCTTGCCTCCTAGGTTTCTGACCTTGCCTCCTAGGTTTCTGACCTTCCCTCTTTGGGTTCTGACCTTGCCTCCTAGGTTTCTGACCTCGCCTCCTAGGTTTCTGACCTCGCCTCCTAGGTTTCTGTCCTTGCCTCCTAGGTTTCTGCCCTTGCCTCCTAGGTTTCTGCTCTTGCCTCCTAGGTTTCTGACCTTGCCTCCTAGGTTTCTGACCTTCCCTCTTTGGTTTCTGACCTTGCCTCCTAGGTTTCTGACCTCGCCTCCTAGGTTTCTGTCCTTGCCTCCTAGGTTTCTGCCCTTGCCTCCTAGGTTTCTGCCCTTGCCTCCTAGGTTTCTGACCTTGCCTCCTAGGTTTCCCCTCTTTGGTTTCTGACCTTCCCCTTAGATAAGTTTATAGATAGGTCCAACTTTCCGTTATGTGAAACCGATACTGATAGTTTATACTTGGCTTTAAGTGTACCTAAGTTAGAGGACATAGTTAAGTCAGGTCTGTGGGATGAGTTTAATAGCGTATATAAAGACTAGTTTCCTGTCGAGTTTTGCGATGAACGTACTAACAAAACAGACTGTATAAACTGTAAGGGTGTTAAAGCGTACACCAAACGAACGCCCGGTCTTTTTAAACTAGAGTACGAAGGGACAGCTCTTGTTAGCTTATGTAGTAAGACGTACCATTGCAGTGGGGATTACTATAAAATCAGTTGTAAGGGGTTAAGCAAGCAACACAACAAATTAGATAAAGATTTGTTTTTAGAGGTTCTCGCTACGCAAAAGGCCAAGGGTGGAAAAAATGTAGGTTTCAAAGTCCTAAATAATTCCATATTTTCCTACAGTCAAACAAGAAATGCTCTTTCCTATTTCTATATAAAAAGAAAGGTAGCTGCTGATAACGTCTCGACTACGCCTACGCCAGGTTAGCCTAACCATGAATCTCTAACAGTTTCACCCATTATGAATCATTTATGACATATAGCTAAGCAGACCCCTAACTACATTGCTATAAATAAATGTTATCCATGTACTATATATTTACTCAATGTACTTAATATGTTTGTAATGATATATAATATCAATGTGTGTTATACACCTATTGAGATATAAAAGAATAAAATATATCTTTGTCTTCTGTTTTATATTGATTGTTTTTCATTGATGTTGTATAATCTACTAACCTATCACTAACGATCAAGTACATAAAGAACTCCAAAGTCAGCATACATCAGACATAAACAGGTCACTTCCGGGGTCACCGGGACCAGCAGTCACGGTTAACTCCCCCTGCGCCGCACATGTTATGCGCGCCGCGCGTCGCCCTATAAATCTTTGTTAATTTAGCGCCACAATGCTAAACTCTCTCTCTCTCTCTCTGCGTTCAGGACTCAATCAGAGTAAATATTCCAGACTCTCATATGAAGTCAGCTGTCAGGCTAAGTGTGTTGATCGCCCCCACAGACAGAACATCACAATTAGAGTCTGTCAGATCCACTCTGACTGAACACCCGTTAATACGTTGCACTGTGTTCTGCGCCAGTGGCCCAGTGCATCCGATTTCAGCCAGCATTTTTTCAGGTTTGCTTTCCTTAGCCTTTGATTGTCCCCAATCTTCCTGCAAGGCAGCAGTTGATCTTTTCTGTCGGGGGATTCTGCCCTTAGATGGTCGGCCTTCCCAGGTTTACGAGCACCATCTGCCCGAGTCACTAGAGGTGACTAACACTGACATGCGACTTGTAATATGAGGAAACTGCAACAAGGAACACATTTCATGCGTAGCCTCCATTTGTTCCCGCCGCCTATCCCCATATACCGGTAAGTCACGTCCTCCCAAAAATGATGATCATCGTAGCACTTGATGATGTTAGGCCATCGTTGATGACTCCAATTCCGAACATATAGACACACAGTCAGTCGTCAATTTATTCTTGTTGCACATCAAACAGCAGACCGTAAGATTTGCGCACGGTAATGCTAAACAGATGGACCCTTGTATACTACTAACGTATCCGACAATAGCAAGTGACTCTTCGAACGGAATCGCCTGCCCTCTTCGGTACCTACTTCGCTTGGTCATAACTGGTTAATTCGCGACCTGGTCGAGAATTTCTGGGTGAGGCAGGGTCTTGGTGAGCTTAAGTTCACTATTCCTGATGTAAACTGTCAACTATAAGTGGCTGATTACCTTTAAAAGCTACTGAGTTGATTTACAACTATCGCACAAACCTCCCTTGCATTTAATAATATGAAAGAAATGAGATAATTGAATGGCTAGAATCTGTTTCACAATGTCTAATCATGATCATCAAGTGCCATGCCTGCTGGCGTAGGTGATCATGTCTCTCCACGACTTTCGACCTCGATAGTTGTTTATCATTTCTGTTGTTGACCTTCTGCCAAGCCATTCTCTTAAGCAGTCTGGTATCTTTTCTCTATATGCTTCCCTCTATCTCTTCGTCCCTCAATTTTTCCAGTTGTTACAATATATTCCAACTGTACCCTTCTCATTACATGGCCAAAAAATGATGATTGTTTCTTCCTAATATTGGATATTAGCTCTCTTTTTGCTTTGGCCTCTTTCATAACATTTTCATTACTCTTCTTAGCTGTCCATGGTATCAAATAAGTAATAGGATAGTATAATAAGATAATATAAAAAGATAATATGACAAGATAATATATCAAGATAATATAATAAGATAGTTAATAAGGTAGTATAATAAGATAGGATAATAATATAGAATCAGGTGAAAATGAAAAAAGAACTACTTAACACAATTCGAAAATTTCAAAATGAGTAATAAGATAGTATAATAAGTTAGTAAAATAGGATCGTTTAACAAGATAATATAAGAAGATAGTATAAAATGATAGTCTCAGCTGAAAATGAGAAAATGGACTACTTAACACAATTCCAAAATTACAACTGAAATGTGTTGGCAATGTCAACACTCTCCTAAAAGTCGTCTTGGTACTGAAGGTACACGGTAGACGAGGCAGGCCAAGACTGAAGTAGAATGATAACATGAAAAGTTGGACAGGTGAACCTATAACAGCATGCACCATCGAAGTGTGAGACAGTAAAATGGGACTCCATTGTAGCTAACCATCGATGTGGAATTGACATTCAAATGAACCAATGAATCAGATAGAAAAATGAGATGACGAATTACGTTGTATTACAATATCAATATCAAGTACCGTGCCTGCTGGCGTGGATGATTATGTCTCTCCACAGCTTTCCATCTCGACAGTTATTTATCATTTCTGTTGTTGACCTTTTGCCAAGAAATTTTCTCAAGCTGTCTGGTATCTTTTCTCTTTGCTTCCTTCTATCTCTTCGTCCCTCTATTTTCCCAGTTGTTACAATATATTCTAGATGTACCCGTCTCATTACATATCCATACAGGATCGGATGATTGTTTCTTCCTAGTATTGGAAATTAGCTCTCTTTTTTTTTGGCTTCTTTCAGAATGTTTTCATAACTCTTCTTAAATGTCTGTGGTATTCTCAACATTCTTCTGTAAAACCGCATTTCTACAGCCTCCAGTGATTTTCTTATCTGTTGTCCTATTGTCAATGATTCACATCCATATGTTATGACTGGCTCTACATAACATTTAAGAACTCTTTGTCTTGTTTCTATTGTGAAAAATGGAGTGCACACTATTTTCCTCAACAAAATAATGTATTAATAAGAGCCTCGGTGGCTGAGTGGATAGTATGCTCGCTTCCTGGTCAGTAGAGTTCCGGGTTCAAATTCCAGAAGTGAGGGATCTTTTTTGGACCAACACGGCTCAGTGGTTCACCCAGCCTCTTAAAATGAGTACCATCGAATTTTCTGGAAAGTAAAGGCGGCCTGGTGTGATACCGACCACATCACACAAATATGTGTGGGAACCTTTACTTTACTAATGGAGGAACACGCGGTGATATATGTTAGTAATGGGGTAATTCCTGCTATATTTTACACATGCGCAGTGACAGGCAGAATAATGTTTAGCGTATATAATAATCAGATATAAGATATCTGATTGACGTGCTAGTTATCAGTCGATCATTATGAACGTGTGGATGTGAGGAGTTTAAATTGAAATGTTCTGCACAATCATCGAATTGCAAATAAGATGCATTGAAAGTATTCAGACTTGCAAACATTCTTTGTCTATAGGTAACAGGGGTTGGATGTAACATACATTGAAAGTATTCAGACTTGCAGACATCCTTTGTCTATAGGTAACAGGGGTTGGATGTAACATACATTGAAAATATTCAGACTTGGAAACATCCTTTGTCTGTAGGTAACAGGGGTTGGATGTAACATACATTGAAAATATTCAGACTTGGAAACATCCTTTGTCTATAGGTAACAGGGGTTGGATGTAACATACATTGAAAGTATTCCGACTTGCAAACATCCTTTGTCTATAGGTAACAGGGATTGGAAGTCCGGAATTTGAGGGCACTCTGAAAGCTATGGACACATGGAATTTGAGATCAGCTATAAAAATAGATAAAACGGATCTAGTTCAAATCTGGTATTGGTGGGGACGTGGATCATCAGCTGACCAAGACCTTGCAGTTTTATCTCCTCGTGGTCTCCCACGGTAACAGTCTGTGTCAAAACAGGCTGGCTAACAGAAGGTAGGATCGCCGTGTTTTCTGTAGTACTGGCTCTTACTGATATAGAAGACCTAGCATTGAGCCTATGTCAAAACAGGCGGGCTAACAAAAGCTAGGATCGCCGTGTTCTCTGTGGTGGTTGCTCTTACTGATATAGAAGACCTAGCATTGAGCCTTACTGATATAGAAGACCTAGCATTGAGCCTATGTCAAAACAGGCGGGCTAACAAAAGCTGGGATCGCCGTGTTCCCTGTAGTGGTGGCTACTATAGCTTGTGTACACCTAGTATTAGAGAATCTCATGGCTAGACTAGTAGTTTCCCTGCCTGGCCTGGGACTAGACCAGCTTCCAGTAAATGCCGGAAATGTCGAAAAAGCCATTATGAACCCTCACACGCAAAGAGTCAAGGGGCTGCCGCCCGCATCAACTGGCGCCATTACATTAACAATAACAACAACAGCCGCCATGGCTTGGTGGGAACATGAGATTGTAGTTATCAGAAATTGGACGAGCTTGTAAATTGACATGATTGAGATTAGAAGAAATGTGATATTGGAAATAACTAGAGATAGAAAGTAATGTGATATTGGAAATAACTAGAGATAGAAAGTAATGTGATATTGGAAATAACTAGAGATAGAAAGTAATGTGATATTGGAAATAACTAGAGATAGAAAGTAATGTCAGATTTTTAAAAATCTGGAATTAAGAGAAACAATCAGGGATTTGGAAGCAACCTGGGATAAGAGACGGTGAAGGCTGAGGTATCATGGGATAATAGACGGTGAAGGCTGAGGTATCATGGGATAAGAGACGGTGAAGGCTGAGGTATCATGGGATAAGAGACGGTGAAGGCTGAGGTATCATGGGATAAGAGACGGTGAAGGCTGAGATATAAAGGGATTTCAGACGGTCTGAATGCTGATGTGTCTTGAGATTGGAATAAATCTGGACTGGGAAATAGTTTGTGATTCGAGGTGACTTTGTGTGAAAGAACTAACTATTGATCAGAATGATGTCACTGCACATTAAGGCAGCCACTTGGATGCCTAGTCTCGATATTCTAATTCCTCTCATAGCCTCCTGGGGTCATTGCGACAGCTCTGATAGATGCAACATTTCTCCATTTCTCTATATTTTCAGCCAATTTTTAGGACTGCAAAGTCGAGACACGTCCATTCTTTGATGTTATCTTCCAATCCCTTTCTCAGTTTACCTTTTTTTCTTCTCTCTTTTACAGCTCCAGGCAGATTTGATTTTGCTAGGGCAGACGATCGAGATACGTACCAAATAATTTCATTTTGCATTTCTCTACAATTTTCAATAGATGTGCTCAGATTGTTTTTTTTTTTTTTTTTTTGCATTTATAATATTGCAACTAGCAAGTATATAATCAAGGTCTTATCGAATTCCTGGTTAAACATATCTTGTATTTATTAAATGAACCATTCAAGGGACATAGCCTTAGCCTTTTCAACAGTAGAGTAGAGTATCTTTGGCCTTCGAAGCTTATATTATGTAATGATGACATATGACATGAATATATTCAAAATTCGTCAAAACCATATTTGTCACTGATAACATTTCATTTCTTCTCAGTGAGCTTTGATGTTCAAGTGATCGTTTCACAAGTTTTATGCGTGCATTCATTATTTCATTGAGATGCATTACCTTCATGTTTTCAATCACAAAATTGAGACCAGAACTACTGGGAATTACCAGAATTATTCATCATCATCATCATCATCATTTAGTGCCGTCTCAGCATCGAAGGTTAGCTACCATTTCACTCTGTCTCTTGCTTTGATGGTGCAGATTGTCATAGGTTGACTTGTCCATCTTTTGATGTTACTCGTCATGTTAGTCTTGATCTGCCTCTGCCTCTTTTACCTTTTATTTGGCTGTTGTGTCTTTTAACATGCCCTAAAAATTGCATTTGTCTTGGACTATTAGTGTTTAATAGTTCCTTTTTAATTTTGTGGGTAGGTGTGTTATGTCTGTATTATTGCTATGTCAAATGGTTTTGCCTTCTTTAATAGTAAAATCCTATAATTGTATGTCCAGTGGGTAATTATAAAGGGAAGATTATTTAATAATAAAGATGATAATATAACATTGGGGAAGAAATGTGGCAAAGAGGTGAAAAATGTTGGAATTAAACGAGAAATAAAGCATATAAAGAAGTACATGGTAAGAGTAAATAATATGGGAAAGAAAATGATAATGAGTTTGAGAAAAGAAATGGATGAGAACGATAACATTGACGGAAAATGAAAAAAAAAAAGCAAAACTGGGAGACAATACAGACAAGATAATGGTAGATAGAGAAGAAGGAAGAAAAACAAATGATCAATAACAAGAGGAAGAATGAATTAGAACGACGAGATAGCGGGTATGCGGATACAGATGAAAAGAGGAATACGATGACTAAATTTGAAAGAAAAAAAAAGAAAGAAAAAAAAAGAATGGAGCATTTAAATCAATAAGATAGTAAGAAAGAAGAAAAGAAAGCAACGTAATATACGTGACAAAATATAAACAAACGTATAAACGCAACTTACCCATCTAATTTACTTTTGTTTAATGTTGATGGGAAGTCACACTTTTTAAAAATTCCGTTTTGTCTTTTCCAAAATAGTGAACATTTAAGAAAACCTGGAATAAGAGGCAATAACATCATAGTAAGCTTTTGCAGGTTAACGAAACAAAATATAATTTGTATATTTCAAAATGAAGGTTAATATGGATGTTATTGTACGAGATTGATATTGACGCGAGATTTGTGAAGTGGACAAAGTTCTGAGAAGATGCAGTGTTGCCAACTATCATCGTCATCAAGTACTATACCTGCTGGCGTAGGTGATCATGTCTATTCAGAACTCTCGATCTTGACATATATTTATCATTTCATTTGTTAATCATATGTTAACCTTTCTTGCATCGTTGCTCTTTGCTTCCCTCTATCTATTTGTCGCTAAATTTTCTCAGTTGTCGACAATACTTTGACCTCTTTCAGAACGTCTTCATTACTCTTCTTAGCTGTTCATGGTATTCTCAACAAACATTCTTCTGTAAAATCACAGCCTCCAGTGATTTTCTTGTTTTGTGTCCTATTGTCCATGATCTACATGCTTTACATCTAAGACTGATTGTACATATAATTTATGAGCTCTTTTTCTTGTTTCTATTGTCAACATTGGATTACACAGTATCTTTCTCATTTCTGGAAAGCAACGTTTGCCCCTAGCCATTCTGCCACTCACCTCTGTTGTGCATCTATCATTTTAGATTAACATTGTCCCATATATTTAAATTCATTTACCTGTTATAATATAGTGCCACTTGTCTTTATTGTGCATTATGGTAATGTTGTCAACTTTAAGAAAATATGTAATAGAAGAATTGTAAAACAATATGACCTGAAACCTTAAAATGATTACCGTTACAGACGTATTTTCCCAATCTTTTTTATTATTAAACTTTTTATTATTTTATGACTATGCGTTTACTGTATCACATTTATCTATTCTTTTTTTATCAAGACATTTTCTTACTTTGATTAACGTTTGCTTCGTTGGTCTAATTATTTTTTAGTCATTAATAATTGTCGCTAAAAGCAATCTCATTTGTTCAAAGAAAATTAATTTCAGAACTGGTATAACAAAGAAATGATAGGACAATCAAGGAGGAAACACATTGTCTTTATCGAATTATTTGGTTGATTGTGACCTTACTCGTAGAATGCCATTTAAACGTGGGTAAAGTGTTTGTTTCTACTTAGAACGTAACTTATTTTATATCAAATTAAAAAGGCAATACTACACTGTAAGGCAATTGTTTTGTGTGGAACATTACAGCAATGTTATTATTTGTATTCAACGGTATGCCATTACAATAACATTGAATTTGTTCCATGCAAATAATGAGGTCAATGAAATAAACAATATAAAACAAAGCTTTAGCTCACCGAATTTTAATTTCAAATACCCCGGATGTGTTAAAAATGCCTGACTATGTTTGTAGTGTACATCCATGATTGTATATTCTACATACAATGTATGGAAATGATTTTTCATGAAATTAGAGACGCTGAGAAGAAAGGAAACATGTTCAAAAGGGTGCCCAATAAGCGCAGCAAGGCCAATGTACCACTTGTAATAGTATTGGGGAAGGACAACTGGAGAGACACACTTACCATTAGGGAAAGTGGCAGAGAAATGGATAGAGACTCTGGGGGGTTATTAAAGCGATCACCAGCTTGACGCTTCCGATCGGGGGACCAGATCGCACGTGGACAGGATAAATACATATTTCACACTTTCTCTAACTCCCGGTGGATCAACGTTTCTAAAATTGAGGTCCGCGGCCCCCCGGGGATCCGCGACTACGAAACGTAGTTTTTTGGAGACCGGCGATAATGGAACGTTCGGGAACCGCTAGGGGAGATGATTTCCGAGTAAGTTGTGTGATGCATGCCCACACCCGTGAGGGGGAGGAGGGAACCAACGATCTGGCTCAGTGAGAATAGTAGTGGATAACACTTTAACGATTTCATGACAAACAACAGCCACGACATGTAGACCAGGCACTCAAACTATATATAAGGCTAGGTCCCCACTACAAACAAGTCAGTCAGTGGCTCAATCAGATGCGGTAGTTATCACCAGAAGATGCAATAAGTTAGTTGAGAACATACAGCAAGTACCGGCTTGATGCTGGAGCTACTGAGTTAAGGGCTCTGTGCACACCGTGAGTTGTGCCTTTTATCCGATTTGATCATGTTACGATATTCTGATTGCTTTCGATGAATGATGATATCGTATGACGGGGAACATATGGATGTGTTCACTTTCTGTGCGGTTTCGCCTTATGTCTTTTGGCGTGTGCTGAGACTGCTATGATAGGGACTGCAGCTGTCTTTCTTTGTTTGGGAGATGAGATATTAATTCGGATGATAATCCACTGGCACGGGTGTTTGAGTAATTATGGATTTTAATTCGTTTGCAGTGATACCGGGGCCTTCTATAACCATACAGCAAGTAAATAGTTAGTTAGCTAGAGTCCTCACCAGGGCGCATCCATCTTCTGACAAAGTGATATAGTATGTTGTCAACATGTAGTTAAGATTAGACGTAGATCTCAGGGGCAGTTAAGTGCATCACGCGTGGAACCCACGGCACGGAAAATACAATGTCGCTACCGGCAATCGCCTTTCATTGCAATAATCAGTAGTTTCATTGATAGACATTTGTTACAATAGCAACAAGAAAAAGAGTTCTTAAATGTTATGTAGAGCCAGTCTTAACACATGGATGTGAATCATGGAAAATAGGACAACAGACAAGAAAATCACTGGAATCTGTAGAATTGTAGCTTTACAGAAGAATATTGAGAGTACCATGGGCAGCTAAGAAGAGTAATAAAGGGATTCTGAAAAAGGCAAAAGCAAAAACAGAGCTAATTTCCAATATTAGGAAGAAACAATCACCATTTTTTTGCCATGTAATGATAAGAGAACAGCTGAAATATATAATAACAACTGGGAAAATTTAGAGACAAAGCGATAGAGGGAAGCAAAGAGAAAAGGTACCAGACGTTTTAGACATTTTAAGAGTATGATTTTGGCAGAAAGTCAACAACATAAATGATAAATAACTGTCGTGATCGAAAGTTGTGGAGAGAAATGATCACCAACGCCAGCAGGTCCGGTACTTGATGATAATGATGATGATGATGATGATGATGATGATGATGATGATGATTATTGACAGCGGTAGCGAAATTGTGACTTTCCATGTAGTTGGTTCCATCTGTAGGCCAAGATTAAAATGACATCCGAGCATCTATAAAGGTGAGCTTATCGCCACACATAAGACATACATTAGATTCAGTACAAATACAATTACACCTTTTGAGTCGGTGTTATGAGCATTTGGATTTGATAATCATTTCTAAACCGTCAATAAAATGGTATCATTTATACGAGCTGGACTTGGTCCGTCACTTTTATGTGTTGTGTTACCGTCAGGAACTAACTATCAGCTTCTTCAACTACCGCACCTGATAACCAAGATCCCGGACTAACCCTTGGCGACCGGTGCCTCTGAATCAAGATGATGTCTCTTCACTATAATACACATTGGATGAGGTCTTATAAGAGAAATCTGACATCGAATGACATATGGCTCCACCTCGGCTCAGCTACATAATCAGGTCTTTGAAAGAGCTTCTACCAGGGACTTCCAACTGTATGGGGTGGGGTAGACAGGTGATACCCAATGTCCTCTGTGCCACAGAAGACAGACGATGAAACATATTCTTTTCTTGTGTTAGGCAGCAGAATTAGGGCGAAGACGTTACTCGTGCCGACACAAGCTGCTTGAACTGCCTGCCGCAGTAGACGGGGCGCGCAAGAAGGCCAACAGTAAACTTCTACAAGCTATAGAGAACACATATCTATGAGGGCAGGAGAGGCACTTTCCAAGCACACCCCACGCAAAACGACTGGAACGAATCAACTATCCTTGACATTGCAAACGAATGGGAAATGGTTATTGACGTTCCAAGGCAATGGGCGTGACCAGAGTGTACCAAGAGATCTAAAATGCGTCCAGACTTTGTTCTGTACATATCAGTTATGACCCACGCCATCCATTTGAATCTAGGATGCAGGAACAACATATATTTAAATTAATCACATACAAGGATCTCACCAGTGAGCTATGACAGCAGGGAACCCAAGTGAGGATCGTACCAGTGAGCTATGACAGCAGGGAACCCAAGTAAGGATCGTACCAGTGAGCTATGACAGCAGGGAACCCAAGTAAGGATCTCACCAGTGAGCTATGACAGCAGGGAACCCAAGCAAGGATCTCACCAGTGAGCTATGACAGCAGGGAACCCAAGCAAGGATCACACCAGTGAGCTATGACAGCAGGAAACCCAAGTAAGGATCTCATCAGTGAGCTATGACAGCAGGGAACCCAAGTAAGGATCTCACCAGTGAGCTATGACAGCAGGAAACCCAAGTAAGGATCGTACTAGTGAGCTATGACAGCAGGGAACCCAAGTAAGGATCGTTACTGTGAAAGTCAGTATAAGAGGTGTCGCGGCTAAATCCCGCGATTTATTGATGAAGCTAAGAATTTAAATAACAGGAGTGGATGCGAGCAAGAGCAATGAAGGCTATTGCAAAATGCGTGGACAGAGTATCATGCTAGCTTTGGGGAATCTGTGAACAATCCCAGAATAATTCAAGGATCAAAAGATTAGGCGATTAGAGTAGCTACTTTGTATACATCGACCGCTCCTGACTTAAACCTTAAGTCTACATTATGTCAACAGACTAATCCTTGAATAACCCGAGTACCAGACAAATAGGTGATAAGGAGATACAACATTGGTCGTTCCTGATTCACACCCCACATTGGTAGGACCGACAGTTCTAAGGAATGGCGTTCCCAGCCAGGCATATCTTTATCACCTATTATCATCTGCCGACCCGCCCCACAGTATCGCTTTACTCCCTGGTAATAGGATTATTTTCAGAGGACATGCACCGACGAGAATATGTAAGGACGTCACGCAGAATAGAAAGCCATTATAGACTACCGCCAACAGGAAGACGGCATCAATGTGCCAGGTTAGCTAAGGCAGTCGCGTGCGACCCGGTATGAGAGGTAAATTCGATCAGAAGTGGTGCTCAGAATAAGTGTTGTTATTGTATGAGGAATATATTGTCAGCTTTAGAGTTCAATGCAGCAGAAGGTCGACGCCTGGGGTCATGACCTTGGAGGGATCACCTCCCCTAGACTGTGAAGATGTTAAAGGCCAAAACACGTGCTCCACGAGGGGACTGCATCTGATGATCAGATTGCCTCTTTCTGCGATGCTCTGTATAAAGAGTTCTCTTCTGTTATTGCTATTGTTATTATTATTATTATTGGCAGTTATACCATTGAAAATGTTTATTTTGAAAGTAGAAATAGCATTTGTTTTAGGCCCAGACTAAAGGGGAAGATGTAGGAAATCTTATTTCCTATTTCTCATTGCACCTTGGACACGATTGATGATGATAGTACATGGTCTACACAAACTCTGTTATATACTCTGTTATATACTCTGTTATATACTCTGTTATATACTCTGTTATATACTCCACAACATATATTTACATTTGTACACATTATTTAACATCTTCTGTCCTTTAATAAAGAATGTATAATGAATCAAATGAAAACAAACACTGAAAAAAGACAGGCAATATCGATAGAAAGAGGATAAAATTAGCTATAGAACATCAAGTCATAAAACAAGTAACAAACTTTAAATATCTGGGAACAACATTCTCGGAATATGGTAAAATCGGTAAACAAGAAAATGACATACGATGTAACAAGGCAAACCAAATATTTGGACAGCTATTGCTTATAATTCAAGTTAAAGCTATACCTATTACCATAAAGAGACAGCTTATACAGAATATATTCATTCCAATATTGTGCTATCAATGCCAAACATGGTAACTTACGTCTAGGCATAAAAGAAAGCTTGTAACCACACAAATGAGATGTCTGAGAAAAGCGCTTGGAGAGACTAGAAAAGACATAATTAGAAATGATATTATAAGAGGAAAAAGTAGGCATTGCGTTAATTCTAAACAACACACAGAAACAACAAATAAAATGGTTTGCCCACCTACAGAGAATGCCGTATGATTTCTTACATCCAAAGCATATATTAAAAGAGGAGAAGGGAGAAGAGCAAGAGGCAGACCCAGAGTAAAATCGACAGACAATCATCAAAGAAGCGCTACAACAACATCAACTGACACTGAGTGAAGCCGTCAAAACGGTTAGAACAGGAAGTTTGTACCTTCCCTGAACTCAACCGTCTGCGATCTCTGATGGCACTGGGAAAGACTAGGGCCAACGGCTGACCGGCCCGGCAACCGTCTGCGATCTCTGATGGCACTGGGAAAGACTAGGACCAACGGCTGACCGGCCCGGCAACCGTCTGCGGTCTCTGATGGCACTGGGAAAGACTAGGACCAACGGCTGACCGGCCCGGCAACCGTCTGCGATCTCTGATGGCACTGGGAAAGACTAGGGCCAACGGCTGACCGGCCCGGCAACCGTCTGCGGTCTCTGATGGCACTGGGAAAGACTAGGACCAACGGCTGACCGCCCCGGCAACCGTCTAACGTATAGAGTCAATGCAACAGGATGTTGATACCAGAGAGCCTTGACCCTGGTGGGCCCACCTTCCTTATAGTGTCAATAAGCTAAAGGGCCGAAACACTTGTTCGAGGGTCTACTTCAGATGGTCAGATTATCTTCTGCTGCGAAATTCTTGTCACAGAGTTCCTATTACTATGATGGAAGGCGTTTGTGAGGTTGGTAATGCGCATGTTCTGTCACTTGTACAGTTTCATTTTAAAATAAATCATATAGGACAAAAGAAGCATCTCAAGTCCAAATAACTTTATTCTACAGGGAACGGACGTTGCGACATCACTTTCTCAGAAATATGTGCAAGTGTTCTTAGAAATCATTTTCGTAACATTTATCATTCCTTCTTTCGGCACAATTTTCCCGGAGAAAAAAAAAACAAACAAAAGCTAATTATATTTTTCAATTTTTATCCTGTTTTATTATTATATTTACCTTCCCTAGCACATGCTATTTTTTTTTAGTAGTCCTTGGAATATTCAACATTATTGTGTGCAGTTATCTCCCTGTGGCTTCCAGATCTGTTTTTCTTTGTTTAATTACTGTCCATGACTCAGACATATATATATATATCAAAATGGGTTACATGTTGCCATTAAGATCGAATTATCTCATTGTTTATCTTTATAGCTAAGCCTTCCCGGAGAGACACAGTTTAGTTATTTTATCACGTCTCAATAATACAAACATTACAGGTACGGCATGTCATATAAAACAAAAATAGATATAAATACAAGATAAATGGATTGAACAGATTAAATAAACATGTGCAAAAAGCGATCTCAAGACAAGGAGTAAATAACAAAGAAGTGGATGTGTGTCAACGTGTTCAGATATGGCATTTAGTTTGTGAAAACTGACAAGGAATTCATAATCAAAATTATTGACTGCAGAACTATGGATAGATTTCAAGGTAAAAAAATGTCGAGAAAATTACTTTACAAATTCTGCAGTAATTAACTTAGTTCAGAGTTACAGATGAAGTATCAAATTCAGTACTAAAAAGTAAGGTGCAAGCAAATAATACACTGAAAGAAACGTGTGCTTGTAACGTTAACGACTGTTGTAATGCAAACAAGCGTATGGCCTTTGGCGCCATCACAGACGGCTGGTAACAAGTAACCATGACTTGTCACTAGTTTGATAACATAAAAGCATCTGATGCTAGAAGCTGTTTTACTGAACAGCTTCTCTCGTGACTGAATCTACCGATATTAGATAGACAGATCCGACCGCAGAATGAACACGATGCGTTTGTGGTAACTGGCCACATCCTTTTCCCTCCCGCGCCCTTTTTTTTAAAATTTTAACATCATCTCCACTTAGAATGTTGTCTATACAAATTATGGGAACTGCACTGGCGTAATTCTGACTAAACTACCTCTAAATGTACCGATGGTAGAAAACAAAAACCATTCTGGCAATTCACGCCATATTTTCTAAACGCTGCTCGCGACTTTTGTTTTCATAAAAAAGTGGCATTTTAGTTCTAACCATGGGAACTTTGCTGTATTTCTGGATGAAGACGTTCTCACTCTTAACGTATTCACCTCGTCCTTATGATGAAGACGTTCTCACTCTTAATGTATTCACCTCGTCCATATTATGAAGACGTTCTCACTCTTAATGTATTCACCTCGTCCTTATGATGAAGACGTTCTCACTCTTATTGTATTCACCTCGTCCTTATGATGAAGACGTTCTCACTCTTAATGTATTCACCTCGTCCATATAATGAAGACGTTCTCACTCTTAATGTATTCACCTCGTCCATATTATGAAGACGTTCTCACTCTTAACGTATTCACCTCGTCCTTATGATGAAGACGTTCTGACTCTAATACATTCACCCCGTCTTTGAAATGTTCCATGATATGGGCGTGGTTGAAAGTTGTGACATCATACACAAAAAAGTAAACTTTGTAGCGGAAGTCAATGTTTCTGAATGCCAGATATTTTAGTAGTAAATGCTTCCATGAGTGAGAAAAGAAAACCACGATCCCACTGAGACAATAAATGACAATGAGGGACAGCCTATATCAAATAGCCAACATATCCAAAGAAATGGACAAAATATTTTGAATACCTGTTGAACATTTCACCAACTAGCAATAACAAAAACACTCAAGAATACACAAACACTTAACCCAAAATCGTGAAAGATGAAATCAAAGAAGTAATCAAATGTGCACCAAGAAATAAAGCACCGGGTATAGATGGCACACCAGTAGATAGCAGCAGTAGGGGGAAATAGGAGTTGCATGGATGCACATAATATTCAACGTAACATGGCACCAACAAAAAGTCCCAGAAGACAGGCAACAGGCAATTATCGTACCGAAATATAAAGGTAGCAAGAGAGACTGCAATCAGTAAAGAGATATAAGGCTTCTCAGCCATAGAAGAAGGTTATACGCCAAAATGATGGACAAAATGATATAAACCAATGATAGAACTACAGTTACGCGATTCTCAAATGGGATTAAGAAAAAATAAACAGATTATGTGCTGACGCTCTCTTCACATTAAAACAGCTAGCAGAAATGACAACATAAAACAATCAAAATATGTATTGACCAGGAAAAAGCATTCGACATTTAAACAGAGGAGAACAACTGTGGGAAGGATTCAGAATAAAAATCAATTTGAAATTAGAAGAATAACAATTTGGAAAAGGCGGGACAAAAGAAGCCATATTCTGCAGGAGTACATTAAGTGAAAAGTACACAGAAGCAAACAAACCAATATATGCCTCCTTCATAGGCTACATCAAAGCATTTGACAAATTACGACATAAACAACTTATAGAATGACTAAAAGATATACATCTAGATAACACAGACATACAACTAATATGCAATCTATACTGGCAGCAAGCAGCAATAATAAAATATAATAAAGAGAACACTACACCCATTGATATAAAAAGAGGAGTAAGACAGGGATGCATCCTATCACCAAGCTTGTTCAATCTATACACTGAGCAAATCTTTAAAAAACATCATAGAGATGCCAGACCTACAAATTAATGGAAAGATAATCAAAAACCAAAGATATGCTGACGATACTGTACTACTAGCAGGAAATCATAAAGATCTACAACAATTAACTAATAAAATAAACAAGACAAACAGAAATATGGATTAGACATTTATATCAAAAATACTAAAAAAAATCATCATGAACAAAGATAATACTTAAAACATACAAGTGGATACCAGAGTTGAAGGAGTAGATCAGGTGACATGTCATAGCTACAGATATCTTGGACATACTATAACCAGTGATGGAAAATGTAAAACTAAAATTAACAAAAGAAAAGGAATGGCAAAAAGTAGTTTTAATGCCATAAAAATATACAAACATCAAAACACAATTAGAACAAGACAAAAGACATTTTTGTGGCATGTTAAAAGGCACAACAGCCTAATCAAAGTAATATTGGAAGGGAAAATACAAGTAAAAGAGGCAGAGGCAGACCAAGACTAGCATGTATGAGTAACATCAAATGATTGACAAGTCAACCTATGACAATCTGCACCATCAAAGCAAGAGACAGAGTGGATTTGCGCTCCATGGTAGCCACCATTCGATGCGGAGACGGCAATTTGATGATGATGATGAACATCAAAACAACACCAGGGCTAACACTAGGGATAGCAAAATGTTATATCTTCTCAACATTCCTGTATGGTGCAGAAACATGGACATTAGACAAGATAACAGAACAGAGAATTGAAGTCTTTGACATGCGTATATATATATATATATATATATATATATATATATATATATATATATATATATATATATATATATATATATATATATATAAGAATAGGACGGAAGGAAAAGAAAACAAACGATGAAGTCTTAAAACATCTAAAAATTAAAAGAAAACTACTAAGCACATCTCAAACAAGACAAATGAGATTTTTAGTGCATGTTAAAAGACACAACAGCCTACTAAAAGTAATCTTGGAAGGGAAAATACAAGATAAAAGAGGCAGACCAAGACTATCATGAAAGGGTAACATAAAAAGATGGAGAAATTAGCCTATGACAACCTGCACTATCAAAGCAAGAGACAGAGCGGAATGGCGCTCCATGGTAGCCAACCTGATGATGATGATGATGATGATGATGATGATGATGATGATGATGATGATGATCAATGTAACTTCTATGCCTTTATCGGACCCACAAAGAGAACACGTTTGTGTTATCTTCTTGGGCGACGCCCTCTTAACTTTAATCAAAATAAAAAAAAAGATGAGTCATAATGGAACGAATAGCGGAGTGGAAGACGCAGGATAACAATAACAACAACAGTAGTAAACAATTATCTAACAAAACTCGGACAGAAAAAAAAACAAAAAAAAAAAAACAATGTATTCAGGTCCTCTCTTTTTTTACTAGCACTCACAACGACCATTGGTTGTACTTGTACTGTGTCCATTGGTTGTACTTGTACTGTGTCCATCGATTGTACTTGTACTGTGCCCATTGGTTGTACTTGTACTGTGTCCATTGGCTGTACTTGTACTGTGTCCATCGATTGTACTTGTACTGTGTCCAAGGGTTGTACTTGTACTGTGTCCATTGGCTGTACTTGTACTGTGTCCATTGGTTGTACTTGTACTATGTCCAAGGGTTGTACTTGTACTGTGTCCATTGGTTGTACTTGTACTGTGTCCAAGGGTTGTACTTGTACTGTGTCCATTGGCTGTACTTGTATTGTGTCCATTGGTTGTACTTGTACTGTGTCCATTGGTTGTACTTGTACTGTGTCCATTGGCTGTACTTGTACTGTGTCCATTGGTTGTACTTGTACTGTGTCCATTGGTTGTAATTGTACTGTGTCCATTGGTTGTACTTGTACTGTGTCCATTGGCTGTACTTGTACTGTGTCCATTGGTTGTACTTGTACTGTGTCCAAGGGTTGTACTTGTACTGTGTCCATTGGTTGTACTTGTACTGTGTCCAAGGGTTGTACTTGCACTGTGTCCATTGGTTGTACTTGTACTGTGTCCATTGGTTGTACTTGTACTGTGTCCATTGGCTGTACTTGTACAGTGTCCATTGCTTGTACTTGTACTGTGTCCATTGGTTGTACTTGTAATGTGTCCATTGATTGTACTTGTACTGTGTCCATTGGTTGTATTTGTACTGTGTCCATTGCTTGAACTTCTACTGTGTCCATTGCTTGAACTTCTACTGTGTCCTTTGATTGAACTTGTACTGTGTCCATTGGTTGTACTTCTATTGTGTCCATTGATTGTACTTGTACTGTGTCCATTGGCTGTGCTTGTACTGTGTCCATTGGTTATACTTTTACTGTGTCCATTGATTGTACTTATAATGTGTCCATTCATTGTACTTGTACTGTGTCCATCGATTGTACTTGTACTGTGCCCATCGATTGTACTTGTACTGTGTCCATCGATTGTACTTGTACTGTGCCCATCGATTGTACTTGTACTGTGTCCATCGATTGTACTTGTACTGTGTCCATCGATTGTACTTGTACTGTGTCCATTGGCTGCACTTGTACTGTGTCCATCGATTGTACTTGTACTGTGTCCATTGATTGTACTTGTACTGTGTCCATTGATTGTACTTGTACTGTGTCCATCGATTGTACTTGTACTGTGCCCATCGATTGTACTTGTACTGTGTCCATCGATTGTACTTGTACTGTGTCCATTGATTGTACTTGTACTGTGTCCATTGATTGTACTTGTACTGTGTCCATTGATTGTACTTGTACAGTGTCCATCGATTGTACTTGTACTGTGTCCATTGGCTGCACTTGTACTGTGTCCATCGATTGTACTTGTACTGTGTCCATTGATTGTACTTGTACTGTGTCCATTAATTGTATTTGTACTGTGTCCATTAATTGTATTTGTACTGTGTCCATTGATTGTACTTGTACTGTGTCCATTAATTGTATTTGTACTGTGTCCATTGATTGTACTTGTACTGTGTCCATTAATTGTATTTGTACTGTGTCCATTGATTGTACTTGTACTGTGTCCATCGATTGTACTTGTACTGTGTCCATTGATTGTACTTGAACATCTGTTTTACTTCAATTTCGTCCACTATCACATTAAGAAAGCACGGCACAGTGCATAAACTTAGTTGAAAACGAACAAATTGAAATGTTGAAAGAATATGAATGTAGAAAATTCCACTATTAGAGAATGTAGAACAATGTACTTTTAATATAAAGAGAAGTTAAGGAATCAGACATTGTAATTTGTCCGAGTGACCACCCTTAGACATAAGACAAAAAGATTGCGCTAAAGTGGAACGGGACGAATAAAAGATCTAGTAAATGTAATTTGAATATGAAATCTGTGATGGAAATAGAACATGCAAACAGAGATGATGAAAGCTACTATATGAAGAAACACACATTCACAGAATTTATTGTGAAAAAAACAGGTACTAACTGCTTCCTCTTCAGTGTTCGTCTATTTTATGGACACGTGTGCTTTGTGGCTCTAGTTTACCGCAAGCAGCGACTTTTTCATCTGTCAAACCGATACATCCGTCTTCGGAAGGGAAGACTTGTAGTTTCTCATAAATTTTGCCAGGGCTGAGACTAATCTTGCCCGTTTCTTGCGATGTTTAACTGTTGAATGATCTTTAAGGTGCGCAAATGCACACGGACTCATCGCAAGCGCTTCACCAAACCGGAAGTGTGCATTATGACCTGCACACAATATTTTCCATAACGCGACACGCTCACTAGAACAGCATGACCGATCAGGATGAACACTTTGTTGGTCGCTGAAACGGGGGCGTTGCAGATATGTGTATGGTCCACCTGTAGTGCCAACGATCCAGTCTAAAGTCTACAGTGCACACGGTACCTCCTATTTTTTGTCACAGTATCCGTGAAGGCTAGAGTTCGGATCTCACTACCAAGAGATATCAGGATCGAGAAAGGGCAAAACCAGGAAAAAATCTTGGATTCAAAGTGAACGTCTATCTCCAATTTCAGGTCTCGAACCCGCAACCTTCTTTATCCAGAGTTCGAGATCTAATCTCTAGACACCCAGTTTCCCTGTCCTGAATACAAAAGGAACAATTCCCAAGTTGTGAAACGTCACTGAATACCTAATTTTCACATATTCTATTTTATACGTCACTGCATACCGAATTTTCGCATATTATATACGTCACTATATACATAATTTTCGCATATTCTATTCTATTCGTCACTGCATACCTCTTTTTCACATATTCTATTCTATTATATTCTATACGTCACTGCATACGTAATTTTCACACATTCTATACGTCACTGCATACATAATTTTCACATATTCTATTCTATTCAATTCTATACATCACTGCATATCTAATTTTCACTTACTCTATTCTTATCAGGAATTCAGTTACATTGCAGTTGAGGCATTCCCATATCCGCTCCATTGCCCGTCCCAGCAGTTCTCAAAACATATACCGACTGATTGTTCATGTATGGCATTTTCATTTTTATCACATTACTCAATAAAATATAATGTAAAATTAAAAGTATTGCGTATGTGAGGAAATAGAAACCCTCGACAAAACACGTTCTTTCCAGGCTCTCTCGAATTCTAAGAAGCAGGAGAGCAAATGTCTAGAAACCAAAGCCATATATAGATTTTCAAAGACCTACAGCCTAACATGAAAGTACCAGAATGTCTTTCAAAGACCTACAGCCTAACATGAAAGTACCAGAATGTCTTTCAAAGACCTACAGGCTAAGATAAAATTCCCAGAATGTCTTTCAAAGACCTACAGGTTAACATGAAATTCCCAGAATCTCTTTCAAAGACCTACAGGCTAACATGAAATTCCCAGAATCTCTTTCAAGGACCTACAGGCTAACATGAAATTCCCAGAATGTCTTTCAAAGACCTACAGGCTAACATGAAATTCCCAGAATCTCTTTCAAAGACCTACAGGCTAACATGAAATTCCCAGAATGTCTTTCAAAGACCTACAGGCTAACATGAAATTCCCAGAATCTCTTTCAAAGACCTACAGGCTAACATGAAATTCCCAGAATGTCTTTCAAAGACCTACAGGCTAACATGAAATTCCCAGAATCTCTTTCAAAGACCTACAGGCTAACATGAAATTCCCAGAATGTCTTTCAAAGACCTACAGGCTAACATGAAATTCCCAGAATCTCTTTCAAAGACCTACAGGCTAATATGAAATTCCCGGAATGTCTTTCAAAGACCTACAGGCTAACAAGAAATTCCCAGAATATCTTTCAAAGACCTACAGGCTAACATGAAATTCCCAGAATGTCTTTGAACGACCTACAGGCTAACATGAAATTCCCAGAAATCCCCCAACTAGCATGAATTTCCAGCTTTGCGAACAGGGGCTGGTGTGGGTAGTGACGTCAACCGTCTATAGCTCCTATAGCTGATAACGTCACAATAGTTGGAGAGTTTTCCTGTTTTATATTTTTGCCGGCGATATTTTTGGAATCAATAGAAGACTTTGTAGGGACATGAATTGAGCGGAATAACAAATCTGTGGCAGTCATCGGTGAGCCGGCGTAATTAAAACAAATAAAGTAAATGATTATGTGAATGACTCTTGAATACAACAGCTATCTTTAGCGAGAGAATAGTTGAGGCAGTTAAAATAGAAAAAAAAATAGAGAAACAATTCATTATTTTTTGGCCATGAATGAAAAGGGAAGAGCTGGAGCATATTGTGACAACTGGGAAAATTGAGGGAAGGACATAGAAAGGGAAGCAAAGAGAAATGATACCAGTCAGCTGAAGACAATGACTTGGCAGAAGGTCAACAACAGAAATAATAAATAACTGACGAGATCGAAATTTATGGAAAAGCATGTCGCAACAGCCTACTGAAAGTGATCCTGGAGGGGAAAATACAAGGTAAAAGAGGCAGAGGCAGACCAAGATTAACATGGACGAGTAACATCAAAAGATGGACAAATCAACCGATGACAACCTGCACCATCAAAGCAAGAGATAGAGCAAAATGGCGCTCCATGGTAGCCAACCTTCGTTGCGGAGACGGCACTCAATGATGATAATGTTCAACTACGCCAGAAAGCATGGTACTTGATGATGATGATGATTATGATGATAGAGGAACAGCCTGTGCATTGTGACGAAGTAAAAAAGTAAAGTACCCCCGTCACGCCAAGTGGCGTATAGAGAATATGGTGTTAGTGACCATAATTTTTAAGACCTTCGGCACATGATTTTTTGGGTAATGTGGTCGGTATTACGCCCGTGCCGCTTTACTTTCCCAGAAAAAAAATCAGGTACCCATTTAAGGCTGGGTGGACCCGGAAGCGGTTGGGATCGAACACTACGTCTTGTTCTTTGTAGTCCAGTTCACTAACAACTGAGCTATCGCGGCTCCCCTATTGTGACGAAGTGGTATTAGTTATATAAGAGAATATATAGACACTGACAATTTTCTGAGAGAAGTAACAGTAGCTATATAGTAAAATATAGAGATAGTGTCAATTTTATGAAAAGTTAAAAGCAAAAAACTTGAATCGGCGTCTTAGCACGCGAGTTTTTACTTATATGTACTCGGCCGCCTATCCAGAATTATTCGGAGACTCCCGTATAGTGTCGCCTCAATAAGAGCTCACGACTTAGGCCCCATTTATCACCTTCCCAGAGTGCTTCCCTGGTATCCATTTCTGCCAGCAGCTGGGAGGTATTTATATCAACCACTAGTCAAGTCCACACTGTTTACCGCAGGAATCGAACACATGTTGTGCGAACGTCGGTAACTATCGCGGTATCTTTCTCAATTAGGCTACCGAGGGCAACTGTCAATTTTATGAGAGAAGTGACAGTAGTTGTATAGGAGAATAGAGAGGTACTGTCAATTTTATGACAATTACAGTAGTTATTAAGGAGAATAGAGAGGTACTGTCAATATTATGACAATTCAGTAGTTATTAAGGAGAATAGAGAGGTACTGTCAATTTTATGACAATTACAGTAGTTATTAAGGAGAATAGAGAGGTACTGTCAATTTTATGACAATTACAGTAGTTATTAAGGAGAATAGAGAGGTACTGTCAATTTTATGACAATTACAGTAGTTATTAAGGAGAATATAGAGGTACTGTCAATTGTATGACAAATACAGTAGTTATTAAGGAGAATAGAGAAGTACTGTCAATTGTATGACAAATACAGTAGTTATTAAGGAGAATATAGAGGTACTGTCAATTGTATGACAAATACAGTAGTTATTAAGGAGAATATAGAGTACTGTCAATTGTATGACAAATACAGTAGTTATTAAGGAGAATAGAGAGGTACTGTCAATTGTATGACAAATACAGTAGTTATTAAGGAGAATAGAGAAGTACTGTCAATTGTATGACAAATACAGTAGTTATTCAGGAGAATATAGAGGTACTGTCAATTGTATGACAATCACAGTAGTTATTAAGGAGAAGAGAGAGGTACTGCAAAATGTGCGTCGGGATTTAAAATCCTAACATCAGAAGTGGTAAAAGCTATACAAACAATGAACAAGTGAAAAGCTGCAGAACCTGACAAAATACAGATAGTGATGATCAAGGCACTAGAAGGTTTAGGAGGCATTGTTGTGATCACATACATATACAACAACATATACCATACAGGATGTATACCAAATGAACTAAAAACATAAACATTCATTGCATTGCCAAAAAAGAATGATGCAGTTGAATGTAGTGGTTTTAGAACAATAAGCCGAATGAGCCAGGTAACATAGATCTTGCTAAAAGTTATACAAGGAAGGATTCAAAATAAAATCAATATAGAATTAGAAGAACACAAATTTGGATAAAGGAAAAACAGTAGGACAAAAGAAGCCTTATTCTGCATGAGGATAATAATCGAAAAGTACACAGAAGCAAACAACCAATATATGCCTGCTTCATAGACTACACCAAAGCTTTTGTTAAAATACGCATAAACAACTTATAGACTGCCTACAAGATATACATCTAGATGACATGGAAATACGACTAATATGTAATATATACTGGGAGCAAACAGCAATAATAAGATATAACAAAGAGAACTATACACCTATTACCATAAAAGAGGAGTAAGATAGGAACACATCCTATCACTAAGTTTGTTCAATTTATACACTGAGCAAATCTTTAGAAACATCACAGAGATGCCAGGTCTAAACATTAATGGAAAGATAATCAATAGTCTAAGATATGCTGATGAATAAGTATTACTAGAAGAAAATCCTAAAGTTCTACAATAATTAATTAATTAAATAAACAAGGCAAGCAAAAAATATGGATTAAATATGAGTATCAAAAAGATTAAAACTGTGATAATAAACAAATATGATACCCAAAACCTACGAGTGGAAATCAAAGTTGAAAGAATAGATATGGAGACAGTTGAGATTTACTAGTTTGCACAAACTATAACCAGTGATGGAAATGTGTAGTGCAGAAATATGGACTCAGAAAATAAAACAGAACAAAAAATTGAAGCCTTTGAAATGTGGATTTATGGAAAATAGGAATAATTGGATGGAAGGAAAAGAAAACACACGATGAACTCTTACAACAAGTAAAAATTAAAAGATTATTACTAAAGATAATTCAAACAAGACAAATGACATTTTAGGGCATGTTAAAAGACACTGCAGTCTACCAAAAATAATATTGTAAGAAACAAATACAAGGTAAAAGAAACATAGGCAAACCAAGACTAACATGGTCGAGTAACATCAAAAGATGGACAAGTCAGCTTATGACAACCTGCACCATCAAAAAAAAACAGCGGATGCGGTTCCATGGTAGCTGACCTTCGATGCGGAGACGGCACTCAATGAATGCATGAAAGGCACTGTCAATGTCCTGAGCAAAGTGACATTAGTTATATAAGAAAACATACAGGTACTGTAAATGTCATGAGCAAAGTGACATTAGTTATATAAGGGAACATAGAGGTACTGTCAATGTCATGTGCAAAGTGACATTAGTTATATAAGAGAATATAGAGGTACTGTCAATGTCATGAGCAAAGTGACATTAGTTATATAAGAGAATATAGAGGTACTGTCATTGTCATGAGCAAAGTGACATTAGTTATATATAGAGAATATAGAGGTACTGTCAATGTCATGAGCAAAGTGACATTAGTTATATAAGAGAATATAGAGGTAATGTCAATGTCATGACAGAAAGAGAGAAGGAAAGTACGTGAGAAGGAAAGAAAGAGAGAAAGACTCTATACACTCAGAATTCAAGTAGTAGAAGAAATCAATAAGTAGTAGTAATGTAGAAAATAGAAGTAGTAGCAGGAGTAGCACTAGTAGTTGTAGTATTGATAATTGTAATAATAGTTGTAGTAGTAGTAGTAATCATCATCATCATGTGCCATACCGGTTAGCGTAGGCGATCGTGTCCCTCCACAATCCTCTATCCACAGTGTATCGTATCAGTTCTGTTGTTGACTGTTTTCCATTCCATGACACCAAGCTATCCAGTATTTTCTCTCTTTGTCGTCCGCGATCTCTCTTTCCTTTTATTTTGCCAGTTGTAACCGAGTATTCCAACTATCCTCTTCTCATGATGTGCCCGAAAAATGTTGATTGCTTCTTTCTGATGTTTTTTAAGAGCTCCCTTTTTGTGTTGGCCTCTTTGAGAACTTCCTCATTGGTCTTTTTAGCTGTCCAGGGAACTTTCAACAAGTAGTAGTAATAGTTATTTGTTATAAAAGGAACAGCAAAAGAACAACAGAAAAAGAAATGTGTTGAAGAAAACAAAAACAAATTAGATGATTAACAAGATGAAATCAATAACAAGATGATAAATGAAAGCACAGACTGCACTTGTATTCATGCATACAGAAATACAAAAGTGCCATGTCCAGCAAATCTGAAAAATACAACGAAAAAAAAAGATGTATTCCAGCCCGTGCCCTTTGACCCCACTCCACTCTGTCGGTCTCGGAATCCATTTTTCCGCAACATCTGAGAACCTTCCAGTGTCTGGCACTGTCCTATTTCTCCAATCATCGAAGACAAGCATGCATGTCGAGACTTTTGCTACCCAATCGATTTCCATTCCAGGCCTCAACAACTTGCCGAGTACACATTCTAGAGAGCACACAGGTTTGTTTGTTGTCTTCCATTTTATTTTTGTCTGCCTCGGCAAAGTTTGTCAAGAAAAAACATATACATTATTTTTAAATATGTTCCAGAGGACAAACTTGTTCAGATTTGGAGTTAACAAAATGGCCTGGATGTCACGTGTTCAATAACTAGCTAGAGCCGCGCGTTGCACGAGAAAGTTCGCGAAGGTTAATATTTTGTCTGGGAAGAAATATTGTCAGCGGCCATGGTTTGTGTTTGTGACGTCCTTTCATCAAATATTACTAGTCCACATAATTTATTTTTGTGAAAATTATCCTATAAGTTATCGATGTCAGACTTGCAAAAGATGTCGGGATGATATTAAAGATCTATCAATCGTATCTATTTTTTTGTTTGACTGAAGTATTGTTTATCTGAATTGTCGTTTCTTGTGTAAATGTTACTGTTCTTTTATAGTTCTTACAGTGGTCCATATAGTTTTGTTTATATGTTGTATCTATAAACCAATAGGTTTTCCTCGTTGTGCTATATACCCTACAGTCTTGAAGTATGTGTTCAGCGGTGTGTGGCTCCTGTCCGCATGTACATGTACTTAAGTGTACTCGCAGCTTAAGTGTCAATATTGTATATCAAGTCATGACTTTGAAGTCGATTGTGTCCTGTTTTGTGGTGTTTAATGATAAGTTGTTCTATTTATTCATATTATGAAAGGTGTTTTGATTTGGAGTCTGTTGTCTTCTGATTGATTTGATTATCTGTTTCTTCCGTTGGTATGTAACTGGTGTAAGGTCAAGACAAAGAAATGCATCAAAATGCGAAGCTGCAGTAAAGCTAATTAATTGTGAGGAGAAATGAAGAAAATAGAGAGAGAGAAAAACAGAACAAAAACGGTATGGTTAAAGCTTTACGTAATAATTGGGAGACACAAATTAGAACAACTTTTCGGCTCAATAGGCCGTCATCAGGAACAAACATACAACACATACAAATTTCACATTATCACTTTGGTGCATGCACACGCACCCTGTGTGCACTAACGTTCATTTTGCTTCTGGCCACAGCGCAGTATAGAGGGACAACATTTAATTTTTATTTATCTTTCCAGTTCGAAATTAATATTTTTTTTTTTAAAATTTCAAATACATATCTGCGTGTCTGCTGTATATTTGTTCCTATTGAATGCCTATTGAGCGGAAACGTAGTTCTAATTTGTGTCGTCCACTTTTTACGTAAAGCTTCACCCATACAGTTGTTGATATAGTTTCTTTCATTTCACCTAAATAACGGTATCTAGCCGCTTGCCTGCTGCGCCTTGCTGTGCCAGCTGGTCTGCTGTGTCGTTCACTGATAACCCACAGCTGTGTCGTTCACTGATAACCCACAGCTGTGTCGTTTACTGATAACCCGCAGCTGTGTCGTTCACTGATAACCCGCAGCTGTGTCGTTCACTTATAACCCACAGCTGTGTCGATCACTTATAACCCACATCTGTGTCGTTCACTGATAACCCACAGCTGTGTCGTTCACTAATAACCCACAGCTGTGTCGTTCACTGATAACCCACAGCTGTGTCGTTCACTGATAACCCGCAGCTGTGTCGTTCATTGATAACCCGCAGATGTGTCGTTCACTGATAAACCACAGCTGTGTCGTTCACTGATAACCCACAGCTGTGTCGTTCACTGATAACCCACAGCTGTGTCGTTCACTGATTACCCGCAGCTGTGTCGTTCACCGATAACCCACAGCTGTGTCGTTCACTGATAACCCACAGTGAGAAGAAAATAAAATAACGTTTAAAATACAACATGTTATTAAGGCATTTTCCCTTTACTGAGGTCTGCCAGGGGGATGGGGGATATTTTTGGACCGGAGAATAAAAGCCGCTTGTCCAGTGCATTCGCCGCCATGTGTTTATGTCTGTTTTTTTTTTTATTTCACTTCAGTTAGAAAAATAACTGTCGACCCTTCCAGAATTCAAACCCACGCTATTCTGTTTTGGAGCCCTACACGTTGTCGATGCAGCCATCCGCTCTCCACCACGGATGTCCATGGTCATAAGAAATATCTAGTGGAAAGTTCATCATCATCATCGAGTGCCTTCTCCGCAACGAAGGTTGGCTACCATGGATCGCCATTCTACTGTGTTTCTTGCTTTGATGGTGCAGGCTGTCATAGACTGACTAGTCCATCTTTTGATGTTACTCGTCCATGTTAGTCTTGGTCTGCCTCTGCCTCTTTTACCTTGTATTTTCCCTTCCAATATTACTTTTATTAGGCTGTTGTGTCTTTTAACATGCCCCAAAAATTTCATTTGTCTTGTCTTAATTGTATTTAGTAGTTCTCTTTTTATTTTCAGTTGTTTTAAAACTTCATCGTTTGTTTTCTTTTGTTTCCATGCAATTCTACCTATCCATCTATAAATCCACATTTCAAAGGCTTCAATTTTCTGTTCTGTTTTCTTGTCTAATGTCCATGTTTCTGCACTTTACAGTAATATTGAGAAGATATAACATTTTGCCATTCTTGGTTTCAGCCATGTTGATATTTGTTTTGTTGTTAGTATATTTTTCATGGCATTAAAATTACTTTTTGCCATACCTATTCTTTTGTTTATTTCAATTTTACATTTTCCATCATTGGTTATAATTCTCCTTGTTATATTTTATTATTGCTGTTTGCTCCCAGTACAAATTACATATTAGTCGTATGTCTGTGTCGTCTAGATTTATATCCTTTAGGCAGTCTTGAGTTATTGAGTTATTTGCGGATCATCATCATTGCACTCCGAACATGTCCATAGGTGCTCAGATCCCCTCCTCAGCAATTCCCTCAGTGTCCAGCGACTGACGACTCCAGTTCTGTGTTGGCTGATAAGTCTCCTTACAAGCCCCCTAAGTTTCTCATTTCTGGCTGTGCCCATCTTAACTCCCATTTCCATCATCCGAAGAAGTGACGTGGATCTGTGTTTGTCGACGTCCTGTGCGCTTCCCAAATCTCGGAGGGCATTGATTATGTCCGCCCGATCCATTGGTTGCCCGTCCCCAACGACAGCACAGCTAGCCAACCTGTCCGCTCTTTCGTTTCCCCGTACTCCCGCATGTCCATGGACATAGACAAAGGTGACCTTACATATTTTGGATTTCTGCAACGACTCTACCCATTGCATGCGTACAGAGCCCGCCTCCACTTTTTTAATCATGCTCATCGAATCACTCAGTATACATGCGTGGGTGTAGTCTTGTGACTCTAACCATTTGAATGCCTTGGTCACTGCCATCGCCTCCATTGTCATGCTACTCGTGGTCATGACGTATGCACCACTGTCTTCCTTGACTATTCTGCCTGCCGAGCGTGCTGTAAATGCCCATGCGCTTCTTTGGTGTCGTATTACAGATCCGTCTGTAAAGATGACTGCATCTTTCTCATCGGTGCTATCGCAGATGAGACCGTTGACCTCAGCATTAACTACGACCGGGTTCTGTTCCCTACTTTTCCTGTCGAGTGTGACAATACACGAGAAAGTCCCCTTGAATGACATAGGCACCGGTATCCACTCCTCACCAACAGGCAGTCTATAAGTTGGTTATAGTATATTCTATCGAAAGCCTTGGTGTATTCTATGAAGCAGGCATATATTGGTTTGTTTACTTCTATGTACTTTTCAATCAATGTTCTTATGCTAAATATGGCTTCTTTAATAATATGACTAAATAAAAAATAATATGACTTCCATATTGAAATAGTATGGGAAATAACATCAAAATAGAACAGTTTGGTCATGCGTCCTGATCATCCGACCTGGTAAAGACTAATCTGCATCTGCCGGGAACTATGAGAGTTGGGGAGAAGAAGGAAAGGCAGACATAGAAAAGGATGGGAAGACAATATCAAATAAAGGACAGGCCTAGAATTTATAGAGCCTCAAAGTATGATTGTAAATAGGGATTAATATAGAAGGTTAATTACATCTGTCAATAATACTCCAAAGACTCTCAGCGCTATTGGGTGAAAATAGAAGGATGGGAGGAGGGGAGGAAGGAAGAAGGGAAGGAAGGAAGGAAGTAAGGAAGGAAGCAAGGAAGTAAGCAAGGAAGGAAGCAAGGAAGGAAGGAAGGAAGGAATATTGTGAGATGTCATTTTTTATTATGTTTAACAAAATTTACCAGAAAAGAGAAGCTAAGATTTCAAATTTTTAAAAGTTGGGAAACAAAAATCCGATCTTCTGTATATGTGTGTTAATAAACAAGAAAAAAACATCAAATTAAATAAACCTATGACGTGTGTATCATAGATTGCACCAACGATTATTTTAAAAAAGTATAATGAATAGCAGGTAACACAGCATAAGGCAAATTGTTTGACTATCAGAATATACCAAGAATGGAACAAGCAGGCCATGTTGTGGTTTCCTGACTGCAAACGTTTCACACAGAAGCTCACCCGACGTAAATGCAAATTGTCCATGTTTTAAAGGAAACAAAATAAAAAAAAACAAGACAAACGGTGACATTTCTATTTTCCAAGGTTCCTTAAAATAATAATCCTGCCAAGATTGTGAATCTAGATAAATAAGTTAAACAGGATCTGCTATAGCGTACACCGGGATATATTTGATTACGGTAGTATCCCTTTTTCCGGAACATGCTGGGCAGGGATATCGGAGCAAAATGAATAATGAGAGACACAGAGAAATGAGTTTCCATGCAGAATAATTGGTATCGTGAATATATACTGTTGTTTAGTGTCAACGTGATCATTCTTCTACCCTTCAATTCCCTGTGGAGCAAAGGTCTTCAAAAAACACTTCCCAAGCCTTTTTGTTTCTTTCCATTCTTTTAAGATCATTCCATGTCTTTCTCATCATCTTCACCCCCCTCTGCTTCCACCTACGTTCTCCGAGAGTATGTTGGTCTTCCTCTTTGTCACTCCCCCTGGGGATTAAAAAAAAGGGACTGTTGTGTAATACTCTCAGTTGGCTTCCGTTTTGTGTGTCCTATCCAGCACCATTGTCTTCGCTGTATCTCTTTGTCCAGTGATATTTGACTGGTATCTTCCTCTTCTTCCTTTCAGCTCCGTGTGGAGCATAGGTCTTCAACAAACACTATCAAAGCTGTTCTGTTTTTTGCCTTCCTTTTAAGATCATTCCATGTTTTCTCCTTCATCTTCATTTCTGCTTCCATCTGTCTTCTCCAAGAACATTTTTGTCTTCCTTTTAAGATCATTCCATGTTTTCCCCTTCATCTTCATTTCTGCTTCCATCTGTCTTCTCCAAGAACATTTTTGTCTTCCTTTTAAGATCATTCCATGTTTTCCCCTTCATCTTCATTTCTGCTTCCATCTGTCTTCTCCAAGAACATTTTTGTCTTCCTTTTAAGATCATTCCATGTTTTCCCCTTCATCTTCATTTCTGCTTCCATCTGTCTTCTCCAAGAACATTTTTGTCTTCCTTTTAAGATCATTCCATGTTTTCCCCTTCATCTTCATTTCTGCTTCCATCTGTCTTCTCCAAGAACATTTTTGTCTTCCTTTTAAGATCATTCCATGTTTTCCCCTTCATCTTCATTTCTGCTTCCATCTGTCTTCTCCAAGAACATTTTTGTCTTCCTTTTAAGATCATTCCATGTTTTCCCCTTCATCTTCATTTCTGCTTCCATCTGTCTTCTCCAAGAACATTTTTGTCTTCCTTTTAAGATCATTCCATGTTTTCCCCTTCATCTTCATTTCTGCTTCCATCTGTCTTCTCCAAGAACATTTTTGTCTTCCTTTTAAGATCATTCCATGTTTTCCCCTTCATCTTCATTTCTGCTTCCATCTGTCTTCTCCAAGAACATTTTTGTCTTCCTTTTAAGATCATTCCATGTTTTCCCCTTCATCTTCATTTCTGCTTCCATCTGTCTTCTCCAAGAACATTTTTGTCTTCCTCTTTCTCTCTTCCCCTGGAAATTTAAAAAAAAAAAAGTTCTTTCTTGTAATACTCTCTGTTGGCTTCCGTAGTGTGTGTACTGTCCAGCGCCACCTCCTTTGTTGTATCTCTTTGACCATTGATATTTGACTGGTGCTTTCTCATAATTCTACGTTAGTGATTTTGTCCTGCCATTTCCATCCATGTATTTTGCTCAAGCATCTAATGAGTTATTTGTGGGTCATCATCATTGCACTCCGAACATAATCATCCTTTATGTTAATGAAGACCTGTATCTTCGTGATTGTCATTATTGTTGTTCTCCATATTTCACATCCAATATCATTTTTGTTGTTCTCCATGTTTCACATCCAATATAATTTTTGTTGTTCTCCATGTTTCATATCCAATATCATTGTTGTTGTTCTCCATGTTTCACATCTAATGTCATTGTTGTTGTTCTCCATGTTTCACATCTAATGTCATTGTTGTTGTTCTCCATGTTTCACATCCAATATCATTTTTATTGTTCTCCATGTTTCACATTCAATATCATTTTTATTATTCTCCATGTTTCACATCCAATATCATTTTTATTGTTCTCCATGTTTCACATCCAATATCATTTTTATTGTTCTCCATGTTTCACATCCAATATCATTTTTATTGTTCTCCATGTTTCACATCCAATATCATTTTTATTGTTCTCCATGTTTCACATCCAATATCATTTTTATTGTTCTCCATGTTTCACATCCAATTATCCTAGTGCAACGATGGCCTCTGCTTTTTGTACCCTTCTTTTGGTATTTGTATCTCTTCCCTCTTCTCTTTGTCTAATGACTGCCCAACGTAATCATAAACTAAGATAAATTGAATCTACAATGGATGCGATGACTTAGTATTTGGTGAAATGTCTAGTATTATTTTCCTTCTCTAATCTTCTTCTTCTTCATCTAATAACCTCAGGAGTCCTGGACACCGCTGGTAGATGTCGACAATCTTTCCCATTTCTATCTTCAGTCTTTCTTTGAGATTTCCAAACTTCAATGTCTGTCTACTCTTTGACGTTATCTTTCTATCCCTTTATCTGTCTACCTCCCCTTCTTGCTCTTTTCACAGTTCCTTGGAGAGTGGTCTTTGATAGGGCAGGGGATACGTGGTCAAACCGGTTCATTTTGCGCTTCTTCACAGTCACATGATCATCATATAATCCGGTATCTTATCTTTTATTGATGTAAGAAATGTATTAGCAAAGAGAGAGGGAGGGAGAGAGGGAGAGAGAGAGAGGGATAGAGGGAGATAGGGAGGAAGAGAGAGGGATGGAGAGAGGGAGGAATGGAGAGATGGAGGAATGGAAAGAGCGAGGGATGGAGAGAGGGATGATGGAGAGATGGATGAAGGGAGAGAGATGAAGGGAGAGAGAGGAATGAGAGAGGGAGGAATGGAGAGAGCGAGGGATGGTGAGAGGGATGAAGGGTGAGAGAGGGATGAAGGGAGAGAGAGGAATGAGAGAGGGAGGAATGGAGAGTGCGAAGGATGCAGAGAGGGATGAAGGGAGAGAGCGAGGGATGGTGAGTGGGATGGAAAGAGGGAGGGAGAGAGGAAGGGAGAGAAAGGGAGAAATGGAGAGAGCGAGGGATGGTGAGTGGGATGGAAAGAGGGAGGGAGAGAGGAAGGGAGAGAAAGGGAGAAATGGAGAGAGCGAGGGATGGTGAGTGGGATGGAAAGAGGGAGGGAGAGAGGAAGGGAGAGAAAGGGAGAAATGGAGAGAGCGAGGGATGGTGAGTGGGATGGAAAGAGGGAGGGAGAGAGGAAGGGAGAGAAAGGGAGAAATGGAGAGAGCGAGGAATGGAGAGAGCGAGGGATGGTGAGTGGGATGGAAAGAGGGAGGGAGAGAGGAAGGGAGAGAAAGGGAGAAATGGAGAGAGCGAGGAATGGAGAGAGCGAGGGATGGAGAGAGGAAGTAAGAGAGGAAGGGAGACGAAAAAGGAGAAACAAAAGAAGGTATACAAAATAAGAACATATCCGAAAGATAAAGATATATATATTTATATATATACATACATGCACTGGTATACTTTATACGTGGATGACTGGAGTGAGTGGAGATAGATATTGACCTCAAGTAGTAATAATAAACGAGAGAAGAAAGATAGAGAGCGGAATGTCATACTGTTTCCACAATGAAGGGCCCCTACCATGAAATGACAATGTACTTTACATCTGGCGTTAACAGCACACTCAGACTGATTTCCCAGTCTAGCGCTTGTTCAAGTCAGCTCATATAAATCATTGTCTGTCATTTCTTCTTTTTCCTGGTATTTTTCCATGCAAAGTGACTATCAGTATGAGTCATGCCCTTTTATTTCTCCACATCATCTCATCTCTCTTTCTCATATGGTATTCAATAATTATTTCTGTATGTTTTTGTTAGCTATAAATTATAGTGGTGCCGTAGACATAGTTCATATTTATGGTCCATATATACTAGACTTACGGCACTTTCCTATTACATGGATATGACGAGGGGAATTGTGGGATCGCAGAATAAAGATTGCTTGTTCCGTGCAGTTGCAGGTCTTCTTCCAGTTTATTCATGTAATTGATTGTGCATACATTTTGAGTATTTCGTTTTTTTCCCCCACTTCTTCACATTTCTGCTTTAACCATCCTTCTTTTGCTTCTTTGCATTTGTTTTGGATCTCTTTGTGCAATATTTTGTATGCCGGTTCTCTCTTCTTATGTTTACGTCTTTCATTTATTAGTTCTAGTATTTCTTCTGTCACTCATTTCATTTTGTTGATTCTTTTTGTCACTAGTATTACTTCTTTTTATTGTTTAATCGATTGTTTGAGCATATACCACTGCTCCTGGATGGTCTGTATTTTCTCAATAACGTTATATCTATTTTGTACTATTTTTCTGTACTTATCACAGACCTGTCTATCTACTATAAGCATATCTAGTTCTACTTTAATATTTCTTGGGGATTTCTGTGTCTTCTATAGGTGTTACCTATAATCATTTCATGTTTCCAATCTATCAATCTATCCCCTCTGTCATTCGTCTCTCCAAGGCCATGTCCTCCAGTCATACTTTGCACTTTAGCTGTTCCTCCCTTTGCATTGAAATACCCAAGTATAATAGTTATTTCTTGGGATTTACCCTTCTTCATGGTCATCCCATGATCATCTCTAGCTCATTGTAAAACGTGTCAATGTCTTCTTCTTCGTTATTACTTGTTGGTGCATAAGCTTGAATTATGTTGATATCCATTGGTCTACCTCTCAATTTTACTAGCAGAATTCTATGTGATACTGGTCATAATCCTTTCACTGTTTTGCTTCTTTCTCTATCTAACATGATGCCTACTCCTCTTTCATGTGTGGTTCCACCAGAGTAAATTACATTTCCACTGTCGCGTTGTAATAATCCTGCTCCTGTCCATCTCATTTCACATAGTCCCAAGATGTTCAATTCCATTCTCTTCATTTCTTGGCTAATGTTTTCTATTTTACCAACCTGGAATGCTGATCTAATGTTCCAAGTTCCTATTGCTAGTATCTCTTTATTTTTGATCTTTCATACAGTAGCTTAGCTCAGTGGTTAGTGAACTGGACTACAAAGGACAAGGAGTAGGGTTCGATCCCAACCGACGACTTCCGAGTTCACCCAACCTTAAATGGGTACCGGATTTTTTTTTTGGGAAAGTAAAGCGGCACGGGCGTAATACCGATCGCATTACCCCAAAAATCATGTGCTGAAGGTCTGTAAAATATAGGGTCACTAACACCATATTTCCCTATACGCCACTTGGCATGACGGGGGTACTTTACTTTTTTTTTATACAGTAGCTTGATGACGATCGGGTGTCACCTGTAGCACATGACGCTCCCTACCAGACGAGATGGTTGCTGAGTCCCCATTCACGTCGTTATCTGTAGATATTAAAAGTATTTTGATATATTTTTACTCGGAAATATAAGAAGGTAGTTTGCCATACCTTTCCTTCTTGGCAGTGACTGCACTAGTCGGAGATCGCAGCCATTGTCTCTATAAATGTTATCACCTGTCTGCCATCACGGAGTGAGGACCATAACCGGCACTACTTGTCGGCTGCTCCCACAACACCATCCACCACCTGCTCCAATGGCTTCACATAACACTGATAGGGGGGCTAAACGGGGGCTCCACCTTGCCCAAGGGTGTCCCGAAGACTAGCGAAGGAAAGGAGACGCTTTTACTTCTCCTTTGGTAGGGGATAACACTACCCCGCTAACCTGTTTTTAGTCAGGCGCCACTGATTGTGAAGACCATCGCAGTCTCATTAGCCATGTGATGAAAATATGACTACGAATCATCATGGAACGCGTAAGGAACAAAATAAAACCAGAAATAAGTGAGGAACAATGTGGATTTATGGATTGACTGGGCACCATTAGTGCAATATACATCATGAGAACATTGATAGGAAAAGCTATAGAGGTAAAGAAAGGTCTATATATGTCCTTTATAGACTACACAAAAGCATTTGACAAAGTAAAGCATGTGGAAATAATCAATATGCTGGATGAATTAGATATTGATGGCAAGGATCTGTGAATCATAAAAACATGTACTGGCTACAAAGAGCAGCCATAGCAATAATACAATAAATTGAATAGCAACCAAACAGGACAATTCCAAAACATAAAACAAGGAGTCATACAAGGCTGTGTTCTGTCGCCGGATTTGTTTTCACTTTACAGCGAACATATTATGAGATCAATAGTAGACAAAAAAGGAATTGAAGTCAACAGTCACAACATAAATTATTTGCTATATGCGAATGACACAGTCTTAATAGCAGAGACAGAGAATGAACTACAAGAATGATAGACATAATAATAAAAGAAAACAACAAGAAAGGTCTCAGTCTGAATAGTAAGAAAACAGAAGCAATGGTCATATCGAAAAAAAAAAAACAATCATCACCAGCATGCAACATAAAAATAAACAGGACAAATCTGAAACAAGTGCAACGCGTCCAATACTTGGGCACAATAATAACATCGGATGGAAGATGCATCACGGAAATAAAAAGCAGAATAGTTCATGCCAAAATAGCATGTCAGAAAATGAAAAATATCTTATGCAACAAATCTATGTCAATAGATGTGAGAAAGAGAGTTCATCGGTGCTATATATAGCCAATTCTGACCTATGGAAGCGAATCATAGACAGTAAACAAAAAAATGAAAAGACAAATAGAGGTCGCAGAGATGGAATTTCTCAGAAGAATGTTGAAAGTTCCCTGGACCGCTAAAAGAGAAAAACGAGGAAGTTCTCAAAGAGGCCAATAGAAAAGGGGGATCCTAAAAAAATCAGAAATAAACAATCAACATTTTTTGTACACATCAAAAGAGAAAAGCTGGAATACTTGGTTACAACTAGCAAAATACAGGGACAGAGAGATCACGGACGACAAAGAGAGAAAATACTGGATAGCTTGGTGTCATGGCATGGAAAACAGTTAACAACTGAATTTATACGGTGCACGGTAGATAAAAAAATTGTTGAAGGACATGATCGCCTACATCAACGGTATGACACAAGATGATGATTCTCCTTTATACCTTGATCAGATACTCTGTAACTTAATACTGCCAGCCCACAGTTCTTTTTATCCCTGATACTTGAGTTGATTTACTCATTCGTTTTTTCCAGGAAACATAACATGTATATGCTTCTTCTATTTTATATTCAAAGTTATTAATAAATTTAAAACACAAAAAATATTTGTCGCAAAGAAAACTGAATAATGCATCTCTCGAAACTCTCCGATTTGTTATTTTTTTTTATTTCTGTTATGATACGACCATTTAGAACTGAAATATGTGTACATAAATATGTTTTTTTTAAATGTTTGTATGTAGTGTCATATATTAGGAAGAGGCAATCATCATTATTTGGTCATGTAAAGAGAAGAGAACAACTGGAATATATTGTAAGAATTGGAAAAATTGAGGGACGAAGAAATAGAGGGAAGCAGAGAGAAAAAATAACAGACAGCTTAAGAGAATGGCTTGGCAGAAGGTCAACAACAGAAATGATAAATAACTGTCGAGATCGAAAATTGTGGAGAAACAAGATCAACTACGCCAGCAGGTACGGTACTTGATGACGATGATGATGTAGTGTCAAAAGTAAACACTTATCATCATCATGTGCCATACCAGTTGACGTAGGCTATCATGTTTTTCCACAATTTTCTATCCACAGTGCATCATATCAATTATGTTGTTGACAGTTTTCCATGTCATGTCACAAAGCTATCAAATATCTTCTCTCATTGTCGTCCGCGATCTCTCTTTCCCTCTATATTACAAGTTGTAACTTGGTACTCTAACGTTCATTTTCACATGAGGTGCTCGAAAAATGTGTATTATTTCTTTCGGATATTTTTTTGTTTTTAAAGCTCCCTATTTGTATTGATCTTTGAGAATTTCCTCGGTCTTCTTGGCTGTACAGGGGACTTTCAAAATTCTTCTGAGTAATCCCGTCTCTGTGGCCTCTAATCGTCTTTTCATTTGTTTGTCTACTGTCCATGATTCGTTTCCATAGGTCAGAATTGGCGCTATGTAGCAACGAATACTCTCTTTCTCACTGCTGTTGACAGATTTGTTGCACAATACGTTTCCATTTTATGAAATGCAATTTTGGCCTGAGTTATTTTGCTTTTTATTTCTGTAGTGCATCCATCTTCCATCTAATGTTATTTTCTACTCCTCAGCTTTGTGTTGTCCACTTGTTAAATGAAGCTTTAACCGTGCTGTTTTTTTTTCTATTTTGTGTCTATATATATATTTCATATCTCCCTTACAACAATGTTGAATATACAGGTTCAGTCCTCCTCAGGCTGTCTATTGTTCTATGTATTTTTCTCTTGTTGACTTCGCTGTTCGCTGATCCATTGACTCGGAAGTTTCCCTCTAAAATAATATTTATTTATTATTATTTGTCGCAGGTCTAAACCATGGAAACTACTATTCCTGCTGTTTCGACCTATAACTGTTTGTCTGCAACACAAGTATTGGAGATACTATGTCTATGGGAGATTAATAGTCTTAATAGGAAAATATAGATATACAATTTTTCCTGATTTGTGCTCGTGACCTTATGCTATAATCACGAGTACACTTGCATGAAAGACATTGCCATTGATAACAACTTTTTTAGGTTGCTTAGATGTCCGCGGGCACTGGCGCAGGTTTGTCATGGCAAAGCGCTGTATCGAGGAGTACGGGTATGATCCTGTCTATTATTCTTTGTTTTCTTGTTTTCCTTTTGTTGATTATTTGTGAATTTGTTTGCCCGAGTGTTGTAAACATTAAAGACTGACTCTAGGAGAGGAGGAGAAGGTAGCCACCTCTTATTGGTACAAACGGTCTGCAACTTAGAGATAGTGACTCTCTGTTAGTGTTATATTTTATTACTTTATCATCGATATTTGCTCTATGTATGGATGTCTTTGTGTTCACAACCTTAATTAGCACTCATCTAAAATTAGAGCATATCTCACCAACGAAGCACACTGCAACATATAAAGTTACATCAACTAAATGTCAACGCTTAATTAATATTTTTTTAATAATATCACCATAATTGAGAAGCGATCTAAAGTTAACTTTCTACAAATATTTGAGAATCACTTGAGAACCCCTGCAGTTTTGTTATGACGTCAACTAAGGTGAGATAACTCCTTGATTGAAATAATTTATCGGACTATACTAGACCTTTACCGTAATCAAAATTATGTTGGTCATACATTTCACATTCTACGCCCCATCTTTGACCAGAGCGTAATGTCAACATTTGGGACCTAATTGTAACTGTCACATGCAGCTATTCCCTGACACAGTGGATCCCAAAGTGTGAGCCGTGGCTTTTAGAGGCTTCTTTTAGAGGCCCCGCGCCCATGATATTGTCGCGTGTCTACTCAGTGTTTAGAAATCAAATAACAACATCGACATAAGCTTCATATTTGTTAGTGCATAAAGCGTGTTTCTACAGGATAGAGAGTGTGGAGGAGCAGAAGCGCCTGCGATCTGCAGTCGAAATAACAAGGTCGGCGCATCATCAGCTAACGAAGACCTAGCAGTCCTACCTCCTCGTGGTCTCCCCTGATAACAAGCTGCATCAAAACAGGCCGGCTAACAGATCGCCGTTTCCCCTATAGTGGTAGCTTTTACTGATATAACCCAGTATTGCAGTAACTCTGGGCTGGACTAGTAGTTTCCCAGTTTAGCCTGGGATTGACGAACAGGAATCCACGATGTGTGTAGGTTTTTGCTCACAATTCTGCCCAGGTAACGGCTATATTTATGGCCTATTCTTTTCGATTTCAAATTGCTAAGGGATCTTTAACGTGCGCGAGTACACATGAGCCCTCCTGTTTATTGCCGTTATCTGAGAGGGCTAAACACCGAATCTCACCACAAAAGAGATCAGAGGAAGGTAATGTCATAAAGAAACCATGAATTATTTTTTCCTATTTTTTCAACGCAGCTTCTGGTGATGTTTGAACCTGGTTCGTTCCTGTCCCGAGACCGGCGTCGTACCTCTAGACTATTCAGCTCTCCATTTGTTACATTCTTCGCGCTTAATCTGAGTTCTTGACTTCGGCGGAAATTCGGGAAGAAACAAAGCTTGGTGCACTGATCTCTATTATGTGGGAACATGAAAAAAAAACCCAAGAGTTAGAGTTTACCTGACTTTTTTGAGTAGTGGATGAGAGCAGTGGAACTGAATAGTGAAAGAGTGCAGTTGAAGAGAGTAGTGGAATTGAGCAGTGGAAGCGAGTAGTGGAATTGAGTAGTGGAAGCGAGTAGTGGAATTGAGTAGTGGAAGAGAGAAATGGAATCGAGTAGTGAAAGAGAGAAGTGGAATTGAGTAGTGAATGAGAGTAGTGGAATTGAGTAGTGGCTGAGAGCAGTGGAATTGAGTAGTGGAAGAGAGCTATTCTAGTTGAGTATTGAATAAGAGCAGTAGAATTGAGTAGTGGAAGAGAGCAGTGGAATTGAGTAGTGGAAGATAGCTATTCTAGTTAAGTAGTGAATGAGAGCAGTGGAATTGAGTAGTGGAAGAAAGAAGTGGAATTGAGCAGTGGAAGAGAGTATTGGAATTTAATAGTGGAAGAGATTAGTGGAATTGAGTAGTTGGAGACAGCAGTGGAAGAAAGTAGTGGAATTGTGTAGTGGATGAGAGTAGTGGAATTGAGTAGTGGAAGAGAGTAGAGGAATTTAATAGTGGAAGAGATTAGTGGAATTGAGTAGTTGGAGACAGCAGTGGAAGAAAGTAGTAGAATTGACTAGTGGAAGAGAGTATTGGAATTGAGTAGTGGAAGAGATTAGTGGAATTGAGTAGTGGAAGAGAGTAGATGAATTTAATAGTGGAAGAGAGTAGTGGAATTGAGTAGTGGAAGGGAGCAGTGGAACTGAGTAGTGGAAGAGAGCAGTGGAATTGAGTAGTGGAAGAGAGCAGTGGAATTGAGTAGTGGAAGAGAGAAGTGGAATTGAGTAGTGGAAGAGAGCAGTGGAATAGAGTAGTGGAAGAGAGTAGTAGTTAATTGAGTAGTGGAATTAAGTAGTGTAAGAGAGCAGTGGAATTGAGTAGTGGAAGAGAGCTAAGGAATTTAGTAGTGGAAGAGAGTAGTGGAATTGAGTAGTGGAAGAGAGAAGTGGAATTGAGTAGTGAATGAGAGTAGTGGAATTGAGTAGTGAATGAGAGTAGTGGAATTGAGTAGTGGAATTGAGTAGTGGAACAGAGTAGTGGAATTGAGCAGTGGAAGAGAGAAATGGAATCGAGTAGTGAAAGAGAGAAGTGGAATTGAGTAGTGAATGAGAGTAGTGGAATTGAGTAGTGGCTGAGAGCAGTGGAATTGAGTAGTGGAAGAGAGCTATTCTAGTTGAGTATTGAATAAGAGCAGTAGAATTGAGTAGTGGAAGAGAGCAGTGGAATTGAGTAGTGGAAGATAGCTATTCTAGTTAAGTAGTGAATGAGAGCAGTGGAATTGAGTAGTGGAAGAAAGAAGTGGAATTGAGCAGTGGAAGAGAGTATTGGAATTTAATAGTGGAAGAGATTAGTGGAATTGAGTAGTTGGAGACAGCAGTGGAAGAAAGTAGTGGAATTGTGTAGTGGATGAGAGTAGTGGAATTGAGTAGTGGAAGAGAGTAGAGGAATTTAATAGTGGAAGAGATTAGTGGAATTGAGTAGTTGGAGACAGCAGTGGAAGAAAGTAGTAGAATTGACTAGTGGAAGAGAGTATTGGAATTGAGTAGTGGAAGAGATTAGTGGAATTGAGTAGTGGAAGAGAGTAGATGAATTTAATAGTGGAAGAGAGTAGTGGAATTGAGTAGTGGAAGGGAGCAGTGGAACTGAGTAGTGGAAGAGAGCAGTGGAATTGAGTAGTGGAAGAGAGCAGTGGAATTGAGTAGTGGAAGAGAGAAGTGGAATTGAGTAGTGGAAGAGAGCAGTGGAATAGAGTAGTGGAAGAGAGTAGTAGTTAATTGAGTAGTGGAATTAAGTAGTGTAAGAGAGCAGTGGAATTGAGTAGTGGAAGAGAGCTAAGGAATTTAGTAGTGGAAGAGAGTAGTGGAATTGAGTAGTGGAAGAGAGCTATTCTAGTTGAGTAGTGGATAAGAGCAGTAGAATTGAGTAGTGGAAGAGAGCAGTGGAATTGAGTAGTGGAAGAGAGTAGTGGAATTGTGTAGTTGGAGACAGCAGTGGAAGAAAGTAGTGGAATTGTGTAGTGGAAGAGAGTAGTGGAATTGAGTAGTGGAAGAGAGTAGAGGAATATAATAGTGGAAGAGATTAGTAGAATTGAGTAGTTGGAGACAGCAGTGGAAGAAAGTAGTAGAATTGACTAGTGGAAGAGAGTATTGGAATTGAGTAGTGGAAGAGAGTAGTGGAATTGTGTAGTGGAAGAGAGTAGTGGAATTGTGTAGTGGAAGAGATTAGTGGAATTGAGTAGTGGAAGAGAGTAGAGGAATTTAATAGTGGAAGAGAGTAGTGGAATTGAGTAGTGGAAGGGAGCAGTGGAACTGAGTAGTGGAAGAGAGCAGTGGAATTGAGTAGTGGAAGAGAGCAGTGGAATTGAGTAGTGGAAGAGAGCAGTGGAATTGGGCAGTGGAAGAGAGCAGTGGAATTAAGTAGTGGAAGAGAGTAGTAGTTAATTGAGTAGTGGAATTAAGTAGTGTAAGAGAGCACTGGAATTGAGTAGTGGAAGAGAGCAAAGGAATTTAGTAGTGGAAGAGAGCAAAGGAATTTAGTAGTGGAAGAGAGCAGTGGAAGTGAGTAGTGGTAGAGAGCAGTGGAATAGAGTAGTGGAAGAGAGCAGTGGATGAGAGTAGAGGAATTGAGTAGTGGAAGAGAGTAGTGGAAGAGAGCAGTGGATGAGAGTAGAGGAATTGAGTACTGGAAGAGAGTAGTGGAATTGAGTAGTGGAAGAGAGCAGTGGAAGAGAGCAGTGGAAGAGTGCAGTGGAAGAGAGTAGTGGAAGAGAGTAATGAAGAGAGTAGTGGAAGAGAGCAGTGGAAGAGAGTAGTGGAAGAGAGTAGTGGAAGAGAGTAGTGGAAGAGAGTAGAGTAGTGGAAAAGAGTAGTGGAAGAAAGTAGTGATAGAAAGTAGTGGAATTGAATGGTGGAAGAGAGTGACGGCTGTCTAGAGTTTGGGAACCACTTCTGTAACGCAATAAACGTTGTCCAGAAGCCTGTAATCGTTAACTTTGTATTTTGATCATGCAACGAGAAATCACGCGATGTTAACAAATGTCCGCTGACACAGAGTGTTTCCCATCAGGGAAATGAAGGAGAGAAGTAATTGATTTTGACAACTCTCAGCTGGCAAAGACAGGGGGGAAAAATCTCAATAAAAATAAAGAGAGAAGGGAAGAAAAATGTTTGTGAAAAGGAACAGGAATATTTTATAAGATAGAGAAAGGAATAACAAAAAGAGTAACGGTAATTACATGCACAGAGGAATATTAAAGGAGTAGAAAAAGAAAGCAGTGAAGAAGTTTAAAGAAGTTAAAATTAATTAAGCGATACACGAACAGTGAAGAACTTGAAATTGTAAGAAACTATGAATATCTGGGATCGAGTAACTCACAATGGAGACTGCCATAAAGAGATTGAAATAAGATTAGGAATAGCAACACAAACAGTAAACGCCATGAAGAACATGTGGCACAATACTAAAGAGGAAGTAAAATTAAAATTACTGATGACATGTATCATTCCGATAGCAATATATGGTTATGAATCAAGGACAATCCTGGAAACAGAAAAACAAGAGGATCGATTCATTCAAAACAAAATGCTACTGAAAAGTTTTTAAGACAGGCCTGCTTGGATACTGAAAAAGAGCAATAAAGACATACTAAAAGACTTAAACATTAAAAAGAATAGGTTTATAAACACTGTTCGACAAAGGGAATTAAAATATGGCCACGTCAAAAGACACAAAGGGCTGGAAAGAGCAATAATGGGAGGCATGGTTCCTGGGCGACGCGTCGGGGAAGACTAGGCAGAAGGTTATTTCAAGACATCAATAATTCACAGATGTATGTAGCTATCGGGAAGATACATGTCCTCAGTAATTGTAATTTTACTGTCTTGATGGTATTGTACTACATGTTCTTCGTGGCGTTTATTTGTGTGTTGCTATTGCTAATCTTCTATTGATCTCTTTCTGGCAGTCTCCATTGTTAGTTACTATAGATCCCAGATTTTCATAGTTTGTTACAATTTCTTCATGGTCTTCACTTTTGATGATGATATTGAGTTGGCGTTTTGATTAAGTAATGAACAAGTTAACAAAAACGAATTAACCAACCACTTTACCAGCACAGGCTAACGCACCGGCTTAGCTATTACATGAGCCTGTATTCAAATACAGCCTGAAGCTTTCTAGTCGACTAAAATAAAAAAAATGGGTACCTGATTCATTGAGTTGGGAAAAAGTAATAACAGCAAGGGGAAGCATTGGCCCCCTCACGTCGATATGCTATTATTTAGTACAGTAAAATATTTCACATTCCTACGACATGTCACTAGATAGTACTTTCAAGCATAACAAAGTCAACGAAGTGAATGTGCAACTAGGTCACCAACTGTGTAACTAGGTCACCAACTGTGCAACTAGGTCACCAACTGTGCAACTAGGTCACCAACTGTGCAACTAGGTCACCAACTGTGCAACTATATCACCAACTGTGCAACTAGATCACCAACTGTGCAACTAGATCACCAACTGTGCAACTAGATCACCAACTGTGCAACTAGATCACCAACTGTGCAACTAGATCACCAACTGTGCAACTAGGTCACCAACTGTGCAACTAGTCACCAACTGTGCAACTATATCCAACTGTGCAACTAGATCACCAACTGTGCAACTAGATCACCACTGTGCAACTAGATCACCAACTGTGCAACTAGATCACCAACTGTGTATGTAGATGACCACCTATCTAGATCTGGAAACTTCCAGCGTCGCTAGATGCCGCATAGGGCTCCTTGTGTTTTTCGCCTATCATCTTAATTCTGGTCGAGATTTTCGATCTATCTAACGAGTCGATACCTGCCAACTTTGCTTCTCTTATAAGTGCTCTTTCCAGTGTCTCTCTAAGTCTGACTCTTTTTCCGTATCCTGATGTTTTTCATGGACGAGCTAGTGTTGGAATCCTCTTCTTGGCTCTTCTCAATAAATCTCCGACACAAGTCCATCTTCTCTTCCTAATTGTAGATGAAATCGTTAGTTACATGGCCATTTCACTATCTCTATATTTGTCTTGAATTCATTCCATTGTACACAGAGTATTCTTCTTAGACATTTGTCTTCAAAAGCGTTTTTTTTTTATTTCTCCACCTCTTTTATTGTTTTCCAGCTTTCACATGCGTAGTTAGTGATTGATAATAAGAGGATTGTGTTGAATATTCTAAATTTACTTTCTTGCTTAATAATTTGTATTCCCATATTTTGTCCAGGTTTTTTATTTCTGTTTTTACTATCCTGCTTGTGATCTCTTTCTTTGTTTCACCTTCTTGATCTATATTACTTCAAATATATGAATAATGGTTTATTTTTTACCAGTTATACAAGCAACTGAATCACGAACAAACTCCGCCACCAAAGGAAAAAAAAAACAGCAACAACAAAAAATTATCAAATTTTCCAAATATTACATCAAAAAACAATTCCATTAAAATGGAAACAACTAAACAGTCATCATATCTTAATCTAATTAATATCTTTTCTATCAAAATCGCAGCGCATAGGGTTTTCTCATTTCTATTTTCACTGGCCTCCATTGACCATCTTCCCCGATCAAATCTCGATTAAAGCGTAAAACTAAATATAAAATAAATATTTATATCTTCAGTTTACGCTACAAATCAAACAACGCTACATTTCCACAAATGGAAATGGAATCATTGTTAACGACATGCCAAGCTCTGGTCATAAAGAAACACAAGACTTCTCCCCAACACAGAACGTCAAGCGATCACAGCTCGACAACCTGACATGTGAACGAACATTCCAGAAATATTAGTCTCACCCAAGTTCAATGAATGGCTGCGTTTAAGTTTCATGCATCACAGAGTTGTCTCGAATCTCCAACAATTGAATGCTCTTTTAATTCACATTTCGAAGATGAAATTCTAATAAAATATTCTTACAAACTCACTACTTTTTAATTCACGTTCTATTATTATCCAATAACTTCAATCTTGCTTTTACTTGATTACTTCATTGTCATTGATTTATAATGCATTTTTGACTTGTCATGATCCATTTATAACTATTAAAACAATTTTAGATAAAAATCCATGAGAGGAACAACTCAAAATACACATTTTATATGGAATTAGACAACCCGAGAGAGTGGGCGAGAGAGCGACCAAGAGAATGACATATGAAGAGACAGAGACTGAAGAGAGAGACTGAAGAGAGAGACTGAAGAGAGAGACTGAAGAGAGAGACTGAAGAGAGAGACTGAAGAGAGACACTGAAGAGATAGACAAGAGAGAGACTGAAGAGAGAGACTGAAGAGAGAGACTGAAGAGAGAGACTGACGAGAGAGACCGAAGAGAGAGACTGACGAGAGAGACCGAAGAGAGAGACTGACGAGAGAGACCGGAGAGAGAGGCAAGAGAGAGACTGAAGAGAGAGACTGAAGAGAGGGACTGAAGAGAGAGACTGAAGAGAGAGACTGAACTCGAGATGGAGAACACAGATGAAGACCTGAGTTAAAGGGCGGGATATATATATATATAGGCTATCTGAACCACCAAATGAAGGGCGCGATACATATATGCTATATGAACAACCAAATGATGGGCGCAATACATATAGGCTATCTGAACCACCACATGAAGGGTGCCATACATATAGGATATATAAACAACCAAATGATGGGCGCGATACACATATGTTATATTAACAACCAAATGAAGGGCGCGATACATATAGGATATATGGACAAACAAATGAAAGGCCCGAAACATGTAGGCTATATGAACAACCAAATGAAAGGCGCGAAACACGTAGGCTATATGAACAACCAAATGAAAGGCCCGAAACACGTAGGCTATTTGAACAACCAAATGAAGGGCGCGATACATATGGGCTATATGAACAACTAAATGAAGGGCACGATGCGTATGGGCTATATGAACAACTAAATGAAGGACACGATACACATAGTCTGTATGAAAAGCCAAATTAAGTGCGTGTTACATATAGACCATATAAAGAACCAAATGAAGGGCGCGAAACACATAGGCTATATGAACAACCAAATGCTTGTAAATCGGATTTTTTTCTCTCACGAAATTGGACACCAAATCTACGGCACATGATAATGGTGATCCTTTATTCCCCAGCTATTTCTCATGCTTGGTAGCATTCAGCGCCAAACATCGGCAATCCTTTAGTGGCATGGTTCCAGACACATTCCCCAAATGTGCTAAATCGCCAGAGATGAGATTACTTGACCGAGCCGCCGTCCACTCTCACTCTGTCCAGCTAGCCAGTCTGTGGCTCTTACATCGCCTTACATTTAACTACACATTTCTCTTCTCACGTTATTTCTTGGACTCTTCGGGAAGTCAACTATTAGCAGTAATTAGAACAGGAATATCCCCGGAATCTAGACTGCCACATTTGCATATTTGTCTGGGAATCCCGAAATTGTCAATCAACGCCTGACCGCTCACAACAGCTCTAAGAACCCCGCCTTTATTTGGAAAATCCGGAGTGTTCCATTACAGACAGGGGGTGAGTTGGAGGGAGTTTCAAGTACGTTTTGTCAAGACTTTTAAGGACCCGATAACTCGTTTCGTTTGTGAGCTGCCTTAGAGTGGACTGGTCAACTGACAACTAGATTTCCAGATAATTCTTGAGTAGGTCCTTAAGATTATTTTGTCTAGTAGTAAACAGTGTGAGAAAGGCGGAGACGGGGTCAGTGGGTCGAGTCAGTTCAGAAGTCAACGTAACGCAGACGTCTTGGTCTACGTCCCTGGACGTGCGGGAGTACGTGGAGATGAAAGAGCGAATAGTTTGGCTAGTTGTGCTGTCGTCTATGATGGTTAATCAATGGATCAGGCAGACGCCAATGCCCCCCGAGATGCAGGAAGGGCACAGGCTAACATGAGTCAACGTTGCTCGGTCAGATGAAAGATGTTGGAGTAAATGTGGGCATAGTCAGAAACGAGAGGGTTAGTGGGTGCATAAGAGGTCGTCACAATCAATGCAGAGCTGGAGCCAGTTGTTGAAAGTTACGGGACATGCTGAGGAGGGGATCTCAGCTCAAATGGGATTGTTCGGAGTGCAATGATGACAATTCACAAATAACTCAATGATGATAACCTACAAATAACTCAATGATGATAACACCACGAATAACTCAATAACTCAATGATGATAACCTACAAATAACTCAATGATGATAACCCACAAATAACACAATAACTCAATGATGATAACCTACAAATAACTCAATGATGGTAACACCACTAATAACTCAATGTTGATAACACCACAAGTAACTCAATAAACAGACTTTCCATACATTAAAAAAGGAATAAAGGTAGTTCTACAGCAATTGTCATTGCCTAATGTAGTGTTACTGACATCACCGTGCTAATCATCAACTTCATGCGGCGGATTGACCACATCTCTTTCATCTACTGTTCGTTCCAACAGCATCTCTTTGGTACCCATTTCCAATTTTTGGTTGACCCCGATAGCTGTCGTTGGTCAAATAAAGACTTAACCAGTATCTTAAACTCCCAACCTTCAGGTTGTCAAGGGAGTGTATTCACCACAACGCGACTGAGACTTGCCCCAAACACACGCCACACTCTGCGCCGTGCCAGGGGTCGATCTTTACCACTCCTTACCTACAGTATCCTTCTATCCTGTTAAACTTCTTTTATTTGAACTCATCATCATCAAGTACCGAGCCTGCTGGCGTAGGTGATCATGTCTCTCCACGACTTTCGATCTCGACAGTTATTTATCATTTCTGTTGTTGACCTTCTGCCATGCCATTCTCTTAAGCTGGCTGGTATTTATTCTCTTTGCTTCCCTCCATCTCTTCATCCCTCAATTTTTCCAGTTGTACAATATATTCCAGTTGTTCTCTTCTCATTACATGGCCAAAAAATGATGATTGTTTCTTCCTAATATTGGAAATTAGCTCTCTTTTTGCTTTGACCTCTTTCAGAACATATTCATTACTCTTCTTAGCTGTCCATGGTATTCTCAACATTCTTCTGAAAAACCACATTTCAACAGACTCCAGTGATTTTCTTGTCTGTTGTCGTATTGTCCATGATTCACATTCATATGTTAAGACGGGCTCTACATAACATTTAAAAACTCTTTTTCTAGTTTCTATTGTCAAAAATAGATTGCATAGTATCTTTCTCATTTTTTGGAAAGCTGCTTTTCCTGAGCCATTCTGCATCTCACCTCTTTTGTACATCTTCCGACTAAGGTTAACAAAGTTAACAAATGAACTCTTTGACCTAGCACAGATAATAACAGCTATTGAGAACATATTAATGCCACAGTGCTCTCTCAACAACTGTGACCTAATGAATACGTGTAATACTTCACTCCACTATCACAATATATGTTTAGCGACAGTGCTTACTCTAAGACTGTAGTTAGGTGATTGGTTGATTGATTTGTCGGTTAGGTTGATTTGTTGGTTGGTTAATTTGAATGGTTGGTTAAGTTGAAAGGTTGGTTAAGTTGATTAATTTGTTGGTTCTTCACATTGATTTGTTTAAATGGTTAGGTTGCTTGGTTGATTCGTTAAGTTGATATATAGTTGGTTGGTTAGGTTGGGTGATTTCTTAATTAAGTTGATTGATTTATTGATTGTTTTATTGCTTGGATTGATTGTTTTATTGCTTGGATTGATTGTTTTATTGCTTGGTTAGGCTGAATGTTTGGTTAGGTTGATTGGCTGGTTGGTTAGATTGATTGGTTAGGTATTGATTGTAAAATAAACACAAAATGATATTAAGCAGTGAAACTAATAGACAGACCAGGTAAACCACGACGTTTCGGCAAAAGTCTTCATCAGGTGCAATACAAAAAATGTTCAAAGATCAACAAATTCTTTTCTAAAATAAACAAGGAAATTGAGATATTGGTTAATTGGTAGGTTGATTGGGTTATTATTTTGTTGATTTGCTTGCTTGCGTTCGCCCGATGACTAAAGGAGTACACCTCTTCATCATCCGCCCTTAAAAAGACGTTAAGTGAATGTATCTGTGTTGTGTTGTGGTTTGCAGTATAACTGTGATATTTCCGCCTTTCGGCCCAACACATCCGACTTCAGCACGACATGTTTGAGTATCGGGTTGTCTTCCCTATTTGATCCCTACTCGCTTGGCCAGACTAGACAGGTTAGTCTGTTACTAGAGGCACCGCGGAGAGGTGGAGCAGGGTCTGGTTCACCGATCCTGGCGCAAGCCATCAGCTGTGGGTCGTTGACAACTTCCAGCTCTGGTGCTGTGAGGCGCGCTTTCGCCTCCATTCCTTGATTTAGCAAATTTCTTTTCAAACGAAGAAGTGCAGAAGCATTACTTCTCATGATTGACGATTTGCCGCCAGGCCTGGTGCCACTTCTATAGCTTGGCACATGCTTCAGATGGTTTCTTCTGATACACGTTGTATTCTTCTGTCCATTCTTTAATGTTATCTTCCCATGTCGTTCTCTGTTTACCTCTCCTTCGCATCTTTTACACTTCTTTACATCAGGATCACACAAATGAGGAACATAGAACATAGAACATAGAGTCTACATTGTGTTATGTTGTTGTTGTTGTTGTTATTGTTGTTGTTTTTATTGTTGTTGTTGTTGTTATTGTTGTTGTTGTTGTTGTTGTTTTTATTGTTGTTGTTGTTGTTGATGGATTGCCACGAGTTGATACGAGCATGTTTGCCCTTTGACTCATAGAATGTGGCGGGACGTAATGGCTTTCTTGACATTCCCGGCTCTTACTGGAGGTTGGAGGTCGTCTGTCCCAGCCTACGCTGGGAAACTACTAGTCCAGCCCAGAGGTACTGCAATACTGGGTCCTCAATCAGTAACAGCCACCACTACAGGGAACACGTCGATCCTAGCTTCTGTTAGCCAGTCTGTTTTGACGCAGACTGTTACCAGGGGAGACCACCAGGAGGTAGATCTGCTAGGTCTTGGTAGGCTGATGGTGCGCCAGTCGCACGCGCTTATGCTCCCCCTTGTTATGTTTATAAAAGATAATCGTTCAACAGAAAGCATTAGCAACATAGTAGTTAGACCGCTAAACCCGACTTAAACACTCACTTTGCTTCAAATGCCAGGTCTACAATCAAAGAAGCTGAAAATAAAATGGACATCTAGCAAACTGATTTGCTGTAGGTAATAAGAGAGAGAGAGAGTAAGAGTTTTAAACTTTCAAATGACGTGGTTTTGAAGGTCAGGTTGAATAATTCACTCCAGCTACGACAATGGACCTTAGATGCAAGAACAATAGGAAGAATAACCACAACCGAAATAGAATGTCTTAGACAAATGGCAGGAAACAGACCGAGAGATAAGATCAGAAATGAAGAACTGAGAAAAAAGCTAGGAATAATTTCAGTTATAGAGTACATAAAGAAACAACAGATACAACAGATACATTTGTTTGGCCAAATGTGGTAAGGTAGAACGATCAAAACACAACACAACAAACCATCAATAAACGCTACCAGAACACCAACCGCAAGGGCCGACCACGAAACAACGGATTGATGGAATGTTAAAAATATGAAACATAACAAGTGAGGCCAACAGAAGAGCAAAGCACCACAAACTATATATCTCCTCGACGCTGAAAGGCAATTGGAGAAAGGAAAGAAGAAGAAGAAGACTAGGACATTATATTGTAATTCTCTTTCCTTGTAACTTCAAAAGTTACATTTCCTGGCCCACGCAAACTTCACTTGTTCCCAAACAATTTACCGAGCACGAAAATGGCAGCCGATATTAGAGAAGTTTCTTAATGAGCCCGCAATAAACGGTAGAGGATTGTTGTGAACAAATTTGGAATTCAATACTTGAGTTTGTGATGGATGAGGACTAATTTTTGTGTCGAGTGACTTTCTTCGTTGTGCTGGGGACTCTTCAAACACGATTCTGTGAAGATCGGAGTTCTGGATCTGACGTTTAACAGAGTCCGTTTAGGTCAAGCACTGGGCATAGTCTGAACGATAATTATTAGTAATAAGTTATAGTTATAGCTAGCCGAAGGCCCCGGTATCACAGCAAACGAATGAAAATAATTAATTGATCAACCGCCCGTGCCAGTGGAATCATCCGAATTAACATCTCATCGACTATATAAACAAAGAAATGCAGCTGCAGTTCCCAACAAAGCGAATACAGCACACATTAAAAGACAAAAGGCGTAACAGCACCGAAAGTGAACGCAGCTGAACTGTCCTTCGTCATATAATATCATCATTCATCGTAAGTAATCTGAATATAGAAACACCCTACGGATGAAAAGCACAGCCCACGGTGTGCACAAAGCACTAAACTCAGTAGCTCCGGCAGCAAGCCTGACTTGGAATATCAGGAAACTGCAACAAGGATCACTTTTCAGACAGGGCCTCAACGGTTCCTGCAGCCTAATCGCCATCTTGACCGGAAGTCCTAGTAATAAGTATAAATAAACTGAGAGTCATGTTAGATAAATCTATGACATATTTAAATGGCCCACGGTCTGAACGAGAATTATTAGCAGTGCTTGTTTTTATTCTGGACGCACGCTGTGTCGGCGCCTTTTTTTATATTAAAATTTAAATTTATTGACTGTAAAAATACACGATGGTCATATGTTGGACATGTGATGAGAAGAGGTGATAACCAAATAGCAAAGCAAGCCCTCATGTGGGAAACAACAGGTAAGAGGAAAAGTGGAAGCACAGAGAAACACTGAGAAGAACACTGATGAGAGAGGCAAGGGCAACAGGAATCGGCTCCTTCAATGAGATAGAACTGCTTGCACAGAACAGAGACAAATGGCGAGATTTGATAAAATATCTTTAAAAGAATTGAAAACTAGTACAACAAAAATTTAGATAAGAGAAGGAGTATGTTGGTTGATAAGTCTTCTTACACGCCCACTAAGTTTCTAATTCCTGGCTGTGTCCATCTTAACTCCCATCTCTTTCATCCGAAGGAGTGACGTGGATTTGTGGTCGTCGAAGCCCTGTGTTCTTCCCACATCTCGGAGAGCACTGATGATTTCCCCCGATCCATTGATTGACCGTCCTCAATGACAACGCAGCTAGCCAACCTGTCCGCTCTTTCATTTCCCCGTACTCCCGCATGTCTAGGGACATAGTAAAAGGTGACCTTACGTATTTTTGGCTTCTGCATTGACTCTAACCATTGCATGCATACAGAGCCCGCCTCCACTTTTTTTTTAATCATGTTCATTGAATCACTCAGTATACATGCGTGGGTATAATCTTGTCACTCTAACCAGTTGAATGCCCTGGTCACTGCCATCACCTCCATCATCATGCTACTCGTGGTAATGACGTATGCACCACTGTCTTCTTTGACTATTCTGCCTGTCAAGCGTGCTGTAAATGCCCATGCACTTCTTTGGTGTCGTATTACAGATCCGTCCGGGAAAAGGACGACACATTTCTGCTACTTGCGATGTGTATTGAAGTTTCGTTCTACAGTATGTGGATCTATTGTATGTTCATTAGGCAAACATTGTATGCGATTTTTTAAATGTAATCAAAGTAAGGGGAATTGTTCTTAGTTTTTTTTAAATAAGTTTTTCATTTCTGATCTTATTACTCTATATGTTTCTTGCCATGCGTCTGACACATTTCATTTTGGTGGTGCACATTTCTCAGGTAGTTCTTAAGTCTAGCGTTGTCACGTCGCGCCCTTTACATTTTGATTTCATATGACATATTCTTGAAGGTAACACAGAACTGAGTTGTCAGTCGCTGCTGGACACTGCGAGACTTGCTGAGGAGGAGATCTGAGCACCTATGGATAGGTTCAAAGTGCAATTACGATGACCCACAAATAACTCAATCTTGAGGGTATAACTTTGATTGATTCAATGACCGAGCTACTAATTAATTCCTTTTATATTAGTTCATTGTTGATATTACCAATCACTTAATGAATATTGACCCGGTTACAAGAAGAACTAATATCCCTTTCCAAAAAGTTCAACAAATGATTAAATTGATCATGCACTGTAATTTTCTATATTTACTCATATCTTCACATCCTCTGTCGTGTCATCCATTTCCCGGAATTAGCGAATATTATATTTTCTGCATAACAATGTCAATAAAATGTCCTGCCCACTCGCCATTTAGTTCACAATCCTGGATGTGTTCAAGGCTTAATGAAATCAAAATTAAGGCCACATCCTCTCTGGCACTGCCATGTTATGTTTCTTGTCACGCAAGTTTCATGACATACGACCAGACACGTAATTTCACCAGGTCTTTGACACTTCCAGTTAAACAACAGTAAATTATATTACCAGTGACGTCACAAACAAGCGCAATGATTTTGCTTGTCGATGACGTTAATAAAGTAGTCCTCATTTATTGTGAACTACATTTAGGTATGTGGGTGTCCGGTTAGCGCAATCGATAGGCGGTTGGCTTACCACGGCAACAGCCGGGGTTCGTAATCCTGGCGAGGACACCTGGGTTTTACTAATTCCCTAAAAATTAGTAGGAGCCGCGATAGCTCAGTGGTTAGTGAACTGGACTACTACGGACAAGGGGTAGGGTTCGATCCCAACCGACGGCTCCGGGTTCACCCAGCCTTAAATGGGTACCGGATTTTTTCTGGGAAAGTAAAAGCAGCACGGGCGTAATACCGACCACATTACCCCAAAAATCATGTGCTGAAGGTCTGTAAAATATAGGGTCACTAACACCATATTTCCCTATACGCCACTTGGCGTGACGGGGGTTACTTTACTTTACTTTTTTACATTTAGGTATGTGGTGATTGATTTTTCGCAAATTAATTTTCTATGAGACTATTTACCAGTTTAGAACGAGAGCCGTGAATCTGTCACACATTGAGCGATGCTTGTCAACCATTTTTATTTTATTATTTAATGTCCACTTTTGCTATTTACAAGTAGATAATGTTTTGTCCATTAACTTGTGTTGTTACATATCCTTTTTTGCTTTGTTTTGGCGTGTCTCAGTTTCTATGACGATTGTCTGTCTAATTTGGCACATACAAGAACATAAATAATCAACAAGTAACACAAACGTGGCAGAATGTAATGGAACCTCAAGCAATAGAGAATGAAACGAGTACCAGAGTTTACTAAGAAAACACTAGGAAAAAAAAGTGCTGAAAGAATGCGAAGCACTAGAAATGTACTGTCTGGCAATACAAAACAACAGTAGAAAGGCGGACAGAAAAATGGAGACCGAATCAGACAGGCCGGGGAATGTGTAAAAAAAAAATAGTGAAGATTTTGGATGGAACAATCGAGACTGTCCGATGACCTAGGGCACAGCACGGCCAGTCGTGATTCCTCAGCCTGTTCTCATTCACCAACTCCTGAATACAGCTCATCAGTAAACAGAGAGCCGGGGCGAGGGGAACTGCAGTTGGGAGAGAATCTGTGCTCACTTTTATCTCGAGCCACAATGACTGTTGATTTGGGTAGCGATAATAGAAGAAGAAAAACAAATAACCTGGCCTCTGTTTTGACCGCTGAGAAAAGATTGCGCTTCAAATTAAACAAAAAAAGATATGACGCCAGAAGTTGTTGTCAGAAAATTCATTTAGACAAAATTGCTTTACAATAAAATTCAGACAGGATGAAAAGAATATGGGGGAAAAAACAGACAGAAACCTTAATAAAAGCAAATAAAATATTCAGTTCTTTTTCTCGTTAATATAGTATTACAATTTTCCATGCATTTATTGAGAAGAGGCATTGTGGCCGATATAGGTGATTCACCGAGATAGATCCGAGAAGGAGGTCAGCATTAGTCATGAATCTTTTCACGGGAAGAAATATGTTTACAACACTCGGAAAATAAATCACAAATAATCAATAACAGAAAAAAACGAAGAACAGTAGTATCCGAAACAGAATCGGACCCGTATTTCTCGGCTCAGCCACTTGCTGCGAAAGGCAAACACTAGAGCACTCGGCCAACTCACCTACCTAAACAGATAGCTATCATTGGCGATGGCTTTCACGCATGTGTAAAAAGTAAAAAAGTAAAGTTGCCCGTCACGCCAAGTGGCGTATAGGGAAATATGGTGTTAGTGACCCTATATTTTACAGACAGCACATGATTTTTGGGGTATTACGCCCGTGCTACTTTACTTTCCCAGAAAAAAAAATCCGGTACCCATTTAAGGCTGGATGAACCCGGAAGCCGTTGGTAGGGATCGAACCATACCCCTTGTCTTTTGTAGTCCAGTTCACTAACCACTGAGCTATCGCGGCTCCCTTACGCATGTGTACTCATGAATATAGTACAGGGTTACAAGCACAACTTGGGAATGCATACATTGATTCCCGAATTGTAACCCTATGCTCTAGTCATGAGTACACAGGCATGAGAGACATCGCCAATGATAGATATCTATCTGTTTCGGTAACTGACTTGGCTGCGGTTCCTAGCGTTTGGTTCTCGTGGCAAGGCGCTGTATCTAGGAGTACGGGTTCGATCCTGCTTCGGACCATTTATTGTTCTTTGTTTTGTTTTTTCTGTCGATTATGTGTGATTTGTTTCCCCCTGATTGCTATAACATACCTCTAGCCCTGAATTGATTCGCTGATCTATCGCCCGGGACGTTACCCTCTACATTAATATTCATTTATTATTATTTGTCTTCGGCATTAGTCGTGGTAGGGCATGTAAACTAAGGTGTCACGGCAGGCATTGAAATCCACAAGCTGCTTGCTATATGATGCACGGCTGTTTGTCACTGATACTTTAGTTCACATGTTTATTTGTGCTTTTCGAGAAAGATCAAACACGCGTGTTTGTTGAGTTGCACATTCAAAGAAATAAACATTCGATGCAACAAGGCAAATCAAATATTGGGACAGCTAGACCCTATATTTCAATACAAAGAAATAAACATTCGATGCAACAAGGCAAATCAAATATTGGGACAGCTACACCATATATTTCAATACAAAGAAATAAACATTCGATGCAACAAGGCAAATCAAATATTGGGACAGCTACACCCTATATTTCAATACAAAGTTAGCTACTATAACCAAGAAACATCCCGTACAGATTATATTGATTCCAACATTGTGCTACCAATACCAAACATGATCACTTACCACTAAGTACACAAGAAAGGCTCTCACTACAGAGATGACATGTCTGAACTTGGAGTGACCAGATAAGACAGAACTAGAAATGACATTGTGAGACAAAAAGTAGGCATTGATCCACTCCTAAGCGACATACAGAAACAACAAATCAATTGGTTTGCCCCTCTAGAAAGAATGCCGTGCGATTCATTACCTAACAAAGTTATTGCGTTGTTCCCAACGTTACTGGATAGAAGAGAACATATCAAATGTAAATGCTCAAAAAAACTTGAGTGCACAAGAATGAAGAGCATAATTAAATGTTACACGATCAATTCCAAAAGCTAATTCTCTTTACGAAGTCATTCATTTATGAAGTGTTAAGAAGATAAATTCCAAAGGCTAATTCTCTTTACGAAGTCATTCATTTATGAAGTGTTAAGAAGATAAATTCCAAAGGCTAATTCTCTTTACGAAGTCATTCATTTATGAAGTGTTAAGAAGATAAATTCCAAAGGCTAATTCTCTTTACGAAGTCATTCATTTATGAAGTGTTAAGAAGATAAATTCCAAAGGCTAATTCTCTTTACGAAATCATTCATCTCTAAAGTGTTAACATAATCAATTCGAAAAGCTAGCTTTCACTATGAACTCAATCATTTCGCAATATTGCAATCCCCAAGAAAATTATTAAACCAATTCCAATGTAATTCATTAATAAGCTAACAAAGAAGTGATAATTTCAAAGAAAATAATTAATTGAATATTGAACGAGAAAAATTATTTCAGATGTATCATTTATGTTTGTATTAAATCCTAGTTGAACAAATATCACAAACAATTTTGGCATATTTTTTTTAGAAATGTGAACAAACATTTAAATTAATAACTTGCAAATAAAATACGATTTTTATTTAATTGCATTGAAGTAAGTAATAAAATACTAGAACTTAAGGAAAAAATAACAGGTGTCATGAAAAAGACACCCAAGCAGACACAGAAAGAAATCACGTAGCAGAAAAAAACATATACACGATACCTACCCACAGGGCTCTAGGTCCCACATATACACACATGGCTCTGCTACAAATGCCACCAGAAATAGAAGGGGTGGTGTGTTCTTGACACTGAATAACCAGGACGAGATCACCAAGTCAATAGCTACTGAAAAATTATCAAACAACTTTAAAGCAGAAACTGAGGTCCTCAGAGATGCTGCAACACTGGCTACTCAACACAATAATAACATGCACATTAAATTGATGATTCTAACTGATGCACTGTCAGCATTATCAGCTCTAAAAAGCCACAAGAACAATGAACTAGATGATTTGAGAACAGTCCTAGACCAACTATGCAATAACTTCCAGCGAGTAGTCATTCAGGGGATACCATCACACTGTAATATACATGGGAACGAACGCGCAGACAAATTAGCTAAGGAGGGAGGGAGATTACCACAAGAGAACCATCCGCTCAGTTATGATGAAGCCAAACCCATCCTCAAAGGTCAGTACCATAACAAATGGAAACGAGAACACCCCAAGTATAACGAGAGTGACGGATACCATCAACTATCAAGGAGGGATCAAGTCATCATACTTCGCCTACACACTGGCCACAATAGAATGAGAAATTATATGTTCACTAAATTCAAAATAGGTACAACCAGCCTATGCCACTGTACAATTGACAATGTGACTACAAAACATGTTTAACAGGATTACCCCCCGTAAACAGACCTGAGAAGAGCAAATAGACCTTCGGTACATGATGTGTGGGGTAATGTGGTCGGTATTACGCCCGTGCCGCTTTACTCTCCCAGAAAAATTCCGGTACCTATTTCAAGCCCATGACCTTTTTTAGTCCAGTTCACTAACCACTGAGCTATCGCGGTTCCCTTTTAACAGTTGTAGCAATATGTTGAAAGGAAGTGACGTTTTCGACAACACTGCTCACTGTCACAATATTTGGATGTGAAAACGTTAGGATGGTGCTTGATAGATGGTGATAATGATTACACTCCCCAAATTACAATATTCGCTACCTATCTTTCCCAAATTACAATATTCGCGACCTATCTTCCCAAATTACAATATTCGCGACCTATCTTCCCCAAATTACAATATTCGCTACCTATCTTCCCCAAATTACAATATTCGCGACCTATCATCCCCAAATTACAATATTCGCGACCTATCTTCCCCAAATTACAATATTCGCCACCTATCTTCCACAAATTGCAATATCCGCCACCTATCTTCCCCAAATTACAATATTCGCTACCTATCTTCCCCAAATTACAATATTCGCTACCTATCTTCCCCAAATTACAATACTCGCTACCTGTCTTCCCCAAATTACAATATTCGCTACCTGTCTTCCCCAAATTACAATATTCGCTACCTATCTTCCCCAAATTACAATACTAGCTACCTATCTTCCCCAAATTACAATACTCGCTACCTATCTTCCCCAAATTACAATACTCGCTACCTATCTTCCCCAAATTACAATATTCGCTACCTATCTTCCCCAAATTACAATACTCGCTACCTATCTTCCCCAAATTACAATACTCGCTACCTATCTTCCCCAAATTACAATACTCGCTACCTATCTTCCCCAAATTACAATACTCGCTACCTATCTTCCCCAAATTACAATATTCGCTACCTATCTTCCCCAAATTACAATACTCGCTACCTATCTTCCACAAATTACAATACTCGCTACCTATCTTCCCCAAATTACAATACTCGCTACCTATCTTCCCCAAATTACAATACTCGCTACCTATCTTCCCCAAATTACAATACTCGCTACCTATCTTCCCCAAATTACAGTATTCGCTACCTATCTTACTCATTTATAATATCAAGTACACATCTTCCCGAAAATAGAAAATAAAGAACATATCTACCAGTTTTCTCAATTTGTATTTCAGGTACCTACTCTCCTCATTTAGAATATCAAGTGCCTAACTTCCCCCTTTCCCATTTAGAATATCAAGTGCCTAATTTCCCCCTTTCCCATTTAGAATAGCAAGTGCCTAACTTCCCCCTTCCCATTTAGAATAGCAAGTGCCTAACTTCCCCCTTCCCATTTAGAATAGCAAGTGTCTAACTTCCCCCTTTCCCATTTAGAATATCAAGTGCCTAACTTCCCCCTTTCTCATTTAGAATAGCAAGTGCCTAACTTCCCCCTTTCCCATTTAGAATAGCAAGTGCCTAACTTCCCCCTTTCCATTTAGAATATCAAGTGCCTAACTTCCCCCTTTCCCATTTAGAATATCAAGTGCCTAACTTCCCCCTTTCCATTTAGAATATCAAGTGCCTAACTTCCCCTTCCCATTTAGAATATCAAGTGCATAACTTCCCCCTTTCCCATTTAGAATATCAAGTAACTGTCTTCCTACTTCCCCATTTAGAATATCAAGTACCTATACTTCCCCTTCACCACTTAGAATGGCAAGCACCTATCTTCCCATTCCCGTTTAAAGTGTCAAGTACCTATTTTTTTACACTCCCATTAAAAATGTCAGGTATCTATATTCTCCCTTCCCCATTTAAAATGCTAGGTACCCTATCGTTCCCTTTTCGCCATTAAAATATAAAATCCATACCTTCCCTTTTCCCCATGAAGAATGTCAGTTACCTTTTCATCCGCTATCAACTGGGTAGCGTCTATATATTATTGACAGACCGTTCATTTGATTGCCAGACCACAGTGTTAACTACTACGCTGCAGACGTTGTCTGTCCAATTATAGATAGGAAACACATGAGAGTTATATTTCTCGCTCTACAGAATAAAAATTGGGCTATACCAACATATGCCAGGAACTGTGCCACTTTGGCTACCAGAAAGTGTTAATTGGAAATAATAAATGTAAACAGCTACGATTGCTAAAAACAGAACATAAGCTAACCTGAGTCTCAACCAGGATGCAGTAACCATTAAGATTGCTTTTATCAAGCCACAAACGTATACTACAGAAAGTCCAAGAAGGCAATTATTCCAGACAATTTCTTTTGATCTTGGTTTATTTCAGGGAGTGTATGTTAAATGTACAAAAAATTGTATTAAAATGGTATACTAAATATATCACCAGTATTGAGGTCTTCATCTTCTACTTATTCTTAATCCTTTGAACTCCGATCGGAACATACGGCACTCACAAGAGATGCCCATCCATTATAGGGCACACACAAGAGATCAACACCCATCATAGGGCACACAAAAGAGATCAACACCCATCATAGGGCACACACAAGAGATCAACACCCATCATAGGGCACACACAAGAGATCGACACCCATCATAGGGCACACACAAGAGATCAACACCCATCATAGGGCACACACAAGAGATCAACACCCATCATAGGACACACACAAGAGATCAACACCCATCATAGGGCACACACAAGAGATCGACACCCATCATAGGGCACACACAAGAGATCAACACCCATCATAGGGCACACACAAGAGATCGACACCCATCATAGGGCACACACAAGAGATCGACACCCATCATAGGGCACACACAAGAGATCGACACCCATCATAGGGCACACACAAGAGATCAACACCCATCATAGGGCACACACAAGAGATCGACACCCATCATAGGGCACACACAAGAGATCGACACCCATCATAGGGCACACAAAAGAGATCAACACCCATCATAGGGCACACACAAGAGATCGACACCCATCATAGGGCACACACAAGAGATCGACACCCATCATAGGGCACACAAAAGAGATCGACACCCATCATAGGGCACACACAAGAGATCGACACCCATCATAGGGCACACACAAGAGATCGACACCCATCATAGGGCACACAAAAGAGATCGACACCCATCATAGGGCACACACAAGAGATCAACACCCATCATAGGGCACACACAAGAGATCGACACCCATCATAGGGCACACAAAAGAGATCGACACCCATCACAGGGCACACACAAGAGATCAACACCCATCATAGGGCACACAAAAGAGATCAACACCCATCATAGGGCACACAAAAGAGATCAACACCCATCATAGGGCACACACAAGAGATCAACACCCATCATAGGGCACACAAAAGAGATCAACACCCATCATAGGACACACACAAGAGATCGACACCCATCATAGGGCACACACAAGAGATCGACACCCATCATAGGGCACACAAAAGAGTTCAACACCCATCATAGGGCACACAAAAGAGATCAACACCCATCATAGGGCACACAAAAGAGATCAACACCCATCATAGGGCACACAAAAGAGATCGACACCCATCATAGGGCACACAAAAGAGATCAACGCCCATCATAGGGCACACAAAAGAGATCAACACCCATCATAGGGCACACACAAGAGATCAACACCCATCATAGGGCACACAAAAGAGATCGACACCCATCATAGGGCACACAAAAGAGATCAACACCCATCATAGGGCACACAAAAGAGATCGACACCCATCATAGGACACTTACAAGAGATCTTCACCCATCATAGGGCACTTACAAGAGATCTTCACCCATCATAGGACACTTACAAGAGATCGACACCCATCATAGGACACTTACAAGAGATCTTCACCCATCATAGGACACTCATAAGTGATCTCCACCCAAACCAGTCTGGAGCAAGCATGGACGACTCTCGCATTGACCTGCCAGCCTCTTTCATTTCATTGTTTGCTTCGTCGCCGTATCTCAAATGGTCTGCTCCTTCGTTTGCCAGGTGGTGTCACTGTTAGTGCTAGGTGCGGAAGTCTTGTTCGTTCCATTCGTAGAACGTGGCCTAGCCATTTCCTACGGCTTTTTTTCCTCTTCATCAGCATTAGCATCAAATTCTTTTGCCGTCTTCACATTGAGGGTTGGCTACCATGGAGCGCCATTTCGCTGTCCTTTCCAATGATTCGTTTACTTTGTAACACCTCCGCTCCCTTTCAAGTTACCTCTAATGTACTCAAATATGTTCCTTATAGAGAACAACAATAAATTGGGATATATCGATTACACCTGAAGTTTGTTACTCATTTGACTTCTTTGCTCGACATCTTGTGGCGTACCGACTAAACAAAAACAAAAAACAATGGAAACTCATTGGTCAAGACACATTAGTATTGTTTATTTATTGTACTGTTTATATTCCTTTTGATTGCAACAAATTTGACTGTAGAGTGTTCATGTTTCTAACGTCATTCGTCTCTGTGTTTATCTCTGTGATCAGCTGTCTCTGTTTGTATGTGATCAGCTCTGTGTTTGTCTTTGTGATCAGCTCTGTGTTTGTCTCTTTTTGCCTCTGTGATCAGCGGTGTTTTTGTCTCTCTCTGTTGTCAGCTGTGTGTGTCCTCTTTTGTTTGTGATCAGCTCTGCGTCTATCTCTGTTTGTCTGTTATCAGTTCGGTGTCTGTCTCTGCTTGTCTGTAATCAGCTCTGTGTTTGTCTCTTTTAGTCTCTGTGATCAGCTTTGTGTCTGTCTTTGGGTACAGCTCTGTGATTGTCTCTGGCTACATCTATATGTTTCTCTCTGGCTACAGCTCTAAGTCTTTCTCTGGCTACAGCTCTAGGTCTGTCTCTGGCTATAGCTCTATGTCTGTCTCTGGCTACAGCTCTATGTTTGTCTCTGGCTACAGCTCTATGTCTGTCTCTGGCTACAGCTCGATGTCTGTCACTGGCTATAGCTCTATGTCTGTCTCAGACTACAGCTCTAAATCTGTCTCTGACTACAGCTCTATGTATGTCTCTGGCCACAGCTCTATGTCTGTCTCTGGCTACAACTCTATTTCTGTCTCTGGCTACAGCTTTATGTCTGTCTCTGGCTACAACTCTATGTCTGTCTCAGGCTACAGCTCTAAATCTGTCTCTGGCTACGGCTCTATGTCTGACTCTGGCCACAGCTCTATGTCTGTCTCTGGCTACAGCTCTATGTCTGTCTCTGGCCACAGATCTATATCTGTCTCTGGCTACATCTCTATGTCTATCTCTGGCTACAGCTGTAAATCTGTCTCTGGCAACAGCTCTATGTCTTTTACTGGCTACAGCTCAATGTTTGTACAACGATCAATGATATATTCATTTTGGAGAAACAGCAACTGAGAAGAGAATAGAAACATAGCTCACGTCGAAATAAATTTAAAATTATTATTTGTTTCTTATGTTTAAAGAACGTACATTCACATATCATGAACATACCATTTTCACTTGTCAAACTGTCAGTTAAAATAAAACACAACTTAATCGGAACAGACACCGTCCTGTGAAAAAAATGAAAAACGTAAATGCAAATTTGGTCAAATTCTTCTAATAATGAGTGAAGCTATACATTGTGGGAGCCGCGATAGCTCAGTGGTTAGTGAACTGGACTACAAAGGATAAGAGGCCGGGTTCGATCCTGATCGACGGCTTCTAAGTTCACCCAGACTTAAATTGGTACCGGATTTTTTTTCTGGGAAAGTAAATCGACACGGGGGTAATACTGACCAGATTACGCCAAAAATCATGTGCTGAAGGTCTATACAAATTACAGTCACTAACACGATATTCCATATACGCCTCTGGCGTGACAAGGCTCTTTACTTACTTTACTTATATCTTGTTGTGTGATTTTGATACTGACAATAACTATTCATATGTTTGTTGACAGGTTATATCTACATATAGGATGTCTTCTAAATTAGAGGAAATTGATTTTGAAACCAGTTAAGCTATTTCAACATTTCTATTTGTAGAAAAACACTTTCAAGAGGACAACCCACTCAAACCTTGTTAATATTGTTCATAAAATAATGAAACAAGAAATAAATATAGAACAAGACAACTGACATTATCTATCTCAATTATACCTCCCTAAGATAATTATTCGTTATTTAAAACAGTTTCATCCCCGGTTAATTTTCTGCCCTTTCCATCACTCCTGAGATTTAATGAAGCCACAATTGTTGATAGCTCCCCCTTTACCGGAAATGTGAATCCATGAATTTCCTGCCATTTGCAATGGGCGTTTCATTAGCTGGTTTGTTTTTAACAGATTATTGCCCCTGTTGAATTTTTTATTATTCATTTCGTGGACTAAGATGTTAAAACAAATATGGAGAAGAAGATGAGAATGTAAATATCTAAACCCACAAAGCCAGATTTGGTTCAACTCTACTCATCAATTTCTGAGCTTTCAGTCGAGGTCAATAAAAAGAAGTGCAAACGTAAACATGAAGGTTGTCCGGCCTTGGGGTCGAGGATTCTCTTGAACAATTTGTATCCTTGTGGGCTATCGAGTTGTTACAACAGTCAAGAGAGGAACAAATCGAGCCACTGTTACCTGCCACGCCTGTGTGGCTACGGGGTTTTTACCACCGACAAACTGTTACCTGCCACGCCTGTGTGGCTACGGGGTTGTTACCACCGATCCATTGTTACCTGCCACGCCTGTGTGGCTACGGAGTTGTTACCACCGATCCACTGTTACCTGCCACGCCTGTGTGGCTACGGAGTTGTTACCACCGATCCACTGTTACTTGCCACGCCTGTGTGGCTACGGAGTTGTTACCACCGATCCACTGTTACTTGCCACGCCTGTGTGGCTACGGAGTTGTTACCACCGATCCACTGTTACTTGCCACGCCTGTGTGGCTACGGAGTTGTTACCACCGATCCACTGTTATTTGCCACGACTGTTGGGTATCGGAGTCCTGGCGACCGTGAGGCAACAAAAGAATAGAATCACTGTTACTTGCCACGAGGTCAAGGCAATCATCATCAAGTACCGGGCCTACTGGCGTAGGTGATCATGTCTCTCCACAACTTTCGATCTCGACAGTTATTTATCATTTCTGTTGTTGACCTTCTGCCAAGCCATTCTCTTAAGCGATCTGGTATCTTGTTTCTTTGCTTCCCTCTATCTCTTCGTCCCTAAATTTTTCCAGCTGTTACAATATATTCCAGCTATTCTCTTCTCACTACATGGCCAAAAAATGATGATTGTTTCTTCCTGATATTGGAAATTAGCTCTCTTTTTGCTTTGGGCTCTTTCAGAACGTTTTCATTACTCTTCATAGACTAGCCTAGTACCCCCGTCACGCCAAGTGGCGTATAGGGAATATGGTGTTAGTGACCATATATTTTACAGACCTTCAGCACATGATTTTTTTGAGTAATGTGGTCGGTATTACGCCCGTGCCGCTTTACTATCCCAGAAAATATCTGGTACCCATTTAAGGCTGGGTGAACCCGGAAGCCGTCGGTTGGGATAGAACCCTACCCCTTGTCCTTTCTAGTCCAGTTCACTAACCACTGAGCTATCCCGGCTCACTCTTCATAGTTGCCCATGATATTCTCAACATTCTTCTGTAAAACCACATTTCTACAGTCTCCAGTGATTTTCTTGTCTGTTGTCCTAATGTCCATGATTCACATCCATATGTTAAGACTGTCTCTACATAACATTTAAAAATTCTTTTTCTTGTTTCTATTTTTAAAAATGGATTGCACTGCATCTTCTCATTTTTTGGAAAGCTGCTTTTGCCTGAGCCATTCTGTATCCCACCTCTATTGTACATCTTCCATATCAGGTTAACAAAGTTCCTAAATATTTAAATTCATTTACTTGTTTTAATATTGTTACAATTGTCTTTATTTTGAACTGAGGTGATGTCTTTTTCTTTGTTTTTATCATTACTTCTGTCTTTTTGCTATTAAGGCTGAGTCCTTTATTTTTGCTTTTTTTCACTATAATGTCTAAAATTTCTTGTAACTAATTTTCACTCTTAGCGATTAAGACTGTATCATCAGCATACCTTAGATTATTTATATTATGACCTCCAATTGTTATTCCAGGCATGTCCCTTATTGATCTTAAAATAATTTCATTATACATATTAAACAAATATGGTAACAGCACACAACCCTGTCTAACACCCTGTTTTATTTGTTGAAACATTCCCAATTGGTTTCCAGTTCTTATGGCCGCTGTTTGTTGCCAGTATATGTTCTTTATTATTCTTAGATCTTTGTTGTCTACGTTTACGCTTTCTAAAATTTTGATTATTTCTTGGTGCTTTACTTTGTCAAATGCTTTGGTATAATCTCTGAAACATAGGTATAGATCTGTTTTCACCTCTATGGCTCTTTCTACTAAAGATCTTATGATATAAATGGCATTGCTTGTTCCTTTATCTCTAACAAAACCACACTGTTCATCACTAATTTCTTGACTGATTTTGTTTTGCACTCTTCGCATGATGATTCTTAGTCATATCTTAGTCATGCTGTTCATAATGTTTATTGTGCGATGATCATCGCATTCAATCGCACCTGATTTCTTTGGTAGGGATATGAATATTGATTTGAGCAGGTCGTCTGGTATATATCCGCTGTTGAAGATATCATTCAATATTTTTGTTATTATTTCTATTCCAAAATCACCCATGGCTTAAATCTTTTCTTTAGTTATATTATCTGGTCCAGTAAGTGTTCCTGCTTTCATATTGCACAAGGCGTCTTCTACTTCTTCTTTGAGTATTTCTGGTCCTTCTCCATTATCCTTAATATTTACTTCCGTTTGTTCATCATTATAAAGATCTTTAATGTATTCTGTCCATCGTTCCCTTATGCTTTCTTATTCAATCAACAGTTCTCCTTCCTTTGAACTTAAACATACAGTTTTTTATTGCGTTTTTATTCCTGTTAATTCTTCAATTTGTTTGTATATAGCTTTAGCATCTCTTTTTTGTTGCATCTCAATATCTTTGCATCTCTCTTTTAGCCATGCTTCTTTTGCTTCTTTGCATTTTATTACAATTTCTTTATTTAATCTCTGATACTCATCTTTATTTCCTTTATTTCTTCTTCTTGAATCCATTAGCGACAAAATGTCATCTGTCATCCATTTCTTTCTTGAATTTGTCCTCACTGGTGGTTTGAACTCTTTTGATGTTTGTTGCATTGATTCTTTTAGCATTTCCCACTGTTCGCAATGTTTTGTATCTTCTCTATTGCATTGTACCGTTTCTGAATTGTGATTTTATATTTGTCTTGCAGCTTCTTGTCTGATTTGAGTAAATTTAAATTTAACTTGATGTTAACTGAGGCTCGTTTTGTTGCTTTTAATTTTACTCTAAGCTTTCCCACAACTGGTACATAATCACTATTGCAATCTGCCCCTGGTCAGTCTTCACACATACCAGACTGTTTCTAAATCTATTGCTTATCATTATGTATTCAATTTGATTACATGCGTTGTCTCCTGGGCTGTTCCATGTCCACAGACGTCTTGGATGTTGCTTTAACCAGGTGTTTCCTATCATCATGTTGTGTGTTCTTGCCCAGTCAATAAGTTTGTCACCTCTTTCATTCCTCTCGTCTAAGCCATAATGACCAACTACTTCCTCAACTCTTTCCTTTCCTACTTTTGCGTTAAGATCACCTAGAACTATGGTGTTTTAATGTTGTTTGCATTCATGAAGTAACTTATTTAACATGTCGTAAAATGTATCAATTGTTTCCTCTAGACTGTCTGCTGTTGGTGCATAATCCAACATGATATCAGAATAGAACTGTTCGAGAGCTCCTTGACAGGGAAAAGCAGACTACAATTCACTCATGTTAATTATAACAACAACTGTCTAAAATAAATAAAAAGGAAATAAATGAAAAACACACACCTAAGAAGTGCGTTTACGTGAATTATGAGCTGAGATTAAAGTACAATGAAATAATGTGTAACAGTAGCATTCCATTCCAAGAATAGACATGATGGATACAAAAGCAAGATAGCAAATACATTTACAATCTTGAATTAATATGCAGATTCAAATGAAAATATGCATTAAATAGCAAAGAAGGAAAAGGTAGAGTAGAGAGAGAATTAAAAGTGTATTAGTAATAATAAATGAGTACACTTGCTGACAGCTCTACAGTTGTCGTGACAAGTTCGCTCATTCTAACGATCGCTACATTTGTTATTTTGACATTTCTGTTCTTCCTAAAGCCACGATCCCCGAAGTAATGGCAAATAGACAAGAAGCTTTGTTTGTCTGATATTTTCTCAATTCTCTGAACTTGCGCAATGGAAGTCACAAATTTAAGTTGGAACAACTGAAAGTAAGGGAGAACAAACAAAAAAGTCTGAGGTATATCATAAGTGTACAAAGTAGACCAATATCAAACAGAGGACATTCTACAGACCGCAACAAACGAAGAAAAACGAACAGATAATAATTTTAAGAAACATATTGTAACAGTTAAAAGCATATCATGGTGTTCTCGAAAGATGTATTAGATGCTTGTCGTGTTGTGTTTTGATCTTTCTGCTTTATCACGTGGCCAAACCATTTTATATGCTGTTTCTTTTTATATTCTATGCTGGGGTTATTCCTAGCTTTTTTCTAAGTTCTTCATTTCTGATCTTATCTCTCAGACTGTTTCCTGCCATTCGTCTAACACATTTCATCTCTGTAAAGGTTATTGTTATTATTGTTCTTGCATCTAGGGTCAAGGACTGGCATTAGTAGCGCAAAGTTGACATGAAGATTGTATTGTGGATTGCCCGTTTTGTCTCTAGGGATATTTCCTTGTTAAACTATATAGTGATGATAGCTGTCCAAATGATTTGACAAACTTTGTTGCATCTTGATTCTTATTTCTGCTGTTTGTGAATTGTCGTTTGTCACTAGACTTCCTAGGTATTTGAATCCCTCTACTTGTTCTAGTTGTCTGCCGTCTATAGTTATGTTGATGTTATGTTTCTCTTTTGCGATATTCATGACATCTGTGTTGTTGATGTTCATTTTCAAGTTGTATTTTGTGCCTGTGCTGTTGAGTCTATTTAAGATATAAAATATTAAATTAATAGAAACAAATAGAAACTGCCATTACGATACTTCCCTCAGCTGTGACAACAACCGTTGTTGTGAGTTTGACGATATGACGTAGGAAGAGTGTTAGGTGGGGCAAGAGAATATAGGCTAATTGGCAATATATATAAGATGTTTGTGTATATATCGGTATGTGTGAGAACAAATCAACTTGGCTAATCGGGAGATATATAAATAATCTCAGGTAGGCTAAATCTGTGAGTTTTAATCACTAAAAGTGAAAATGAGTTACAAGCAATGTTAGACATTATAGTTAAGAAAGCAAATATAAAGGAATCAACCTTATAGTAAAATGACAGAAGTAATGATATCAACAAGGAAAAGAGAATTCACCGTAATGCACAATAAAGACAAGTGGAACAATATTAAATTAGGTAAATGAATTTAAATATCTGGGAACAATGTTAACCTCAGATGGTAGATGTAAAACAGTGGTGAGATGCAGAATAGCTTAGGCAAAATCAGCTTTCCAAAAAAATGAGGAAGATACTGCGCAATCCATTTTTGATAATAGAAACAAGAAAAAGAGCTCTTAAATGGTATGTAGAGGGAATCTTAACATATGGATGTGAATCATGGACAATAGGACTACTGACAAGAAAATCACTGCTGCCTGAAGAAATGTGGGTAGTTTTACAGAAGAATGTTGAGAATACCATGGACAGCTAAGAAGAGTAATGAAAACGTTCTGAAAGAAGCCAAAGTTAAAAGAGACCTTATATCTAATATTAGGAAGAAACAATCATCATTTTTTGGACATGTAATTAGAAGAGAAAAACTGGAATATATTGTAACAACCGGGAAAATTGAGGGACGAAGAGATAGAGGGAAGCAAAGAGAAAAAATAACAGACAGCTTAAGAGAATAGATTGGCAGAAGGTCAACAACAGAAATTATTTAACTGTGGCGATCGAAAGTTGTGGAGGGACATGATCACCTACGCCAGCATACATGGTATTGTTGATGATGATGAATAGGGAGTTGTTTTCTTTTTCTTCCTCTTTTCAGCTCCCTGTGGAGCATAGGTCTTCAACAAACATTTTCCACGCCGTTCTGTTTGTTGCCATTTTTTAAGATCATTCCATGTCTTTCTCATCATCTTCAAAACTGCTTCCACTTTTCTCCAAGAACATTTTGGTCTTCTTCTTTGTCTCTTCCCCTGAGGATATTAAAAGGTCTAGTCTTGTAGTACTGTCCGTTGACTTTCGCAGTGTGTGCCCTATCCAAAGTCACCGCATTCGTTGTATCCCCTTGTCCACTAGTTTTTGACTGGCAAGAAAAAAAAAAAACATGTAAAGAACTCCGTCAAGCCAAGTAGCGTACAGGGACAATAATTTGTATAGACCTTCGGCACGTGCTATTTACGGTAATGTCGTCGGTATTATGCCCGTACCGCTTTACTTTCCAAGAAAAAAAATCTGGTGGTATCCATTTAATCCTGGATGACCCCGGAAGTAGTCGATCTTGCCCTTTGTAGTCCAGTTCACTAACCATTGAGCTATCGAGGCTCCCATTTGACTGCTACTTACTCATAATTCTACATTAGTAATGTTTGTCCTGCCATTTCCATCCTTTTATTTTGCGTAATCATCCATTAATGAAAGTCTTATCTTTCTTTATTGTCATTTTTTTTCTCTCCATGTTTCATAGCCATACGTTTGACTTAACATTGAAGTTGAACATTTTTATTTTTGAGAATTTTTTTACTTAAAAAATATCATTAGCTATTGTTTATATCATTACAGGAGGCCACCAGTTGGAACATCGAACACTTTCCCATGACGCCATACCTAAATGTAGCAGAGAGAGAGACGCAGTCGAACGCTGTCACTCGTGAAGAAGCTGACTGTAATAAACTGGGAAACTAATTTCAACGTTTTCCGAAATGTTTACACAGGCACAATGAGATCTGTATGCTATCGTTTAGTAGCATGGATCGCTGCCACAAAGAGCAACATAGACAGTCTTGCCGAAGACAGAGTGTGTCAGCCACGACGCAGAAACATCATAAAACACGCACATACGGGTACCAGCCATACGATACGCTCATTATGTATCATAATGCTGTTCGTACCATTCCATCATGATACAGGAAAGATACAAGTTCGCATGATCAAAAGAAGTTAACATTGAAGAAGTAGCTGAAGTAAAAGAAGAAGTAGAACAACAACAACAACACGATCAAGAACAACACCCGTACTATTCCAACGTAAATCTGTTAACAAACATTTACATCATGTTTCTCCATCATTTATTTTCCAACAGCCAGATTTATTACTGCCTTCATAACCTTATACCACAGCCCAATGACACTGACAACCCTACATTAAGTTTTTGTGTGGAGAGATAACTACTGATTCTAAAACTCTCAATTTATGCTCTGTAATTCCAGAGCTTGACTGTCATCTTACAGCACTAAATCCAAACATTAGTCATCCCAAGAAAATTGTTTAACTTGTGTTTGTAAAGAAAAGGAAACAAATCCTGAACAATTGTTAACGATGTTTCAGTTTGTTTTTGTGTCAACGGGCAAAATCCAAGAGTTTTGTATCGATTAGCGAGTAAATTCAAGAGTTGATATGTACCTGAATGTTTTGTTAAAATGACGTTAGAATACAGACGATGGTGTTGTAATAGAAGACTGAAGGGAGAAGATGGGCCAAGTACAGAGTGGTAGAATGAGTGAGTAATGTAAGAGGACGAGGGTATGAACGTTGGGAGTGAAATGTAATGAAGTGTACTAATTGTAGTATGTAGTATGTTGTAATATAGTAGCGTGTTGTAAGGTAGCAAGGTATTGTAAGGTAGCAGGGCGTGGTAATGCAGCAGTGTGGTGTAATGTAGCACCGTTTTGTAATATAGCAGCGCGTTGTAACACAGCAGCGTGTTGTAATGTAGCAAGGTGTTGTAATGTAGCAATGTGTTGTAATGTAGCAGCGTGTTTTAATGTAGCAGCGTATTGTAATATAGCAAAATGTTGTAATGAAGCAGCAGGTTTTAACGTGGTGTAATATTGCAAGGTGTTGTAAAGAGCAGCGTGTTGTAATGAGGCAGCGTTTTATAATGAGGCAGCGTGTTGTAATGTAGCAGCGTGTTGTAATGTAGCAGCGTGTTGTAATGTAGCAGCTTATTGTAATGTAGCAGCTTATTGTAAAGTCGCAGCGTGTTGTAATGTAGCAGCGTGTTGTAATGTAGCAGCGTGTTGTAATGTAGTAGCGTATTGTAATGTAGTAGCGTGTGTTGTAATGTAGCAAAGTTTTGTAATGTAGCAACGGGTTGTAATGTAGCAGCTTTTTGTAATGTAGCAGCGTGTTGTAATGTAGCAAAGTGTTGTAATGTAGCAAAGTGTTGTAATGTAGCAACGGGTTTTAATGTGGCAGTGTGTTGTAATGTAGCAACGGCTTGTAATGTAGTAACGGGTTGTAATGTAGCAACGGGTTGTAATGTAGCAGCAATGCAAGACAGACGTGTCGCGGTGGCGTGGATTATTTGAAGAACGGTAAAAATACGTCAATTGGGGGACAAATTGACGACTGTTTAACGTTAACAATAATGTAGGAACACAGTAACTTCGTTGACGTAAGAGGGACAACCAGAGATGAACTAATGTCCTACCCTGAGGAAAGTAAATACAAGAGGTTTATATGGTTTTTTAAAAATATGAATGTAGGGTTATCAGACTTTCGGATTTGTCAGGACATGTCTTGCTTTTCAAGTGTTTGTCCGGCGTCTGGGATATCGTTGTAGAAAATCATAATTTATCATGGCTTTGTAATGATTATGGACTTTAATATACGTTTGTTTTGGGCCAATCGTGACGTATTGCACATTGATATTTTAATTTGCCAACGTCATTAAAGGTAAAGTACGAGACTTGAATCGGCGTCTTAACACTCGTGTTTTTCACCATTTTGCTCAGGTGCTTATCCAGAAGTGTTCAGAGACTTCTGCATAGTGTCGCTTCAAGCATCGAAACTCACGATGCGAGTAGACGTTCCTCATCTTCCCAGGGTAATACCCTGGCACCAATTTCTGCCAGTGGTTGGGTCGACAAGGGGTATATTTTTCCAACCACGAGAACAATTCACACTGGTTCCAGCGGGATCGAACTCAGGTTGTCCGAACGTCGGTAGCCCAATCAGGTGATTTTCCCAACTAGGCTACCGAGGTCCCCGAGCGTCATTGTAAGTTTTTACAGTCGAATCCACTGCCAGATAAAAAGCAGATATGATATTGGTTTACCATCCCCTGAACTATGGGAAATAGGCAAGTAGCAAGTTGTAGTTTCAATCAGGTGATTTGGGGGACTGGTTGGTCTCGAGGCAAGACGTCGGCCTTACCGGTTGGGATTTTGATTTACGATTTCTCTCTGCGGCAACCAACTCTTGTCTCAGCACAAAGAATTGGCTTGAAACGCCAATTGCTCATCGACGGAAAAAATATGAGTATCTCCGAAGTCCGAGTTATCTGCCTGTGCGGCGAGGGACCCCTGTGCACACGGCTGCCAGCGAAAAATTAATTAACACGCAAAATTCAGTTCCTAGTCTTTAGGGACTTCGTTAGAGGTAAAAGCTGGCGAACGAAGATAAAAAAAAAAATATTATCCATCGATGGATTTCCAATTTCTTGTATTAATGAAACAAAGTGTAACTAGGTACATTATCAATGATTGTTTGGTGAGCTTCGACACCGTGTTTTGAAAAAAAAAAGAAAAAAAATATATAGAGAGAGGTATTACGCAGTGAGGGTGTTATAGTATATTTATTGTTTCTTGTTATTGACATTATATAATAACTTGACAGCACATCACATTTATTATTAGTTGATCACAACAGGTAATTCAAGACAGACCCTTTATTCTGGATACATTTTATTGATATCTCTAGGCACAATGATCGACTAGTGGTTGATGCACTTATCTTAAATTAATGTTAATTAATTCGGGACTTCTCTGAGGCTACCGCTGATGACTATGGTCCGTCACAAGTGCATAATTTGCATACAACATTATTCAGCTTATGTTCATGAGGAATGTGAAACACAACTTGAAATAATCTTAAAAACATTTCACGACACTAATGTTCATATTCTCATTGCAATACTCCTACTCTCTATCAACTTCTACTAATAAATGTTCAACTGACTTGAACTACAACTTGGAGATTCTAACGTCCTAACTAACTGGCTTCACTTTCTAATCTTAACTTTCTAACTGTCCTGACTATACTGTCTAATGCTCCTTCCTGAATATCTAACTCGAACTGTTGACTTTCTATTCCTGACTAATTCATCTCTGACTCGAACTGTCTTAAACCTATTGTGTTGAAGTTTAAATACCCCAACCACTCTCCTCGACTGAAATTCAGCAGCCAATCAAAACTGCCGCATAGTGACTTCTGGTCACTTGAGTTTGTCACTCCGTGTTCGAGACATGAACTCCAAAATCTGACCTGTCTCAACTGTCCCCCTATTTTACAATAACAGATTATTTTCGTGACTTCTATAACCTATTTAAAATAATTATTACATCATGACTTTGACCTTACCTGGTAGTTGGATGACAACTTATTTATCAGACGGACCAAAGTCACGGGGTCAATGCAAGCGCTAGTCATGCGTCTATGGTCACTTCTACAACAACCTGTTGTTGTAGAAATCGTGGAAATTTCCATTAACTATTATGTTCAGGATAATTCTGGACCTTCCTACCTTACCCTGGTGGGTGTCCCTGTCATGCCTGAGGTTCCCATCCCTACAAACACCGCGCTATCTTCCAACTTCCACAACCTGCAGCGTGCAAAATTCCATGGACCCAAACTCTCTGTATAATTCTACTTTACCTACCTCACCTCTGTGTGTCTACCACCCACTATAAACCTTTACTCCCTTAACTTTGTTTCTACAACTTGTTATCAGGCTGGACACTTCCCATACTTAATTTAATTTCATAACACTGATGGTCGCTACCATTTGTTACTGTTATTGTGTATTGAGAAGCGGGTAACAACTAAGTTACCTGCCCACTATGCTTCCATTCATCATCATCATCATATGCCATACCGGTTGGCGTAGGTGATCATGTCCCTCCACAATCTTCAATCTACAGTTCATCGTATCAGTTCTGTTGTTGACTGTTTTCCATGCCATGACACCAAGCTATCCAGTATTTTCTCTCTTTGTTGTCCGCGATCTCTCTTTCCTTTTATTTTGCCAGTTGTAACCAAGTATTCCAACTTTCCTCTTCTCATGATGTGCCCGAAAAATGTTGATTGCTTCTTTCTGATGTTTTTTAAGAGCTCCCTTTTTGTGTTGGCCTCTTTGAGAACTTCCTCATTGGTCTTTTTAGCTGACCAGGGAACTTTCAACATTCTTCTGACAAATCCCATCTCTGTGGCCTCTAATCGTCTTTTCATTTGTTTGTCTACTGTCCGTGATTCGCTTTCATAGGTCAGAATTTGTTCTATATAGCACCGGTGAACTCTCTTCCATTCGCTCACTCTATAAAACAAGGGGTTAAGGCAAAGAAATGCAAATGAATGCATAACAATGCGAAGCTGCAGTTACCTATATTACGCAGTGAGAACGGAAAGGTTAAATAATTGTGTTTTATGTTTGTTGAAACTAGATATAAAGAGCTTTTATGTCGCTCTAGAACGAGACGGAAAACTTTCTTCTCGGCTATTAAAACCACCCAAAATGTATCCATCATTAAAAAGCATATAAAAGCAAACTTTCTTTCTGAACTAAAAAAAAATTTTCGTACAAAGAAGCTTCTTTGAAGAAAAACGTGGGGAGTTGAAGATTTGGTGCCTGTGGTTTCTTCATTCTCATGTGTCTATATTTAATGTCAAGATACCTGAACTTGAAAAGGAAAACATGTCTGCTTTAGAAGTCATTAAAATAATATATTCTTTTTTTTTAAACGTCACTGAAGAAGAGTTTGTGCCAGTGCATGTCAGAGAAGAGTTAGAGTTCCTGACAAAGATTGGATCACAGCAGAAACAACCTTTCAAAGGACAGATTGTGAAATGTTGCACACTTGTATTGGATACTTACATGAATGGGCTTCTCAGTTAGGGAGAACTGAAATGCTTTCAATGGATCGTAATGGAATATCTTAAAACCATTTAGTTCGATCAATTTTATTCATTGTTTCACTACCTTTTCAATAAGAAATTTATATTGAAAACTCAAAACTATTTGATCAATTCTGCAATCTCAAACAGTAAGCGGTTTACTATAACTAAAGAAGGTTATAAGTCTTAACTAAAAAAAAGTTATAAATCATAACTAAAAAAAGTTATAAATCTGAACTGAAGAAGGTTATAAATCTTAACTAAAGAAGGTTATAAATCTGAACTAAAGAAGTTTATAAATCTTAACTGAAGAAGGTTATAAATCTTAACTAAAGAAGGTTATAAATCTGAACTAAAGAAGGTTATAAATCTCTTTTAGATAAACAGTGGGTTACATTTTTCAATAAAATTTAAAGTCTGAGTGAGCTCTGATGATCTCGCCTGCCAATTTTACTTTTCAGTTACACGCAAGTATAACATGTAGAGAGGGTATGTCCTCAACTCACGTCACAGTAGGTCAAATGGAGAAACTGACCCATGTCTAGGGTCTGTTGTAGGAATTGATCGCAAACCTGAATTGAAGTAAATGCGTACTGGAGATTGTTTCTGGTTAAAGGAAGACGGACCAGCGCAGTGCTGTACAAGAAAAGCGTTGATGGTCAGCAAAGAATGATCACCTCAACAACAAATGATAAATAGCATTTTCATACCAACTATGTGCTATGAAAGACAAACATGGACCCTTTCTAAATCACATTTAGGAAAGATCAATACATATGAGATGCGAAGCTTGAGAAAAGTAACAAACAACACAAGAAGAGATAGAATACCAAATGAAAACATAAGAAAAATAGTGGGAATAAAACCCTGCCAAAAATATATAGAACAACAACAACTAAAATGGTTGGGCCACCTGGTCAGAGTGAATCCTCACCAATCACCATCAATGGCGTTCTTCTCCAGAATGCATGGAAAAAGACCAAGATGAAGACCTAGAAGTAGATGGATAGATGCAGATACAGAGACATGTAACAACAAAGAAAAAAATAACTAATTCAGACATTTCGAGCAGCTCAAGAAAGACAAAAAGGGAGCCGCGATATCTCAATGGTTAGTGAACTGGGCTACAAAGGACAAGAGGTAGGGTTCGATCCCAACCGACGGCATCCGGGTTCACACAGCCTTTAATGGGTACCTGATTTTTTTCAGGGAAAGTGAAGCGGCACGGGCGTAATACCGACCACATTACCCCAAAATTCATGTACTGAAGGTCTGTAAAATATATGGTCAATGACACCATATTCCCTATTAGCCACTTGGCGTGACGGGTGTTCTTTACTTTTTTATTTTTTTACAAGAACAACAAATGATATGTCCACGACACCTTTTCGGTACCAACGAGAAAGAGAAAAGAATAAGAAGAAGGAAGAATGATCAAAATAAGCATGTTACCATTATGTCAGGCTCGAGAAGTAAGGGGTTCGTCTTCATCCTCTACACTAGCCTGTCGTATATCGCCTAACTAATGATGTTTGTTTGTCACAATGGCAACATGTTTGTTCCTAGCTATAGATGCTGGCGTGGCTTTGAAATGACGCTAATCTATTCTTTACAGGAAAATCTAACTACATCAGCTTGTTCTTCTCTATTAGTCTGTTTTCTTCTCTATTAGTCTAATGTTCTCTATTAAAGTCTGTGTTTTTCTCTATTAAAGTCTGTGTTTTTCTCTATTAAAGTCTGTTTTCTTATCTTTTGGTCTATGCTCTCTATTAAAGTCTGTATTTTGCTCTATTAAAGTCTGTTTTCTTCTCTATTAGTCTATGTTCTCTATTAAAGTCTGTGTTCTTCTCCATTAGTCTGTGTTCTTTTCTATTAAAGTCTATGTTCTTATCTATTAGTTTGTGCTCTTCCCGATTAAAGTACGTGTTCTTCTCTATTAGTCTGTGTTCTTCTCTATTAAAGTCTGTGTTCTTCTCTATTAAAGTCTGTGTTCTTCTCTATTAATATCAATCTAATCTCTAATCGTCAGCTTCTAAAGCTGATATATGTGACCCGACTACACATCATTGACTGTCTTCCTACAAAAATAAACAACTTTCAGCTCCCGGCATCTAACGACACGAACGCCATCTTTAATTTCCAACGTCATTCGTAACGCTGTAGCCAACTATTTCCGTTGACTCCCTCGCTGAAGACATCAAATTCCACCCCGTTCTGTGAGCAGAACCAATCCCCATCTTTAGATCACACTTGAAAGTGACCCAGAGATCAGACCAGCATGCAACGTTTGACATCAAAAGGAAATTACCTTGTCTCGCGTCCATGAGCTTCACAGTGTCTATGAAACAAAAGAGCAAGAACTGAAATATAGAAAGAATGAGGACCCAAAGGAGACAATAATATCCAGATAAATATGGTCAGATGTCAGAGAAGAAACTCGAAAACAAAAGAACGAAAAACAAAATTGAAGACAATCGTCTAAAAATTCTGAATGAAAAAGTCTACAAAGAAAGAAGATATATATAAATTATTCTTCTTTCTAATTAGTGACTATAGATAGAAAATGTTCTTCTTTCTAATCACTTCCTGTAGATATAAATTATTTTTCTTTCTAATTAGTGACTATCGATACATACTGTTCTTCTTTCTAATCACTTCCTGTAGATATAAATTATTCTTCTTTCTAATCACTTCCTGTAGATATAAATTGTTCTTCTTTCTAATCACTTCATGTAGATATAAATTGTTCTTCTTTCTAATCACTTCATGTAGATATAAATTGTTCTTCTTTCTAATCACTTCATGTAGATATAAATTGTTCTTCTTTCTAATCACTTCCTGTAGATATAAATTGTTCTTCTTTCTAATCACTTCCTGTAGATATAAATTATTCTTCTTTCTAATCACTTCCTGTAGATATAAATTGTTCTTCTTTCTAATCACTTCCTGTAGATATAAATTATTCTTCTTTCTAATCACTTCCTGTAGATATAAATTATTCTTCTTTCTAATCACTTCCTGTAGATATACATTGTTCTTCTTTCTAATCACTTCCTATAGATATAAATTATTCTTCTTTCTAATCACTTCCTGTAGATATACATTGTTCTTCTTTCTAATCACTTCCTATAGATATAAATTATTCTTCTTTCTAATCACTTCCTGTAGATATACATTGTTCTTCTTTCTAATCACTTCCTCTTATATCCTTTCTGGTGACGAAGAACACGCAAAATTGTAGCTGAACTATTATCAAGTGTCGCTTTTAAAGAACTTAATTCATGCTGTCACTGTCTCACTTTGTCTGCATCGAACTCTCATCCCATCTTTTATACATTCCTAACACTGCATGGAGTCTCACGATATTCTCTCCACAAAGGTAAATAATTGCATTATTTTGTTGTTCATTTGTAATTAATATGAGTCTTTTAATGATTCCTTTTTCTAAAGATCTTAGATTTCAGCTTTTTAGATCTTGACACTCTCGGCTCTTTCATTGTGAACACATTTCACATGAAGTGACGGCAGTGAATGATGAAAGAAGGTGGAAAATAAGAGGAAGAATTTAGAGAGTTGAGACGATAATCGTCTGAGAGAACTTACCGAAAGTGATATACTATTCTGTTCTATTCTATCCCTGAAACCCGTTTCATTTAAGTCAGGAATTCCCCATATCCTCTACACCATTTGCCCTTGCACGGTCTAGAAAGGTTTGGTAAATTCCGTTGACAAGGTCGATCTGTGCATTCCCTACTTGACTGCACAAGCGACAATTCCAAACAACCTTAGTCGCCTCTTACGACAAGAGCACGAGGATGATGGCGCACGAGAGTGATGGCGCACGAGAATGATGGGGCACGAGAATGATGGCGCACGAGAGTGATGGCGCACGAGATTGATGGCGCACGAGATTGATGGCGCACGAGAGTGATAGCGCACGACATTGATGGCGCACGAGAGTGATAGCGCACGAGATTGATGGCGCACGGGAGTGATAGTGCACGAGAGTGATAGTGCACGAGAGTGATAGTGCACGAGAGTGATAGTGCACGAGAGTGATAGTGCACAAGAGTGATAGTGCACAACTAATGTTACACCCAGGTGGTTGTATTTTTGACGGCTAGGCTGCTTGACTTAGTTTCCCAAGTAAATAAAGTCAAGAGCCCTGTCCAGCTAAGTGTCGTTCAGGGAATATTGTGTTAGTGACCATCATTTTTTATAGAATTTCGGGACCTGATTTTTGGGATAATGTGATCAGTTTTGCGCCCGTGCTTTATTTTCCCAGAAACATTTTCCAGTTCTCATTTAAGGTTGGGTGAACCACGAAGCCGTAGAACTCTTGTCCTATCTGGTCCAGTTCTAATTTCCCAAGTACCTGGTACGAATCTTTCTCTATACTTTTGTTTACCTTTCAGTAACCTCTGAATCTCAAAGTGGATGAAACCATGTGCTTAATCCTATCTGAGACGGACAGTTAAGCTTAGATCTCTTATAGTTTAGCTTGAAAGTAAATCTTTATCAGTTGCGAATGACAAGATGTGGCACGGAGGAACAGCTCTGACTCTTGTTCACGAAAAGAGGATGATGACTTTTGTTTTTGTTCAAGTAGTATTGACCTGGCTTCAGTTCATGGAACAGTTGGCTGTGTTCACTTTCTGCGCGGTATCGCCTTATGTCTTTTGGCGTGTGCTGAAACTGCTACGATGGGGACTACAGTTACCTTTCTTTGTTTGGGAGATGAGATATTAATTCGGATGATTCCGCTGGCACGAGCGGTTGAGCAATTATGGATTTTAATTCGTATGCAGTGGTACCGGGACCTTCCATAACCAAATAACCTGGTTTCGTTTAAGTTTAATCAAACTGAACACACAAAGTTCCGTCATCATATAATCACCGTCTTGTTTAGTTAGATACCACATTAAAGTAATAAATGAGAAAACTATTGGGCGTATATATCAACCAACACAGAACAGAAATCGTCAGTCACTGGACACAGAGATTCGTTGAGGAGGGGACCTGAGCACATGTGGACATGTTCGGAGTGCAATGATGATGACCCACAAATAACTCAATAACTCAGCTGAAGTAATAAAGATCTAAAAATGAATGATGACCCGCAAATAACTCAATAACTCAATAACTCAGCTGAGGTAATAAAGATCTAAAAATGATGATGGCCCGCAAATAACTCAATAACTCAGCTGAAGTAATAAAGATCTAAAAATGATGATGACCTGCAAATAACTCAATAACTCAGCTGAATTAATAAAGATCTAAAAATTATGATGACCCGCAAATAACTCAATAACTCAGCTAAAGTAATAAAGATCTAAATATGATGATGACCTGCAAATAACTCAATAACTCAGCTGAAGTAATAAAGATCTAAAAATGATGATGACCTGCAAATAACTCAATAACTCAGCTGAAGTAATAAAGATCTAAAAATTATGATGACCTGCAAATAACTCAATAACTCAGCTGAGTTAATAAAGATCTAAAAATTATGATGACCCGCAAATAACTCAATAACTCAGCTGAAGTAATAAAGATCTAAAAATGATGATGGCCCGCAAATAACTCAATAACTCAGCTGAAGTAATAAAGATCTAAAAATGATGATGACCTGCAAATAACTCAATAACTCAGCTGAATTAATAAAGATCTAAAAATTATGATGACCTGCAAATAACTCAATAACTCAGCTGAATTAATAAAGATCTAAAAATTATGATGACCCGCAAATAACTCAATAACTCAGCTGAAGTAATAAAGATCTAAAAATGATGATCCTCTAAATAACAACAAAACCAAGATTGTGATTATTGAGAGACGGAGAAAGGTGAAAAAGGAGTTAGTCCATCAGGAATAAGTAAAAAATAAAGGGCCCCGTCCCGACAAGTGGCGTATAGGGAATATGGTGTTAGTGACCATAATTGTTACAGATCTTCAGCATATGATTTTGGAGATAATGTGGTCGGTATTACGCCCGTGCCGCTTTAGTTTCCAAGAAAAAATCCGGTCCCCATTCAAGGCTGGGTGAACCTGGAATCCCTCGTTCTTTGTAGTGCAGTTCACTAACCACTGAGCTATCGCGGCTCGCAGTCCATCTGGAGTACTTAGTGGGAAACGCGGCCTGTTCTAGCTCTTAGTTGTTTCTGCGACCCGTCGCTGCGCTCCTTGTGATGATGATTCTACGCAGGTTATCATTTGATCTTCCTCGTTGCCAGGAGTGACTGGAGACGAAATGGCGAATGTTTAAATGGAGTTGTCACGTGATATAGTTCATAAGTCATAACTTTACCTCAAGAAAAAAAAAATAATGCAGAAGTGAAATAAACCACATCGACTCCATAATGAATTGAACGACAACACGCCTCATTTCGCTAACGCCTGCTATAACCTTAGTTCAAAGCGTGCATAAATTATGATAATTGCGGGTGTGGAACTTAAGGGATAATTCTGTTTAATATACGACCCGACATCGGCAATGATATCGTTTTGGTCCTCCACTCGCGAGCGCAACTGATATCAAAATCCTTGATGTAGACATTCATGATAAATCAACTAGCGCATCAACTGGTCAAGCCCAGTGTCCAGGGAGCAGAAAGCGCGACAGAAATGTCAGTGATGGGACGAACATTAAAGGCGATACAGACGAGTGGTCAGTATTGGGATCACAGGGATGGAAATGATGTTAGAACCACTGGACTGGAAATGACAATGTTTTTTATGAAGTCATTAATCTCCGTGGCCAAGATCGAAGGGTCATTGTCTTGTCGATGGGAGGTGGAGAATGGCATAGAAGGGATTTTGGAAAAAGGAGATTTAGAAAGGAGTTCAGAAGTGGGTTTAATAGGGTTTTCGGGGATGGGGCAGATGTGGAGAACTTAGGGGAAGGAGTGCGGGGGGGGAGGTAAGTGGGAGAGCGGGTGGCCAAATGGAAAGATTGTGGTTGATATGGAGAGCTCGTGGTTGATATGGAGAGCTCGTGGTTGATACGGAGAGCTCGTGGTTGATACTTTTTTGTAGGAAATTTTTTGACATATCTCAAACAAGTGTAACACATCAAATATTTGGACACAATAACAACATCAGATGGAAGATGCACCACAGAAATAAAAAGAAGAATAGCTCAGGCCAAAATAGCATTTCAGAAAATAAAAATATCTTATGCAACAAATATATTTCCATAGAAGTGAGAAAGAGAGTTCATCGGTGCTATATAGAATCAATTCTGACCTATGGAAGCGAATAATGGACAGTAGACACATAATTTAAAAGACGATTAGATGCCACAGAGATGGGATTTCTCAGAAGAATGTTGAAAGTTTCCTGGACAGTTGAAAAGACCAATGAGGAAGTTCTCAAAGAGGCCAACACAAGAAGGGAATTAAAAAACTTCAGAAAGAAACAATCAACACTATTCGGGTACATCATGAGAAGAGGAAAGTTGGAATACTTGGTTACAACTGGCAAAATAGAAGGAAAGCGATATCGCGGACGACAAAGAGAGTAAATACCTGGTAGCTTGGTGTCATAGCACTGAAAACAGTCAACAACAGAATTGATACGATACACTGTAGATAGAAGATTGTGGATGTACATGATCGCCTACGCCAACCAGTCTGGCAGATGATGATGATGATGATAGTATGACTTTTGTATGGATTTTGGCGCCTTGACAAACGGTTTGTAGCAAGCGATAGTGATAATTCATAAGTTTGATGAAATATTAGTGTCTTGTACTGGATGTTGTTTTTGCTAAAAGCTTCTCTCTTGACTGAATCTGCCAATATTGGATGGACAGACTCCAACCGCATAATGAACAAGAAGTATTCGTGGCACCAGGCCTCGTCTCTTTTCTCCTGTTTGCCTGCTATGCCTGTGCGATTAATATGGAGATAGTGATTAGCCCAAAACATACTACGCAATATATATATATATATATATATATATTCCTGTGTGTCTGTGGTAGTGTTGTCTGTGGTAATACTTCATCATTTGTTTTCATTTCTTTCAATCCTAATCGTCTCATTCTATAAATCCACATTTCAACGGCTTCAATTTTGTGTTATTTTCTTGTCTAATGTCCATATTACAGCAGCATACAGGTATATTGGGAAGATTACCATTTTGCTATTCTTAGTTTCAACCCTAGTGTTATTTGTTTTGAAGTTATTTTTCATGGCATTAAAATTACTTTTCGTAATTCCTTTTTTTGTCCAAGTATATAGTATATCATTATAGTATGTCCAAGGCAGTTGCAGCTCTGAACTGTATATTTTCAAACAACGTATGTGCACTCTGGTCTCTAGCTTTCAAAACATTTATATTTGCACTTCTGACATCGGCAGAATTAAATCCCTCCTTTGTTTAAACTAATGTTGCATCTCCTGGTTAGTTCTAGTACCAATTTCAGTGCAATTACATCATTGACTTTCAACAAACATTGCATTGTTCATCAGTCCCCCGGAGTAATCGAACGATGTTAATTAGTTTAACTAACTGGAGGAAAGTGTTTAGTTAGATGAGAACCTAATTAAGCCCAGTTTTTGAGATCGTTTCTCAAAGAGTTGGCGTTATATTTCTTTTAAGGTTAGAGAATTGCCAGCGGTCGGGTAATTGAGTAATTTAGATAATAATTGAAGATTCGATTATACTGGAATGGAGGTGGTATTTTAGTTGCAAAAAGCGTCCGAATTTTGTGAAAGTTTGGTTGTCATGATAAGTTTACTGGAAATTGGACACCAGTCAGGAGATTACAAGAAAATATAAGGGGGAAAATGGTTTAGTGCGGGTTAACCAGTCGTTTTTCTTTCTAATTCATCATCATCATCATCATCATCGAGTGCCTTCTCCGAAACGAAGGTTGGCTACCATGGATCGCCATTCTACTCAGTTTCTTGCTTTGATGGTGCAGGCTGTCATAGATTGACTTGTCCATCTTTTGATGTTACTCGTCCATGTTAGTCTTGGTCTGCCTCTGCCTCTTTTACTTTGTATTTTTCCTTCCAATATTACTTTTAGTAGGCTGTTGTGTCTTTTAGATAGCCCCAAAAATTTCATTTGTCTTGTCTTAATTGTATTTAGTAGTTGTCTTTTTATTTTCAGTTGTTTTAAAACTTCATCGTTTTTTATCTTTTGTTTCCATCCAATTCTACCTATTCTTCTATAAATCCACATTGCAAAGGCTTCAATTTTCTGTTCTGTTTTCTTGTCTAATGTCCATGTTTCTGCACCATGCAGGAATATTGAGAAGATGTAACATTTTACCATTCTTAGTTTCAGCCCTGCTGATATTTGTTTTGTTGTTAGTATATTGTTCATGGCATTAAAATTACTTTTTGCTATAACTATTCTTTTGTTTATTTCAGTTTTACATTTTCCATCATTGGTTATAGTATGTCCCAGGTAGTTGTAACTCTGGACTGTCTCCAGATGTATTCCCTCAACTGTGATATTTAATTGTAGGTCTTGAGGATTTTCTTTGTTTATGATCATAGTTTTAGTCTTTTTGATATTCATTTCTAGTCCATAAATCTTTCTAATTAGACATCGGGAAAAGATAAATTTGGTCAAGGATTTCAGCAAGTTATACGTTGAAGTATGTTTCGTGACTTTAAAAAAGGCGTTTTGAAAGTGAAGTGTTAGACGTCACTTAATACGTCACGGACCTGACTACAAAGGACAAGAGGTAGGGTTCGATCCCAAACCGACGGCTTCCGGTTCACCCAACCTTTAATGGGTACCGGATTTTTTTCTGGAAAAGTATAGCGGCACGGGCGTAATGCCGGCCACATTACCCTAAAAATCATGTGCTGAAGGTCTGTAAAATTTATGGACACTAACACCATATTCCCTATACGTCACTTGGCGTGACGTATCTCTTTACTTTTTATTCAAGTTATTGAAACGTTAGTTCTGGACTGTTTCCATATCTTTGCTGCGGAGGAGAATAGTGACTGGCCGAATGTGGAGTTTGTCTTTCTCTACATCTGAACTGTGCGGGATACGATTCACGATAAGATCAATATTTTTGTGTCTGTAGTAAAGTAACAATTCTGACATGAACACCCCGTTGCGACTGCACTGTACATGCGTGCTTTATCGATCCAGTCTAATATCTGCCAGATCTCAGAAATCAAATAACTGCTGCAGAAATACACTGGTAGGAGGAGTGTATGTTTGCGACGATTGTTGTTATGTACTCTGCGCGGAAATCCTAGTGTCCAACATCGGACAGCTATCACCACTATTGCCCAACAAGGAAATAACTCTGGAGGCAAAACGAGCACTATACAATCTTCATCCCAATGTTGTGCTACCAATGCCAGACCTGGACCCTAGATGCAAGAACAATAAGAAAATTAACCTCTGCAGAGATGAAATGTGTTAGACGAATGACAGGAAACAGTTTGAGAGATAAGATCAGAAATGAAGAATGTTGTGAGAACACCAGACCCAAGGGTCGACCACGAAAAAGATGGGTCGATGGAATATTAGAAGCACTAGGAAACATAACAGCAGCAGAGACGAACAGAAGAGCAAAAGACCGCAAATTATATCTCCCCTCGACGCTGAAAGGCAAATGAGGAGGAAAAGAAGATCCGGCATTACTGTTGCCCTTATGTGGGTTTATCTTCAGTATTGTTCTATATTACCTTCAAGAATATTTAATTTTTTAATAATAAAAATATGACATGAGTAGTATCTCTTGCTTCAATAAAATCTAATTTAAACTATTTTATTGAATTATTTTATATATTGTTTTTTTTTGTTTATTTATTGTATTATGTTATATTGTATTCTTTGTTTACTGAAATAAATATTCATCTGACGAAGCTATCTATAGTTTACATGCTGAGCGCTAGAAACATGCATTATAATGTTGAATACAACCTTTTGTTTGGAAGATGTATTCATCGTTGGCTCGTTTGAACAATGTTCGAACCATATCAACTGATATGTAGGATTGTATCACGCAAGATATTACATGACTCCTCAATAATAACTGTTTTTAAAATTCGTTTGATTTCTCCTGATAGCTGCTTTCAGTAGAATTGTTAAATTCTGTTTCCAACGTTCCTTGTTTGCAAACATTTACAATGCCCTTAGCTGGACGTTTTATCAAGTTTAAGTGGTGACAAAATGACTCATTTATTGCTCTTTCAGTTATAAATTTATGAATTTTTTTTCACTGCAGCTCAGGCCAAAATAGCATTTCAGAAAATAAAAAATATCCTTTGTAACAAATCTATGTCAATAGAAATGAGAAAGAGAGTTCATCGATGCTTTATAGAACCAATTCTGATCTATGGTAGCGAATCATGGACAATAGACAAACAAATGAAAAGACAATTAGAGGCCACAGAGATGGGATTTCTCAGAAGACTGTTGAAAGTTCCCTGGGCAGCTAAAAAGACCAATGAGAAAGTTCTCAAAGAGGCCAACACAAAAAGGGAGCTCTTTAAAAACATCAGAAAGAAGCAATCAACATTTTTTGGGCACATCATGAGAAGAGGAAAGTTGGAATACTTGGTTACAACTGGCAAAATAAAAGGAAAGAGAGATCGCGGACGACAAAGATGGAAAATACTGGATAGCTTGGTGTCATGGCATGGAAAACAGTCAACAACAGAACTCATACGATGCACTGTAGATAGAAGATTGTGGAAGGACATGATCGCCAACGCCAACCGGTACGGCACATGATGATGATGGAATAGTTTTGTTTGTTGTATTTTCGGATTAATAATAATTTGTTATGTATTTTGTGTATTTTACCAATACTTGAAAAGGAAAATTTGGTCATTCGCAACAAAATACAACAAAAATATTAAGACAGTTTGAATAATAAAAAAGAACAATGAAGACATATTAAAAGACTTAACATAATAAAACTGGCGTATAAACACCATTCTTCAGAAGTTAAAATACTATGACCACGTCAAAATACACAGCAGGCTGGAAAGAACAATAATTGAAAGCATGGTTCCTGGACGACGCATCAGGAGTAGACTAAGATGAAGATGGTTTCAAGACATTAAGGAGATCTTGAATATGACAACAGAAGAAGTGGGAAAGATCTGGCTAGAGACAGAGATACTTTCAGACGGGCTGTGGTTAATGCAACGTTCTGTAGGAGAACTGGCTAGAGACAGATTCTTTCAGACGGGCTGTGGTGAATGCAACGTTCTGTAGGAGATCTGGTTAAAGACAGAGATTCTTTCAGACGGGCTGTGGTGAATGCAACGTTCTGTGGGAGAACTAGCTAGAGACAGATTTTTTTTGACCGGCTGTGGTGAATGCAACTTTCTCTGACAGGCTGTGATGAATGCAACGCTCTGTGGGAGAACTGGTTAAAAACAGAGATTCTTTCAGACGGGCTGTGATAAATGCAACGTTCTGTGGGAGAACTGGCTAAAAACAGAGATTCTTTATGGCAGGCTGTGGTAGATGCATCGTTGTTTAAATGACATGCAATCTCATGATACCTTTACTTATTTACTTTGTTAACCGCCTTACCTGATTACAATTGCATCCGCTTTAAAGAATGTAAAGTAAAGTCTATTCTATCCTGCTCTATTATTCATGGACACAGTTTCATTGCAGTCAGCAACTCCCCATATCCGCTCCATCACTCGTCACATTTTTCAAAATGCATATGCAAATTTCGTGGACAGGTTTACTCAGTGCACGTCCTACTCTTCTGCATAGGGGACGACCCCAACACTCTTTTGTCTCCTCTGACAGCATGCGTGGCTGGTAACAGTGGCTCTGTTCTTCCCCCCCCCCCCCTCACCGTGGACCCCGGGTAGCAGCACAGGGGTCTAACCATGTAAAGACATAATAATTACCGCCAACAATAATTATATTGATAAATTGTTTTACATTATCTTCGGCTTATATGAAATATGGGAAATAGGGTATTATTGCCAACATTTTATTTACTAGACAATGACTTAAATCAGTAATGTGGTAAGTATCACGACAGTCTTCCTACTTTCCGAAAAGAAATATAAGGTACACATTTTCAGGTGCTGGATAAATACTGAAGCCGTGAAGCTTTGACAATATTTCGCCATATTTGGAAATGGAACCCAGAATGTTCTAGTCAGTAGAGGGCTCACTAAAAAGTAAGTAAAGTATCCCGGTCACGCCAAGTGGCGTATAGGGAATATGGTGTTAGTGACCATACATTTTATACACCTTCGGCATATGATTTTTGGGGTAATGGGGTCAGAGGGATCACTAACGCCTATTGTTGCACCTATTCTATTCTATTCTATTCTATTCACAGAATCAACAAAATAAGTGAAAGGATTTTAAAAATATACAATCCACATATCGATTTTTCACTGGTATTTTAATTGTCTAGCTCATTCCAGACATAAAACCTTCATGTGATTTTTCTATATTAAATTCTAGTTGATTAGAAAAAAAATGGTAGCTGAAAATGAAATAATAAAAATAATAATTGTTCTTAAATATTTACAGACGAGATTTTACAGCAGAAAGTGTCAAATTTATCATTTTAAAAATGTTTATCTTAAAAACATATATATATTGCTCAATAAAAAGGGGAAAAAATTTTTAATCTGGAAACTTAAAATTTTCATTTTGAGCAACAAAAAGAGAACACTTTTATAAAACAGCAATTTTTTGAGGTGACAAATATGTAAATGCAGGACAGCTTCATAAATAATTTCTGCAAGATATATGATTCCATGAATTAAAAGCTAAAACGTCGTTTTTCGATGAAAAAGACCAGCTGTGTATGAGACTCATTTAACGTTTTATGTTCGTTCTTCACAACAAAAGCTACGTCATAAATGAAATCTACGAAGTTATAAACAGCCAACCAGACAGATCAGAAAAGTCGTTAGAACTTTGAGGTAAGAAGAATGACAAATCATCAAAACAACAAAAACTAGTGCTGTTTTAATCTAGCTGGTCACGTCAGACTGGTGGCACAAATTTAATCATAAATACAGGAATTTCCCTACGCTTCTCTTAAGATGGCGGTCGATGGGTAGAAAAGGACAGGAAATGAGGATAGTCCCTGGCGACATCAAAAGAAGACATCAAAATATGTGGGCCTCAGATGTTGGCCAGTGATTTGTGGAAGGGAGACAATGTCTAAGTCAAATAGAAAAATTATAATTAGTTGTGAGAAAAGTTGTGGGAATATAAAATGGTTAACAAAGAAACATGAAGCGGGAGATTGCACATTTTAAGATATACAAGACCAATTAGAGGCACTTGTAGTGATTATTTTTTTATTGAGCTCGCGTGCAGCAGTGGAAAGAGAGAATAAAACTAAATGTATCTTACTTAATATATCCACGAAGATCTAAAGTTAGACTACAACTTGCATCTTTGGCTTAACATTTATTTTCCAGCTAGCTCCTCTCTCTATTTTACTTCAGTGTCAATAAAAAAAGACACTTATTTTTGGTTCTTTCTTGACATGTTAGCATATGAGCTTCTCACATTATTAACAATAATCTTGCGGGTTGGTACGACTTGCCGAGATTGCTGCCTAGTCAGTTCAGGCTCAGGACTAGTGCTATCTTTGATGTAGTGTATTTTCAGATGACTATTTATGGTTTTAGATTCGTTGTGAAGACAGTGTTGGTTCGGTCGCATTCATCAGGCTACAACGTAAACATGGTTGTGGCGCCGGGGTGTAGATAGTGCTGTGGGCGACTGACCTTTGATTGACGTGAAACAGAATGCAAATTCGTCATCAACTTGACTGCGGTCGAATCGAGTGTTTCACCAAAATGGAAGACTGAATTCTGTTCCTGGGACAGCGAATCTTGTGACTCGCTCACTGCTCATGTAGTCTACGTGGATTTGACGAGGGCGCATGAAGGTCGTGATGCCCGCGACGACCGTTAAGTGACGAAAAGTCGCGTGCCTTTTTTTTCAAAACGGAACACGTTCGCTAGAAAAGTATGAACTATCAGAATGAACCCTTTGTTGGTTGTGGGGCTAAGCAGCTACGGGAATGTCCCGCCTGTAGTAACGTCATTTCTTCCTAAACTCTAACGATGACACTCTATACGTTCTTTTTTCCGTATCTTCACATACGGCAGTTTAGATTTATCAATCATGCGACTGAGTAGAGAGAACAGTACAGGGCAGTCACCCTCACTGCACAACGGTTGGCGCAGGCAATCATGCCCTTCAACAATTGTATATCCATAGTGCATATTATAAATTGTGTTGCTGTTTGTTTTCCGTGACACAGCACCAAGCTATTTAATATTTTAACTCTTTATCGATCTCTTTCACTGAATTTTGCCAGTTGTAACCAAGCATTCCAACTTTCCTTTTATTTTGCCAGTTGTAACCAAGCATTCCAACTTTCCTTTTATTTTGCCAGTTGTAACCAAGCATTCGAATTTTCCTTTTATTTTGCCAGTTGTAACCAAGCATTCCAATTTTCCTTTTATTTTGCCAGTTGTAACCAAGCATTCCAACTTTCCTTTTATTTTGCCAGTTGTAACCAAGCATTCCAACTTTCCTTTTATTTTGCCAGTTGTAACCAAGCATTCCAATTCTCCTTTTATTTTGCCAGTTGTAACCAAGCATTCCAACTTTCATTTTATCTTGCCAGTTGTAACCAAGCATTCCAACTTTCCTTTTATTTTGCCAGTTGTAACCAAGCATTCCAACTTTCCTTTTATTTTGCCAGTTGTAACCAAGCATTCGAATTTTCCTTTTATTTTTCCAGTTGTAACCAAGCATTCCAATTTTCCTTTTATTTTGCCAGTTGTAACCAAGCATTCCAACTTTCCTTTTATTTTGCCAGTTGTAACCAAGCATTCCAACTTTCCTTTTATTTTGCCAGTTGTAACCAAGCATTCCAATTCTCCTTTTATTTTGCCAGTTGTAACCAAGCATTCCAACTTTCATTTTATCTTGCCAGTTGTAACCAAGCATTCCAACGTTTCTCTTCTCATGATGTGCACGAAATATGTCGATTATTTCTTTCTGATATTTGTTAGGAGTTCCATTTTTCTGTTGGCCTCTTTGAGAATGTCCTCGTTGGTCTTTACGTCTTTACATTTCTTTATCTACTGTCCATGATTTTCTTCGATAGGGTAGAAACGGCTCTATATAGTACAGATGAACTCTCTTTCTCACCTCTGTTGACATAGATCTGTTGCACAAGACGTTTTCCATTTTCTGAAATGCTTTTTTGGCCTGAACTATTTTGCTTTTTATTTCTGTGATACATCTTCCACCTACACACCTTCTATAATATTATTGTGCCCAAGTATTTATAGTTCCGCACTTGTTTCTGATTTCTCTAACTTTATTTGTTCGTTGCGTGCTGGTGATAGTTGTTTGTTTATTACCTACATGGACTAAATATGTCAGGTTGTCCGATCAGAAATGAAGAACTGAGAAGAAATCGTCATCGAGTGCCATCTCCGCATCGAAGGTTGGCTACCATGGAGCGCCATTATGCTCTTTCTCTTGTTTTGATGGTGCAGGTTGTCCTAGGCTGGTTTGTCCATCTTTTTATGTTACTCGTCCATGTTAGTCTTGGTCTGCCTCTGTGTCTTTTACCTTGTATTTTCCCCTCCAGGATTACTTTTAGTAGGTTGTTGTGTCTTTTAACATGACCCAAAAATAGCATTTGTCTTGTTTGAATTGTGTTTAGTCGTCCTCTTTTCATTTTTAGTTGTTTTAAGACATCGTTTGTTTTCTTTTCCTTCCATCCAATTCTACCTATTATTCAATATATCCACATTTCAAAGGTTTTAATTCTCTTTTCTGTTTTCTTGTCTAATGTCCATGTTTCTGCACCATATAGGAATGTTGACAAGAAATAACATTTTGCTATTCTTAGTTTTAGCCCTGGTGTTATTTGTTTTCATGTTAGTATGTTCTTCATGACATTAAAATTACTTTTTGCCATTCCTGTTCTTTTGTTTATTTCAGTTTTACATTTTCCATCATGCTGATGATGTAGGTTTACATGTGGTTATAGTATAGTCAAGATAGTCGTAGTTTTGAACTGTCCCCTGGTCTATTCCTTCAATTTTGATATCCACTTGTGGGTTTTGAGTATTTTATTTTAGAAGAAAAGAGAGGAATAATTCTCACAATTGAATGCATATCTGGTTATTGAACATATCCTTAAAGTCCCCCATGCAGGCGCCAGTGTTTGGTAATACCCTAACGATAGAAATAGATAAACTGGTATGACCGCTTGATAAGACAAAAAAATCAAAATAACACAACGAGCTTTCAGTAAACACAAGGAGAGCTCACGATCCAAGTGCCGAACATGGAAAAGGTGGATCGTGGAATATTGGAAGCACTAACAAACATAAAGGCAAGAAAAGCCAAACAGAAGACCAAAAGAGAGCAAATTATATCTGCCATTGAGACTCAAAGGCAATGAAGAGTGAAAGAAGAAAAAAAAATCAGTTTTAGTTTCTAATTTATACATTTGTACAAATTAAGAATATGAAATCGTAGTGGTTTTATTAGAATGAAGATGTAAAACAAAATCAATGTTCTTATAGAGTGCAAGTCCACATAATGGGCCTTTCATGTGCTTTGTTCTGTGCAGACAACAGTTACAAAATGGCAGACATAATATAATAAGTAACATATTTATTGATAAAGATGGACAGACAGTTTACAGACAGTGGTATCTGAAGAGCGTAGTTAAAGAATATTGTATCTGACATTATTGAGCTTTCAGTCTCCTAGACGCAGTGTCGAGATGTAAGTAGGGACCTTGGCATTAAGTTTAATTCCTGAAAGGAGATTTAAGTGAAAAGTATTGTAGAAGATGTTGACATTAGTTTAATATAGGAGATGTTTACTTTAGTTTAATGTAGGACATGTTTAGTTTAGTTTAATATAGGGAATGTTTACTTTGGTTTAATGTAGGACATGTTTAGTTTAGTTTAATATAGGGAATGTTTACTTTGGTTTAATGTAGGACATGTTTCGTTTAGTTTAATATAGGGAATGTTTACTTTGGTTAATGTAGGACATGTTTAGTTTAGTTTAATATAGGAGATGTTAGTTTGGCTTAATCTAAGAGATGTTTAGTTTAGATTAATACAGAAGATATTTATTTCAGTTTAAAATACAATGCTTAGTTTAGTTTAATATAGGGAATGTTTACTTTGGTTTAATGTAGGACATGTTTAGTTTAGTTTAATATAGGGAATGTTTACTTTGGTTTAATGTAGGACATGTTTCGTTTAGTTTAATATAGGGAATGTTTACTTTGGTTTAATGTAGGACATGTTTAGTTTAGTTTAATATAGGAGATGTTAGTTTGGCTTAATCTAAGAGATGTTTAGTTTAGATTAATACAGAAGATATTTATTTCAGTTTAAAATACAATGCTTAGTTTAGTTTAATATAGAAGATGTTTACATTAGTTTAATTTAGGCGATGTTTAATTTAGTTTATTTTAATATAGGAGATGTTTAATTTAGTTTATTTTAATATAGGAAATGTTTACATCAGTTTAATTTAGGAGATGTTTAATTTAGTTTAATGTAGCAGCTGTTCAGTTTAGTTTAATATAGGAGTTGTTTTGTTTAGTTTAATATAGGAGATGTTTAGTTTTGTTTAATCTCGAGATGTTTAGTTTTTTTAATATAGGAGATGTTTAGGTTTGTTTAATATAGGAGCTGGTTAGTTTAATTTATTATAGAAGATATATACTTTAGTTTAATATATGAGTTATTATTATTTTAGTTTAATATAAAAGATGTTCAGTTTAGTTTAATATAAGAGATGTTTTACTTAATTTAATATAAAATAATTTATTTTAGTTTTATATAGAAGATGCTTAGTTTAGTTTATACAGAATATCATTAGTTTAGTTTAACATAGATGTTTAGTTTAGTTTAATAAAGACGATGTTTAGTTTAGTTTAATACAGAAGATATTTAGTTTAGTTTAATAAAGAAGATGTTTAGTTTAGTTTAATAAAGAATATGTTTAGTTAAGTTCAATAAAGACGATGTTTAGTTTAGTTTAATAAATAAGATGTTTAGTTTAGTTTAATATAGATGCTATTTAGTTTATTCTCCAGTTTAATATAGATGATATTTAGTTTATTCTTCAGTTTAATATAGATGATATTTAGTTTATTCTCAGTTTAATATAGATGATATTTAGTGTATTCTTCAGTTTAATATAAATGATATTTAGTTTATTCTTCAGATAATATAGATGATACTTAGTTTATTCTTCAGATAATAAAGATGATATTTATTTTATTCTTCAGTTTAATATAGATGATATTTAGTTTATTCTTCAGATAATATAGATGATACTTAGGTTTTTCTTCAGATAATATAGATGATATTTAGTTTATTCTTTAGTTTAATATAGATGATATTTAGTTTATTCTTCAGATAATATAGATGATATTTAGTTTATTCTTTAGTTTAATATAGATGGCATTTAGTTTATTTATCAGATAATATAGATGATATTTAGTTTATTTTTCAGTTTAATATGGATGATATTTAGTTTATTCTTTAGTTTAATGTAGATAATATTTAGTTTATTCTTTAGTTTAATATAGATGATGTTTAGTTTATTCTTCAGTTTAATATAGATGATATTTAGTTTATTCTTCAGATAATATAGATGATATTTAGTTTATTCTGCAGATAATGTAGAAGATATTTAGTTTATTCTTTATTTTAATGTATATGGTGTTTGGTTGAGTTTAATATAGATGATATTTAGTTTATTCTTTAGTTTAATATAATTGATATTATGTTTATTCTTTAGTTTAATATAGATGATATTTAGTTTATTCTTTAGTTTAATATAGATGATATTTAATTTATTCTTTAGTTTAATATAGATGATATTTAATTTATTCTTTAGTTTAATATAGATGATATTATGTTTATTCTTTAGTTTAAAATAGATTATATTTAGTTTATTCTTTAGTTTAATATAGATGATATTTAATTTATTCTTTAGTTTCATGTATATGGTGTTTGGTTGAGTTTAATATAGATGATGCTGGATAGTTTATTTTTCTATAGAAGGTAACAAGGGAGTGAGAGATGCACATCACCGTATTAATATGACGAATATGATACATTAAAGTTAAATAAAATACTTTCAGACATACGATATAAATGTACACGAATATATGTTGTCACATTTGCAGTTTTGAGACCGATTAAACATGAGAAACATACAAATATATGATGTTATGTATCTGGTTTCTAGACATAGAAATAAGGCAAGGTCAACATTGATTGATCAAGCGATATCTTTGACATGATTAAATAAAAACATACAAAACTAACGCTACAGCATAAATGACCTCCTCATGTCACTTCTTTCATGTTTGAGTAGCATGTAACCTTGGGGCATATGCTGAGCCCATTAGTTTTCCATTTCTGGACAGGGTCATGTAATTAATGATCAATTCTTTATTATCGGAACTGCTTTGACTGGTGAAAGAGTAGTTGATTTATTTTTTCTTTGTGTGATTTCTGATTACTAATTTAATACTTGCATCCGTTAGTTATGTCCAGGATATTTTAATGGATTTGTTTCTACTTTAAAACTGGGAAATTAAACTTATAGTGATGAATTGATTACTACTATTTAAAATGATACATTGATTACTAGTGAATTCATTATGTGATTCTTATGTAGGTTTACATGTGTGGTTGATGATGTAGGTTAACATGTGTGGTTGATGATGTAGGTTTACATGTGTGGTTGATTATGTAGGTTTACATGTGTGGTTGATGATGTAGGTTTACATGTGTGGTTGATGATGTAGGTTTACATGTGTGGTTGATGATGTAGGTTTACATGTGTGGTTGATGATGTAGGTTTACATGTGTGGTTGATGATGTAGGTTAACATGTGTGGTTGATGATGTAGGTTTACATGTGTGGTTGATGATGTAGGTTAACATGTGTGGTTGATGATGTAGGTTTACATGTGTGGTTGATGGTGTAGGTTTACATGTGTGGTTGATGATGTAGGTTTACATGTGTTGTTGATGATGTAGGTTAACATGTGTGGTTGATGATGTAGGTTTACATGTGTGGTTGATGATGTAGGTTTACATGTGTGGTTGATGGTGTAGGTTTACATGTGTGGTTGATGATGTAGGTTAACATGTGTGGTTGATGATGTAGGTTTACATGTGTGGTTGATAATGTAGGTTTACATGTATGGTTGATGATGTAGGTTTACATGTGTGGTTGATGATGTAGGTTTACATGTGTGGTTGATGATGTAGGTTTACATGTGTGGTTGATGATGTAGGTTTATATGTGTGGTTGATGATGTAGGTTTACATGTGTGGTTGATGATGTAGGTTAACATGTGTGGTTGATGATGTAGGTTTACATGTGTGGTTGATGATGTAGGTTAACATGTATGGTTGATGATGTAGGTTTACATGTGTGGTTGATGATGTAGGTTCACATGTATGGTTGATGATATAGTTTTACATGTGTGGTTGCTTATTTATCTTAACTTAAGAAACAAGAAGTGCGGAAACAAAATGAAATCATTATCTCTCTGAGATTTTCAAGCAAAGAATTCGAGTTTAAATGTCAAGTAAAAGAACTTAATAATTCCAAATAATTCTCTAAGTAAAAGATAAACAAGATTTTCAACAATTTTGAGGAGAAACTTGTTAAAATGTGTCTTAAGCTGTTTGCTAGCGATGTCATTAAAAAGAAAACTATCTTCTTCCTCTTTTTCCTTTGTCATTTATCTTCAGCCTTGTCGAGGGTAGAGTGTTTCTAATATTCCATCTTTATATATTTGTCGTGGTTGATCCTTGAGTCTGTTGTTATCAAAACGTTAATTACAGCTTCGTTATGTTGTGTTTTTGTATTTATGTCCTATCGCGAAACCCAAAACAATGTATCTGTTGTTTCTTGTTTCTTGTTTCTGTTTGTATTCTATGGCAGGAATAATTTATATCTGTTTTTCCTCAGTTCTTCGATGTTATTATATCTCTCCGACTGTCCCATGTCATGACACTAACACATTTAATCTCAGTAGTGTTTTTTTTTTTTTGTTTTTTTTTTGTTCATGACTAGCGTTCAAAACTGAATTTGAATTTGGTAGCACAACGTTATGAATGAAAGATAATCAATAACCTGAGATATGCTGATGATACTGTTCTACTAGCAGAAAATCCTAAAGACCTACAACAATTGCTTAATGTGATAAACACAACAAGCAAAAAATATGGACTAGAAATGAATATCAAATAGACTAAAACTATGATCATAAACAAAGAAAATTCTCAAGACCTACAATTAAATATCACAGTTGAGGGAATACATCTGGAGACAGTCCAGAGCTACAACTACCTGGGACATACTATAACCAATGATGGAAAATGCAAAACTGAAATAAACAAAAGAATAGTTATAGCAAAAAGTAATTTTAATGCCATGAAAAATATACTAAAAACAAAAAAAATATCAGCAGGGCTGAAACTAAGAATGGCAAAATGTTACATCTTCTCAATATTCCTGTATGGTGCAGAAACATGGACATTAGACAAGAAAACAGAACGGAAAATTGAAGCCTTTGAAATGTGGATTTATAGAAGAATAGGTAGAATTGGATGGAAACAAAAGATAACAAACGATGAAGTTTTAAAACAACTGAAAATAAAAAGAGAACTACTAAATACAATTAAGACAAGACAAATTAAATTGTTGGGCCATGTTAAAAGACACAACAGCCTACTAAAAGTAATATTTGAAGGAAAAATACAAGGTAAAAGAGGCAGAGGCAGACCAAGACTAACATGGACGAATAACATAAAAAGATAGACAAGTCAATCTATGTCAGCCTGCACCATCAAAGCAAGAAACAGAGTAGAATGGCGATCCATGGTAGCCAACCTTCGTTGCGGAGAAGGCACGCGATGATGATGCGATGAGCACAACGTTGGAGTTCAGATTTAATGTGCTTCTTTTGTCACTAGTGCTATTTTCTTCTGTGACAGCAATTGTGACATTTTTCCCATGATTTTACAAAGAACCATAAGTCAAAAATAAATAAGAATATGAGTATGTGAACTGTGTGAGCTTGTAATAGAAACAGAGAGAATGTGAAAAGAAAGAAACAATATAGAACAGTTTGAAATGGAATGTACGCTAGGACAAGAACTGTACAAATATATTTAGACATTAACTTCCAATCAACGCTCATGATGCATAGAAAAGTATCATGCTCAAATATTAATTAATTAATTTCACTTTACTTTCATCATGTGCAGCATTTTATCTTCAATTTGATCTACACTTTGATCAGTTTAACTCGCAATTAGTTTTGCACTTGGTGACATTGAAATGCGTCATAGAAATAAAAATAAACAGCAGAATAGCTCAGGCCAAAATAGCATTTCAGAAAATAAAAAACGTCATGTACAACAAGTCTATGTCAATAGAAGTAAGAATGAGTGTTCATCGGTGCTCTCTAGATTCAATTCTGAACTAAGGAAGAGAATCATGGACAAAAGACAAACAAATGATAAGGCGATTAAAGGTAACAGAGATGGGATTTCTCAGAAGAATGCTAAAAGTTCCCTGGACAGCTAAAAAGACCAACGCGAACACTCTCAGAGAGGCTAACACCAAAAGAAAGCTCCTGAAAAATATAAGAAAGTCACATTCGACATTTATTGAGCACATCATGAGAAGAAGAAATTTGAAATACTTGGTTACAAACGCCAAATAGAGGGATAGAGAGATCGCGGTCGACAAAGAAGATAAGATACTAGATAGCTTGATATCATGGCATGGAAAACAGTCAACAATAGAATTTATACGATACACTGTGGATAGAAAACTGTGGAGGAACATGATCGTCTACACCAACCGGTATTTCACATGATGAAGATGATGACATTGGCGAGTTCACGATTCCAAGTCAGCTTAATGCCTGCAAAAGTATAATTAATTGTGAAATTGTATAATTACTCATAGATTGTTTTGGTTATATACGACGAGTAAAAAGTACATTAAAACACAACAGAACTGAGTAAAAATGATTGGTACGTGAGGTTATAGATTCATCATCATCATGTGCCATACCGGTTGGCGTAGGCGATCATGTCCCTCCACAATCTTCTATCTACATTGTATCGTATAAGTTCTGTTGTTGACTATTTTCCATGTCCCTAAACCAAGCTATCCAGTATTTTCTCTCTTTGTCGTCCGCTACCTCTTTTTTCCTTTTATTTTGTCAGTTGTAACCAAGTATTCCAACTTTCCTCTTCTCATGATGTGCACGAAAAAAGTTGATTGTTTCTTTCTGATGTTTTTTAAGAGCTCCCTTTTTGTGCTGGCCTCTTTGAGAACTTCCTCAGTGGTCTTTTTAGCAGTCCAGGGAACTTTCAACATAACTTCTGAGAAATCCCATCTCTGTGGCCTCTAATCGTCTTTTCATTCAGAAAGGAACAACGTATAATCGAGCAAAATTCAAAGACAAGATTTATACAAATAATAAATATACAGGTTTTGTAAATAAATGCAATATTTTGTAAATGAGACTACATAAATTTGAAATATATAGTAATATTTACAGTACGCAACTGCATGTGACAACATAGAGATTAATAACTTGCTGTAAATAACTAGAACAATGAGAAATTACTGCTCAATTTATATAAACAACTATATCATTGATGAATTATTTACTTGTTATAAAAAAAACTAGAACAAGGAGAAATATCTACTTATTTGATATCAACATTTAGAACAATTAGAAAAAACTACTTATTTAACATTAACCACTAGAACAATGAGAAACAACTACTGAATCGTTATAAACAACTAGAACAATGAGAAATAATTACTAATTTGTTATAAACAACTAGAAAAATGAGAAATAATTACTAATTTGTTATAAACAACTAGAAAAATGAGAAATACTTACTATTTTTTTATTAACAACTAGAAGAATGAGAAATATCTACTGGTATTTTGTTATAAACAACTAGGCAATGAGAAATAACTACTTATTCGATTTAAAACAACTAGAACAATGAAAAATAATTTTTTTGCATTTTGTTATAAACAACTAGAATAATGAGAAATAACTTTTTATATTTGTTATAAACAACTAGAATAATAAAAAATAAATTCTTATATTTTGTTATAAGCAACTAGAATAATGAGAAATAAATTCTTGTATTTTGTTATAAACAAACAGAATAATGAGAAATAACTATTTATTCGATATAAACAACTAGAATAATGAGAAATAATTCTTGTATTTTGTTATAAACAAAACAAAAGGGCATTGTTGTGTGATACGTCATCGTAATGGTTCATCGTACATCCCTATACTGGCGTACGCTAATCTTACGGTCTGTTGTTTGATGTGCGACGGGGATAATCTGACGACTAAATGTGTGTCTATATGTTCGGAATTGGAGTCAACAACGATGGCCTAATATCATCAAGCGCTATACATAAAAAAAAATATGACGATCATCATTTTGAAGAGGACGCGAACTTCCGGTATATGGTGGATGGGCGGCAGGAATCATTGAAGGCTATATATGAAAAGTGTTCCTTGTTGCTGTTTCCTCATATTCCAAGTCTGGCTTGTTGCAGGAGCTACTGAGTTAAGTGCTCTGTGCACACCGTGAACTGTGTGTCTCATCCGTTTTGATCATGTTCCGACATTCCAAATGTTTACTATGAATGATGACATCGTATGACAGGGAAGAGTTGGCTGTGTTCACTTTCTACGCGGTTTCGCCGTATGTCTTTTGGCGTGTGCTGAGACTGCTACGATGGGGACTACAGTTACCTTTCTTTGTTTGGGAGGTGAGATATTAATTCGGATGATTACGCTGGCACAGGCGGTTGAGCAATTATGGATTTGTTTTGTTTGGTTATTTGGTTCCGGTATCACTGCAAACGAATTAAAACTGTTCAAAGATAATCTCAGAGATCAAGGACATTTACAGACCCGGCGCCTAAGCTAAGAGGGTCATGCAACTTCATGTCTTTTGACTCTCCCAGAGATTAAGTTTCCAAGCAACGGTGAAAATAACTGAAATTAAAAAAAATTGAAAACGAATACATTGTCACTGTGATATCACTCATTTAAAAAAAATACTTTAATGAACTGAAGTTAAAGAGAAATTGACAAGGCGAGCGGGGAGGGACGGGATACGAGTCTGTTTTGGGGGGAGGGGTAAGAGACGCTCCGGGTGTAGAGTGAAAGGCGTTGGACAATTAAAATTGTACTTTTGTTTCTTGTTTTGGATTTATTTTGGCTGTGAAAGGTCAAGGTAAAGTGCAAGACTTGAATATGCGTCTTAGCACGCGAGTTTCCACCCAGATGTACTCGGCCGCCTATCCAGAAATGTTCGGAGACTTCTGGATTGTTTTGCCCCAAGCATCGAAATTCACGACACGATGCGGTATTCCTCACCTTCCCAGAGTACTATACTCGGGTACCCATTTATGCCAGCGGCTAAGTCGACCGCGGGGTATTTTTTTTTATCCAACCACGAGTACAACCAACACTGCTTCCAGCCGGAATTGAACACAGGTTGACCGAACGTCGGTAGCCCAGTCGGGTGGTTTCCCCCAACTAGGCTACCGAGGTCCCCTGGCTGTGATTGTGGGTTACACATTTGGTATCTTGTGTATTTTATATTTCTCTGGAGCGTCTGTGCAGCGTTGAGATTAGTTAGGAAACTCTTCTCACATTTGACAATTTAGCAGTTCCAGAAAAGCAACATGGAACTTTATCAGTGAACTTTAAAAGTAAGTATGACTGAGTGCCTAGTCATATAGGAGAGAGAATATACAACATTACTCTAGTCTTCAAGTTGGTCGCAGAAAATAATTCCTTGTTGTTGAAAATCAGGAATATATTTATGTCTATGAAATGTGTGATTACGCTCTGACGTCAGAGTAGGTAAGCTTAAAGCTGCTCCTTATTGCTTTCACCAGACAGTTGCTCCTCTTCATCGTCCGCCCTTAAAAGGACGTAATTTGATGTAGGTGTGTTGTATCGTTAGTTTACGACATGCCGTTATTTTATATATATATATATATATATATATACGCATTTGGGCCCGATACTTCCGTCTTTGACTTGAAGAAAAGAGTGAACAAAATAAACAGCAAATTATCTTTCGACTTGCCTCTGGAAGGCTTATCAAACTGGAAAGAAGTTGAAGATGAGATGATGATGATGGTGATGATGATGATAAAGAATCACTATGAACTAAAACACTTTTGTGTAATGTCACATACAACAATTAAGACAAAACAAAGTGAAATTAAGCTTAATAACAGGCAGAAATTGGTGTAGCCCATATGTTATGAAGAGAGACAGACAGAGAGGCATTTGTACCGCTGACGGTTTGATTATCGAGCACGAGATAGTAGAGTTAGCTACCTTTGTTGGCGGCGGCAAAAACTCATAATTAGCACCAACGTTGCACTGACTATTGGAAAATATAGCGGAGCAGACATGGGCATTTACTAACTGCAGTTATGCCACTTGGTGAAGGCAACCACCCATTATTTAAAGCATTGCTTCTAAACTTTTTTTCTATCGTGACCACCTTCAGACCTTGATTACTTCCAGACCCCCATCCCTGTCCTTTTAAGCTCTTTTCTGTCTCTTTTTAAGCGTCTTTTTTTCGGCAGCTAGATCATGTTTAACATACCTACAAAACAGTTACATAGAAATGTATGCTTAAAATATGACGGTTGTAATAATAGATTCAAAATTTTAGAAAGCATAAACGTAGACAGCAAAGATCTAAGAATAATAAAGAACATGTACTGGCAACAAACAGCGGCCATAAGAACTGGAAACCAATTGGGAATGTTTCAACAAATAAAGCAAGGTATTAGACAAGGTTGTGTGCTATCACCAGATTTGTTTAATATTTATAGTGAGATTATTTTAAGATTCTTAAAGGGGCATGCCTGGAATAACAATTGGATGTCATAATATAAATAATCTAAGGTATGCTGATAATACAGTCTTAATCGCTAAGAGTGAAAATGAGTTATAAGAAATGTTGGATACTATAGTGAAAGAAAACAAAAATAAAGGACTCAGCCTTAATAGCAAAAAGACAGAGGTAATGGTAACAACAAAGAAAAAGACATCACTTCAGTGCAAAATAAAGACAAGTTGAACAATATTAAAACAGGTAAATGAATTTAAATATTTGGGAACTTTGTTAACCTCAGACGGAAGATGTACAAAAGAGGTGAGATGCAGAATGGCTCAGGCAAAGGCAGCTTTCCAAAAAATGAGGAAGATGCTATGCAATCCATCTTTGACAATAGAAACAAGAAAAATAAATCTTAAATGTTACGTAGAGCCAGTCTTAACATATGGATGTGAATCATGGACAATAGGACAACAGACAAGAAATACACTGGAGTCTGTAGAAATGTGGTTTTACAGAAGAATGTTGAGAGTACCATGGACAGCTAAGAAGAGTAATGAAGATGTTCTGAGAGAGGTCAAAGCAAAAAGAGAGCTAATTTCCAATATTAAGAAGAAACAATCATCATTTTTTGACCATGTAATGAGAAGAGAAGAACTGGAATATATTGTAACAACTGGAAAAATTGAGGGACGAAGAGATAGAGGAAAGCAAAGAGAAAAAAATAACAGACAGCTTAAGAGAATGGCTTGGCAGGAAGGTCAACAACAGAAATGATAAATAGCTGCAGAGATCAAAATTTGTGGAGAGACATGATCACCTACGCCAGCAGGACCGGTACTTGATGATGATGATGATGATGAATAGATTCAGCTGAAAAAAATCAAGGATTCCCCCTTTTTTGTACATGTTTTTCCTTCTTTAGATATCAATTTTGATATTTTTGTAAGACCAGTTAACATTTATTGTCATTTAAAGAAAAAGTGTTCTTATATGTGATGTAGAGCCAGTCTTAACATATGGATGTGAATCATGGACAATCGACCAACAGACAAGAAAATCACTGTAGGCAGTAGAAATGTGGTTTTACAGAAGAATGTTGAGGATAACATGGACAGCTAAAAAGAGTAATGAAAACATTCTGAAAGAGGCCAAAGAAAGAAAAGAGCTAATTTCCAATATTAGGAAGAAATAATCATAATTATTTGACCATGTAATGAGAAGAGAACAGCTCGAATATATTGTAACAACTGGGAAAATTGAGGGACAATGAGATAGAGGGAAGCAAAGAGAAAAGATACCAGACAGCTTAAGAAAATGGCTTTGCAAAAGGTCAACAACAGAAATTATATAAATAACTGTAGTGATCGAAATTTGTGGAGAGACGTGATCACCTACGCCAGCAGGCTTGGTACTTGATGATGGTGATGTCATTTAAATTATAGTTGTAGATTTCTCAACGTACATTTAATCAATGTTGTCACTTTAGGTCAAGCTTGTTCAATCTATACACTGAGCAAATATTTAAAAACATAGAGATGCCAGGCCTACAAATTAATGAAAAGATAATCAATAACCTAAGATATGCTGACGATACGTACTACTAGCAGAAAATCCTAAAGATCTACAACAATTACTCAATGAAATAATCATGACAAGTAAAAAATATGGACTAGATATGAATATCAAAAAGACTAAAACTATGATCATAATCAAAGGGAATTCTCAAAACCCACAAATGGATATCAAAATTGAAGGAATAGACCTGGAGACAGTTCAATACCACAACTACCTTGGACATACTATAACCAGTGATGGAAAATGTACAACTAAAATAAACAAAAGAATAGGAATGGCAAAAAGTAAGTTTAATGCCAGGAAGAACATACTAACATAAAAACAAATAACACCAGGGCTAAAACTAAGAATAGCAAAATGTTACATCTTCTCAATATTCCTATATGTTGCAGAAAAATGGACATTAGACAAGAAAATAGAACAGAGAATTGAAGCCTTTGAAATGTGGATATATAGAAGAATAGGTAGAATTGGATGGAAGGAAAAGAAAACAAACGATGAAGTCTTAAAACAACTAAAAATGAAAAGAGAACTACTAAGCACAATTCAAACAAGACAAATGCGATTTTTGGGGCATGTTAAAAGACACAACAGCCTACTAAAAGTAATCCTGGAGGGGAAAATACAAGGTAAAAGAGGCAGAGGCAGACCAAGACTAACATGGATGAGTAACATCTAGAGATGGACAAATCAGACTGTGACAACCTGCACCATCAAAGCAAGAGACAGAGCAGAATGGCGCTCCATGGTAGCTAACCTTCGTTGCGGAGACGGCACTCGATGATGAGTGTTGGCTACATTTCATTTTTGTCGATCCATGACATGCTCAGTAAATTATGTAGTGAGAATGAGAACAAAATTATGTAGTGGAAATGAGAACAAAATTATGTAGTGGAAATGAGAACAAAATTATGTAGTGAGAATGAGAACAAAATTATGTAGTGGAAATGAGAACAAAATTATGTAGTGAGAATGAGAACAAAATTATGTAGTGGAAATGAGAACAAAATTATGTAGTGGAAATGAGAACAAAATTATGTAGTGGAAATGAGAACAAAATTATGTAGTGGAAATGAGAACAAAATTATGTAGTGGAAATGAGAACAAAATTATGTAGTGGAAATGAGAACAAAATTATGTAGTGGAAATGAGAACAAAATTATGAAGCGGAGACAAATTGTATATGTGTTTACAGATGCAAAACTACAAAAGTCACATTACTTTTCACAAATAAAACAGCTTTAGAACTTCACAAATACAATGACAAATTATGGTATTGTAAAACATATATAACTTTCTATATATTTGTTAATGCATAATGAAATCAATACATTTTCTATTTACAACATGTTTGACTATATATTTGTACATATTCACAAACCAAGGCTTATGTGGATCAAAATAGGTTTTTACGTTGCTAAGAAATTAAACATAGCAGCCATGAAATGACATAAAAGCTTTGTTACTTCACACTTTTGTTGACAAACTTGTAAGTCTATATTATGCTTCTTTGAAGTTTGTCCTCACATCTTGTATAAGACTTAAGAGAAGATGACGGCTAGGATAGATAGTGATTTAGTTGGGGGGGGGGGAGTAAAATTAATATTGATGTAGACATCAAAGACATCGATGATGTTCACTTTAGAAGCCTAGCAAATACTTCTGATTGTGTTTCTATTACAGGCGTCGCTAATGAGACAATTCATTGACGGAGAAAGTGCTATCTGAGCGTTGTAGTCTACAAACATCTGCATCCCTGTGCATGGCCACATAATCTCGTGCCATGGCGCCCCAGCCTCGTCTTGCCACTCCCCAATGATGTTATTTTTACTTGTGGCAACCCCGGAAAATGCTGTGCTCCACAGGGAGCTACATGACCGCCAGTTAAAAAACACTGATTTAGCGCAAGCTATCTCTTTCTGCTAAATGTTTGATTAACTCTTTCGTTACGTTTCGCCGCACTGTGTGTCACTCACAATTTGATTAGAGTAAACTGTCATCAAACTATATTCTTTTTACATGTCTTGTATCATCTTGGTATTAGTGAAATCTAATTCCTTGTTCAATTATCTAAAAATTCAAATATGGTATGTTAAATGTTAGGTAAATATAAACATGTAGATTAATTCTTAAAAACATGAACAATTTTGTTTTTGACATTTCTTCCGTTGCATTTATAAAAAGCTTCCGTACGGAAAGAATTGATGAAAACTCATGCACAAGACAAAAAAGGAAGAAAACAAGAAATAAAACAAACGAAAAGTAAAGGACAATAATGAAATGATTAAGGAAAGAAAACGCGGCTCAGAGACAATAACAAAAATCTATCTTGCTGTGGAACGACAGAGTGAAAACGAATGAATGGCTGAGTTAAGAATCGGCCTGGGAGAGAAAACAGTGAAACAGCGATGGATAAGTTGTGTCTGACTTGGGGCACGCTGATAATGATGGTTACTAAGAAAGCTGTTTAGAGATTCTTGGCTTCCGCTATTCATGACCCCATACTATGTCTCCATCACCAACTCTTATGTCAGTCCGTGTCTAATAACAAAAACAAATAAATATAATTTTAAGAAACGTGCAAAATGCATAATTTAAGCAATTTCTGCTAAATCGTTTTCTAAAACTGTAACGCAATGAGAGAGCAGTCCATCAAAATAAAAACTGACTTAAGAAGCTCGCTTATCACGATGACCAGAGAGAGCTACATTGGGTTTAAGGCAATCAGATTTGTGGAAGGGGAGATAAGTCGATGCTTTTTGATTAATTATGTATCTCCCAGTTTCCGCACCATCTTTATGGAAGTATCGTCCAAAGATGGCGATTAAATGTGAAAAAATCTGGTCATTGTTTTTGATGAAACGATCATTTTCTGGAGCTGTAAACTTGACGTGTTTTCGGAGAGACATCAGTGAGCCAGATTGAATTTACTTTATTCTTGTATGCGAGTGCTTTAACGACAATGAGCTGGACAACGTTGATATTGAACTGAAGCCTGTTTGCCTGTATCTGAAGTGTGTAGAACAGTTCATCATTTGAATTTCTTTCAGTCTACTTGTCGTGTTTGTAAACTGCATCTTCGGTGACGGTAATAGAAAAAAATAAGTAAAGAGCCCCCGTCACGTCAAGTGGCGTATAGGGAATATGGTGTTAGTGACCATAAATTTTACAGACCTTCGGCACACGATTTTTGGGGTAAAGTGGTCGGTATTACGCCCGTGCCGCTTTACTTTCCCAGAAAAAATCCGGTACCCACTTAAGGCTGGGTGAACCTGGCAGCCGTCGGTCAGGATCGAACCAGGCCACTTGCCGTTTGTAGTCCAGTTCACTAACCACTGAGTTATCGCCGCTCCCAGTGACGGTAATATTTATCTCGTAGTCCACAACGTTGAGTAACTTCCAGCCTGTGTTAATTTGTCGTCATCAGGGATATCTTTTGATTCATCATCAAGCATTCAGTTATCATCATGATCATCATCATCATCATCGATATAATCATCATCTAGCTTGTCCTTTTTGGAACTTGGCTGCAATAACTGGTACTGTGATGGTTTCTCTGACCTGCAAGAGATGTTCAGCATTTGTTGCAATAAATCCTTTCTCAAATGTGATATATTGCCTGCACTTTCTCTTTGGTCTTCCTCTCTCATTTACCTGGTACATATTCCTCCTAAATTATCTTCTCTTTACCATTATGTCGTTTAACATAACCAAAATATTTTTATTTTCCTTTTTTTTGTTTCCTTATTTTTATTTTCCTAGTTTTTATTTTCCTTGTTTTTATTTTCCTTAGCCACTAGTTTTCTCAAAGATTAACTTGTAAAATGTACACGTTTGTTCTTGTATTATTCTCCGATAATCTACTTATTCTTCTATAACACTTGCATTGGAAGCCTTCTAACATTTCACAAAGTCCACACATTAAAGAATTATATAGGGATGTACGGCAATCGACCATAACAGCACAATTTGACACCGCGCTATGCTCGGGGGCTGTGGCATGAGTGGAGCGGATATGGGAAATTTCTGACTGCCGTGATACTGACTCCCTGAACAGAACAAAACAGACATGTTTGAGAACAGAGGAGGCGGCCAAGTTGATAATTAACGGACTAAACTCGGAAAGAACGGGTTCGAATATCAGTATGTTTGAAAGTTGTTTTTTTTTCTTTACAAACAAGGATGAAAGAAAAATTCAGAACCTAACATCCAGTGTCGACTGCACTGGACAAACGGTCTTTAGTCCCAAGTCCGGTAAGTCCATCCCCTCTATCCCCAAGTGAATTGGAGAGGAATGATCGCCTACGCCAACCGGCATGACACCTGATGATGAAGATTGTTTTTATATATATATATATATATATATATATATATATATATATATATATATATATAAGCCATGAGTATAATTATTTAAAAGAAATATTTTACATCAGTAAATATAATTTATTTGACGTTAAGACGAGAGTGTTTTTCTACATAGTGCAGGAATGTTGAAAGAAAATTGTAGGAAACTTCGCCATGTTTTTACGAGTTTCAATTTCAACGCCATAGAATATGTTCAAAGGAAATGAAATTGGAGCTGTAGTCTGTTAGAAGTGGAAGAGCAGTTGGAATTATTTGCGGCCAAATTGTAAAAGGAAAAAAAAAGTGACTATAAAAATATTCACGAGAAGCGCATAAATTTAATAAAATTATGAACAGAGGACTCGTCGAGGGCTCCATTTTTATGCTTAACCCGAGGGGTCCAAGCGTGTTCTTCTGTCGACACAGCTGGAAGCTAACTGGGTACTTTCCCGTTGATGAATTAAAGAAAAGGTGTCGCAGGAGAGAGAGAGCATTGGCCACACTCCGTCTGAAAGATGGGCCAAAGACGAGTGGAGGTTCTACACTCCACTCTTTGTGAGGAGTAATGCTATAAAACAGCTTTACCTATTTTTCCTTTTTAATGTAGGAAACATATTCCTAGTCGTTATACGGTCGTTATTAATGAAGGGAACGTTCGTTACGCCGTGTTCACTGTTTAGAGCACAGACTACTTCTCACGCACCCTGGTGTAGTTACTGTCCATGTTTTTTTCTGTGATAAATATTTTGAGTACCTTTATGGTAAGTTTGGGCGTAAAGGTGGTCTAGAGGTAAGAATGTGCTGTTTTAGAATCGTAAAGGTGGTCTAGAGGTAAGAATGTGCTGTTTTAGAATCCTTCCACTGGATGTGGAGTAGTCAGATCTGATGTCTTGCCTCTCGTAAAAATAGTCAAAATAACTAGAGATCAGTGTACACTCTGCGCAGGTGAACATCCCCTGGCAGCTACAGATAGAAATGAGATGCCCAAACACCCGCTTCTAATCATGAATAGTTAATAAAATATCTACCCAAAACGGTCGTCTCTCGACGGTAAAAAATAACAAGAGTACCTCTTCAGTCGAAATGTATCTGCCTGTGTGGCGAGGGACACGCGTTGGCACTGAGGACAATCTCAGATGAATACTGAAGATCAGGTTGTGTTGGAACATAACAGATAATCAAGCGAAAGTCATTCCATGACAAAGCCCGTTTCGTAGGTTAAGAGCTGACGAAAACAAAGAGACAACATCGGCCAGCCGCCCTAGTTGCCCAGTTCAAATCTGCGCTGCCAGTTATCACAAACTGTATCCAGCAGCAAAACTGATGGAAACAATCGTCACATTTGTGAATTGCTTGCTTGCTTGCGTTTACCCGGTGACTAAAGGAGTACACTTCTTCATCATCCACCCTTAAAAGGACGTTATGGGGGCTGGTTGGTCTCGAGGCAAGACGCCGGCCTCGAGACAGAGAGGTTGTGGGTTCAAATCCTGGCTACACTGGTTGGGATTTTTATTTATGATTTCTCTCTGCGGCAACCACCCCTAGTCTCAGCAGTGATGTCCGGTTTGAACCGTCAATTACTCATCGACGGACAAAATATGAGTACCTCCGAAGCCGGAGTTATCTGCCTGTGCCAGGGAAAAATGGATTAACACGCAAAATTAAGTTCCTAGTCTCTAGTGACTTCGTCAGAGGTAAAAGCTGGCGAACGAAAAAAAACACGCTAAATCTGCGTTGTGTTGTGGTTTGCAGTATAACTGATATTTGCGCCTTTCGGCCCAACATATCAAACTTCAGCACAACATTTTTGAGTACCGGGCTGTCTTCCTTTTTCGATCCCTATTCGCTTGGACAGACTAAAGAGGTCAGTCTGTTACTGGAGGCACTACGGAGAGGTGGAGCAGAGTCTGTATGGTTCTAGTTCACCGATCCTGTCGCAAGCCATTAGCTGTGGCTCGCTGACAGCCTCTGCTTCTCTGAAGTGCGTTTCACCTCCTTTTGCGAATTGAACTAGACCCACCTAGTGAGTAGACACATACACTGACCCCTTCGTTACCGTCGCTTACATCTAAATTGAATTATTTTGCGCTTTTTGGCTCGACTTAGTGGCGGTGGTTTTTGGACCGGGTTTGTCCTCGCTTATCGATCCATTCCCCATTAGCTAAATTACATGAATTTGTTTATGAAAACCCATCAAACTGAGATACATTAACTGCTATGATCACAATTTAATAAGGACGTGCTCATTTCATCTTGTCCCCATATACATATAAATCCACTAGGACGTTTTAGCTATGACACTTAGAGTGAAGAAGATTCTACATTTGGAAGTCGGTCTAGCGGTGACGCAGGTCGTATATCTCTTGAGCCGAATGTTAGGAGATCAGTCCCAGAGGAAACAAAATAAGAATAACAATACGAATGCACGGATCTCTTATCTTATTATGAGTGATATCGTCTGAATGTGCTATTGGAAACGGACGCAAATTTTGGAGGTCTCAAGAGCACAATGTATGTCATAAAGAACACGATGAAAGTGGCATCAATATTCGTTTAGGTTTCTTCAATTACTTCAGGGATCCTCGCCGATGCCACAAATTATGTCATTGTAATGAGGGATGAAATTGGGGCAGCGCACATACAATGAGCAATGCGTCATTTAGGAATACACAAAATTTGAACTAATGAAATGATGATCTCCAAAGAATATTTCTTGCAGAGCCAAAAAAATAAACTTGGAAATTCTCAACGGAAGCCAATACAAAATGAGAGCTCTTAAAAAAGACATCAGAAAGAAACAACCGTCATTTTTCTGGCACATTATTTTAATAAGAAAAATTGAAATATTTGAGCCAATCTATCTCTATCTTGTCCTTTTCACCAGACGTCGCTGCAGAAATTATAGATTGACCTTGCCTGACGGTCTTTTCTAATGAGTGTCAGACTTCACGGTGGACCAAAATTAGACCTCACGGTGGACCAACATTAGACCTCACGGTGGACCAACATTAGACCTCACGGTGGACCAACATTAGACTTCACGGTGACCAACATCAGACTTCACGGTGGACCAACATTAGACTTCACGGTGGACCAACATTAGACCTCACGGTGGACCAACATCAGACTTCACGGTGGACCAACATTAGACTTCACGGTGGACCAACATTAGACTTCACGGTGGACCAACATTAGACCTCACGGTGGACCAACATTAGACTTCACGGTGGACCAACATTAGACTTCACTGTGGACCAACATTAGACTTCACGGTGAACCAAC